>OZ035883.1:91341465-91877272 GCA_964034835.1 Muscina levida | reverse complement strand
GGTAATAATGTAGCTGTGAGTTTTGCGCACAAATATTATAAAAAATTTATTTAAAAATTTTTACCTATTTCTGCATATTTTTTAAAAAAAATTGAGGAAGAAATTATTTTTTTTTTCACTTTTTGCAATATTACTTTGAATGAGTCCAAATTGTTCACTAACAATGTTCGCCAAATTTTAGCCACGGTAACGTTGAACGACTTTCGTGAACATATCATTACAATCCGATCCTTACCCTTAATTGCTCATAAAGACTACTATGAGACCGGTTTTTCGTACCTTTCCGCACATATATGCCAGTAATGTGGTTGAATATCAACAGATTTCAAATTTCTCAGTGGATTTGGAAAAAAGAGACTGTTGTCTTTCCATCGATACAGTGCGCTCGGGATAACGTCAACTAATTAAAACCGCGAGTGTTGACATTTATCAAATTGTTGATGTTTTTGAATTTGAATTCATCTTTCAGTTTTAGCTGAATCTTTTTCCTTCAGCGCTAATGCATTTATAGGATGATTTCTTTCCCGCTGCTTAATAAACCAACGGTACAAACATTTCTCCATTTTGGGCAGCTCTGATGCCCTTAATGTCTTCCTTTTTCTCGGTCCAGAAAATGTATTATTAACACATTTCAAAATTGCCTTTTTTTGGATTTTATCCTACTAGTCTTTGATTTTGTTACACCATATTGTTTCGCTAAAGCCATCGCACTTGCACCTTTTTGTAATAAATCCAAAATATTAGCTTTTTCTTGCAATTGAAGAACTTTTGGTTTTTTGAGCTCATTTTATACGCGCAACTCTAACGAGATCAATGAAGCAACTGAACAGAAAACGACAATAACTACCCATCAATAGACACAAGGGGAATCCCCAAAACTAAAACTAATTAGACACGGTTGTATGAAAGTATTTTAACCGTTACTAAAGCTAAAACTTTGAGTTATTTGAGTTGACGTTTTAGAGCTTTGAGGTTTGGTTGACGTTTTAGAGTAGACAATACAAATGAAAAAGGGTTGACGTTTTGGGATGTTGACGTAATGGGGGGTTGACGTTATGCGGAGTGCACTGTATATATATTTGTATTGGTGTCTCGTCATATCGTTCTGTTTTGCCTCGAAATTGCAAATTTTTGTTTTTTTAGTTCGAAGAAGTTTATAGCAACTATTTTCTAAGGACACACTAATGTTTACTATTTTATTCACAAAATACATGCTTTCGTGAGTGAAACGCATACCTGTTTGTCAAAATCGGTTACCAAATAGTTAAGTTATTCATCTAGAATCTTTTGGGGTCTATAAAAAAAATTGGGCAACAATCTCGCCAAACTGATCGAACTAATCGAACCTATACTGTCAAGTTCTTGTATTTATTTTGCAAAAAGTCTCCATTTGTTGCATAGTGTAATTATAGAAGCATAACAATAACATTCATTTACTTTTTATTTGGCGTGATTGTCGTGATTCACGCTCACGTGAACGTGCGTGAGCACAAAATTTACTCACGTGAGCGTGCGTGAACGTGAGTAGCGAAAAAATTTTTGAGCGTGAGTGTGCGTGATTGAAAATTTCAATCACGTGAGCGTGCGTGAACGTGAGTCAAATTTACTCACGTGCCCATCTCTACTTGTAATATGAGGCAAAACTTCAGAAAACCTAACTATTTGACACATCCCTTCTGGTACCTACTATACAAATGACCGAATTCACTGTCATAGTTTTACATATACATACTTCTTTTTTGCAAGTCCACTGAATTCAGTAAAATTTTGCTTAAGATGTACACTTATAAAACTTTGACTCATATCTGAAAAACTTCGGTA
This sequence comes from Muscina levida, assembly GCA_964034835.1. Classification (NCBI taxonomy): domain Eukaryota; kingdom Metazoa; phylum Arthropoda; class Insecta; order Diptera; family Muscidae; genus Muscina; species Muscina levida. Next base: position 91,875,451 of record OZ035883.1, on the reverse strand, counting down.
AACAACCAATATGACCGGAGCACTTTACCGCCTAAATTGTTCACAAAGTGCATTAGGGTGTTCTTTATTCATTTAAAATAGGTAATATTAGAGATGTTGGTCACCTAGCTTCACCTTAGACTTGTTTTTGTCAAAATTACGAATATATTGTTTGAAATTGTATCGATAGCACTAGTTTACAGCCATTTTGCTGCAGAGTTCTAAATAATTTTTTTCAATAGATTTCGGCCTCCTAAACACGAATACGGGATTTAAAAAATTTTCCTCTGATTAGTTTTCAAGATATGAATTTTTTAATTTTTTCACGAATTTTTTGTGAGATGCATCAGCTTATTATAGAATTATTCGTAAACGCGTCGACTGATTTAAACAAGAGTGGTATCCAATTAAAGGTAATGAGCTCCCCTAAAACATTTTTATACAAGTTTTTAACATCGGTTGGGTAGTTCTGATGGTAGCAGCAATTAAAGTTTAAAAAATTAATTTTTTTGTGCAAAAATCACGATTTTAAATTGATAAAAACATTTATAAAAAATATTAATCGCAAAAATAAATCTAATTTCATAAATTGAGTAGAAAGATTGGACTTCTCCGAGCAAAACTAGCTATCGCTTATAAAAAATGGGTGATAAGAGGGAGAGTTACACGTTTTTAAAGAGGACACTACAAATCGTAAATTTTTTGATTTTAATCATATTACGGCAGACTTAAAAATAAACTTTACGTTGCATGAAAATTACGATAAAAAGTGGAAATGCCACTGTATTCTGTGTTGATCATGCATCACAAAAATGCTTAAATTGTAATCCTAGCTAAACCTTTTTAGAAATTATCGATATTTGTCATTTCTGTTGACTGGACGAAAAGTCTTTATACTTTTTAAACGACGACAGAAAAATACTGGACGAATGAAATAAAAACTGTTTATTTATAATAAAAATACACAAACAGGGATTTATGCATGATTATTGATTATTTTGACATTGCTGCAACCTGGAGATTTAAAGTGCATTTCAAGCCTACCATTTTGAAAAATATCGATATTTTCCATTTTTAAACCAGATATATATGTGCTTATATTGCAATTAATAAATATTCCACTTTTCTAATACTGAACAAATTATTCTTAGGCGAATACGCGGTTTCAAATTTAAAAATATAGAGATTTTTTAAAAATATAGGCTTAAAATGCACTTCAAGCCTCCAAATTGAAGCAATGTCAATATAAACAATGATCATACAAGAATCCCCGTTTGTGTACTTTTATAATAATCAAACAGTTTTTATCTCATTGGTCCGGTTTATTACTGTCATCGTTTAAAAAGTAAAAAGACTTTTGGTCCAGTCGGCAGAAATTAAAAATATTGAAATTTTCTAAAAATGATCAGCTAGGATTTCAAATTAAACATTTTCGTGATGCATGATCAACACATAATACAGTGGCATTTCCACTTTTTATCGTAATTTTCATGCAACGTAAAGTTTAGCTCTAAGCCTACCGTGATATGATTAAAATCAAAAAATTAACGATTTGTAGTGTCCTCTTTAAAAACGTATCACCCATTTTTAATATATGATGGCTTGTTTTCCTCGGGAAAGTCCAATCTTTCTACTCAATTTATGAAATTGGATTTATTTTTGCGATTAATATCTATATATATAAAAAATTGTTGCAAGTGTGTTGTGACTTCATAACTCACGAACGGCTGGACCGATTTGCATAAATTTTTTTGTATGCGTTTGGGTGGTGCCCCGGGTGGTTTATATTTACAATTCGGTCCAATTGGACAAAGGGGCGTGGCACCGCCCATACAACTGGAAAATCAAAAGGGCTGTATCTCATGAACTATCAGAGGTATGAAGATGAGATTTGGTATATATGTTGTTGGAGCAGTATTAATTACAGCCAGGGTGGAAGTGGGCGGTGCCACGCCCCCTTTTCAAAAATCGCTCTAATAGCTTTTCTAATAGACAGATTGATACGAAAATTTTACCAAATGGTACTGTTGACCTGTTGATAGTCCCTGGCAATAATAGATTGTGAGTGGATAAAGGGGCGTGGAACCGCTGATACAACTTGAAAATCAAAAGGGCTATATCTCATGAACTATCAGAGGTATGAAGATGAGATTTTGTATATATGTTGTTGGAGCAGTATTAATTACAGCCAGCGTGGAAGTGGGGGGTGCCACGCCTCCTTTTCAAAACCGCTCTGCAGGCTTTCCCAATAAACAGATTGGTACGAAAATTGTACCAAGTGGTACTGATGACCTGTAGATAGTCCCTGGCTATATTTGATTGTGATTGGATAAAGGGGCGTGGCACCGCCCATACAACATGAAAATAAAAAGGGCTATATCTCATGAGCTATAAGAGGTATGAAGATGAAATTTGTTACATATGTTGTTGTTGCAGTATAAGTTACAGTAAGAGTGGAAGTGGGCTGTACCACACCCCTTTCAAAATAAACAGTTATAACTGTCAAAATTCCACAGTATATTGCAGTTCGCCTAGAGATATGAACAGTAAGGTGGGCCAGTTTTTTTATTCGCAAAAATTGTAACCAAATCTACGATGAAGTGTTAGAAAATGTCACCAATAAACTTTGTGTGTAATATCAATTCCTAGCTCGCGCTGTGAAAGCTTAATTTAGTGCAGAAAACTTACATTTTGATAGAAGTGTCTTAAAGCTGAAGTCTGTACGCTTTCAATAATCATGGGGCAACGAACGTCACTTCCAAAAGAAGCGCAAAGCGGAGTAAATAAACGAAAAATCTTTTTATCTTAAAAAAAGTATCAGCTAGGATTTTGATTCATATGGATTTTTAATGTACAGTTGACACCCAACAAAACCCCATTTACCGTTTTTGTTGCCATTTTAGGTCAACCAATTCGTCATTCAGGCGAGGTGTGTGAAGTGTGATAGACTTTCATTGAGACTTTCTTTGAAAAATCACCATGTAAAGACTACACAAGAACAACGTTTACAAATCTTGCAAATTTATTTTCAAAATGCGCGTTCTGTTTGCCCTTTGTGAAGTTTATGGTGCATATACTCATCCATCTGAGCAGCTAATAGAAGCCATCAACGCTGTAGACGTAAGTGTGACAAGGGACTCGAATTTATCGAACCGACGCCGATCTCAGCAACTCGGTCTCTGCAAATGCTGAGGAAAGATCTTGGCCTATATTCATATATCCAACTGGTAGAAGAACTAAAACCTGTGGACGATCAATTGATTTTTTTTATTTATCATGTCATTGCACATTATTTAAAGGAGAAATGGTTCCAACACGACGGCGTAAAATGCCATACAGCGCGTGAGATCATCACTTTGTAAAGCCAAACGTTGGTGACCGAATTATCTCAAAGAATGGTAATACGAGTTCAATACTAAGATAGTATTTGGAAATGTTCTTGATCCATGTGAGAAGAAGACATGGCAAAAGAGGTTTTAATGGCTAAAGGCATAAAGCTTCAAACGATATTTCCATTTTCGGTCAATAGGCGGAGAAGGCATGTCAAAATTGTTTTTTACGCCCAAAGAGATAGTTAGTATACAGACGGTTACCGCTACTACATTGAATTTTGATCTTAAACGGAATGTCTGTTTCCGATTTGTAAATGATATGACTTTGCTGATGAACTTTTTACTATCGTCATAGAGCCTATGATATTTAGAATTTAAAACAACAACACTTAATTTGTTAACTTTCATGTTAAGGAGTTGCTTGAAATTATTTACATAAGTTAATAAACTCAACATATCATTATCGAGCTTAAGTACCGTTTTCAAAGTACTTTGTAGACCTAAATGTGAAATATATTACAAGTTAAAATGCAATAGCGAAGCATTGCCGGGCCCACTAGTTTTTTATAAATTTTTTTATCAATTTAAATCAGTGATTTATGCACAAAAAAATTAATTTTTTAAACTTTAATTGCTGCTACCATCAGAACTACCCAACCGATGTTAAAAGCTTGTGTATAAATGTTTTAGGGGAGCACATTACCTTTAATTGGAGACCACTCTTGTCCAAATCGTTGGATGCGTTTACGAATTATTCTCCAATAAGCTGATGCATCTTATAATAAATTTGCAAAATAATTCAAAAATTCATATCTTGAAAACTAATCAGAGGAAAAATTGTCAAATCTCGTTTCTATAGAAAAAAAAATTAATTAGAACTCTGCAGCTGACAAAAAATAAAGATTTGTAAACTGGCGTAGTTAGACATATGAGTGCGTCGAATTTGTTCTCAAATCAGTTTTCCGCTAAGTACTTTTTTATAGACAGACGAACTATTAATAAGTCGTTCCTAGCTTAGTGAAAACCTATAAATGTATCTGTTTGCCTTTGCCATACCTCTTGAGGTATTTTTGAAAAAAGTATTAAGAAATGTAAAAATGGATTCCGAAATGGATTATTGAAGATCATTATATATATAAATTTTTAAGGTTAATTAAGTTAAAACCTATTTGTTTAAAAAGTATATGTGGATATTATCAATCAGTTCACGAGACATCAGGCGTTTCAAAAAAGTTATGACTTTGTAAATAACAATGCCTATTTAACTTTTTTTCCATCTGTGTCTCCTTACAAATCCTAAAAGACTGATTTTTTTAAAGTAATAAGTGGATTTGAGAGCTATTTAATATCCATAGACATGTTCAAATTGCAAGGGTTTGTTCAGCGAAGTTATTCGTTGTTACCTAAACTATAATTTCACTGAATAAAGTATGCAGAAAATCTGGATTCCCTACGACTTATTAAAAAAAGTGAAAAAATTAGAATTTTTTTGGGAAATACTATAATAGTTATTTCTTTAAGCTGGCTAGTAGCTACAAATTTGTCTAAGGATAGCAAGCGCTATATTCAAAACATTCAGGAACTGTTGGCCAAAAACTGAAGTCACTTTTTTTTGATAAACACAAGGGTTTTCAAAATGTTTAGGGGAAAAAAATTAAAATTTGGTAGAAAATCTAGCCGAACAGAGCTAGGGTTTTATTTAGTTCCGGAAGTACTATCGAACCTATTTAATCGCGTTTGGGTGTTTTTCAAAAAGGTTGATTTTGGGTCTTAGTGTTATTTTCTCAAATTAATATACCGTTACGAAATTTGTATGCTAATAACAACATAACTGCAAAGTTTTATAAAAATGTTTTCATAACACTTGTTTCAAAATGGAAAAATTTTAAGAAATTTGTGGAGTGACTTGGTGCATATTGTAGATCTGTTCAAGTACAAATTGAATCTGTATACCAAAGTTTTCTAATACCCTCAATATCTTGACTTACGGTTAAAAAACCGGATTGTCGTTACTTTCATCACTTGAAGGCTTATCACTCAGTCAACTCTAAACAGAGTTTAGATTTCTTAACGGTTTTGTAAAGAAGAACCTTTCCAAAGATATATGGGTCGATGTCGCAAATTGACTACAATCGATAGTTATAAACGGCCAAGTTCGAAAATGGGTTTAAATAATAATTTTTCGGTTGATACTGTTTTAAAAGACCATTTTATGTATTAATAATTAATGGGCCATGTATAATTAAGGATTTTACGCGCAAATTTTCTTTTTTACTCTGATTATTACTTAGATTATACTCATGTTAATGACGGCACGATAATGATGGAAACGTGAATATTCTTGGATTTAAATGTGGAAATCTTCAAAATTTTTTATAATATAATCTAATGAAGACTTAAAAAATGAACAAACCAGTACCGCAAATTTGGAAATTATAATATAAATAACGGAAAAATATACTTACCACGAGAATGATAAAATTTCGGGAACATGCGCAACAAATACTAAACACTTCAACAGCTCTCAAACAACTGACTACATTATATTTATAAAATTAAAATTGACTTGGTTCCTTCTTGTATAACTTGACGTACTTCATTTATAATATATATTTTGAAATATTAATGAAAATCTGTGATTACTGAAAACAAATCGATCGGACACACGCCATGGTAATGACTATTTGCACCATGGGACCAAATTTTTGCATAAAAATATGTCGAATATTTTATTTTGATTTCCGCGTCTCGCTAAAGGACATTTTGTTTAATTTATTCCTGTTCTCAGAATTCAAATTCATCAATATTTTTAATACTAAATGCATTTACTAGCTGGCCCGGCAGACTTCGTTCTGCCTCCAAATTATTGTTAAATATTCATTTCTTTTGTGTCTGAAATATTTCAATTTAAAGGGAAGGGTTTTCTCAGACATATTCTTTTTTACCATGTATCTATTACATTATTATAAAGATTGTAAGAATTGCTAAAATGAATCAACATGTTTGATGAAAACTTTTCAACTTTTTATCCCAAAGAGCACGAATTTTGAAAATTTCCCTCATATGGCACAACTACCCCTTAAAATAAGTGTTAAAACTAATTTTCGCTATTTAACCTTAAGCCGTTTGGTCTAGGCGATGGTATTAGTTTTGTCCCATTTTCGGTTCTGTGCCCCTTAAAGATCGAAATTTTAGAAATCCCTTCATAACACGTTATTGATCCATGATATAAAGTGTTCTAACTTTTGCCGTTTGGTATGGGTGATGGAACAAATTTTATACCTTTTTATTCATTTATTTCCTAAAAGTACGAATTTCGAAAAAACCACTTAATATCGCACAACTACCCCATAAATTAGTACTACACATAATTTTGCGATTCTACTTGAGCCGTTCGGTCTGGCCGTATAATGCCCTAAGGTATGCTTTTTGAAAAATGTTTGCACATCGCACAACTGCTCTCTAAAACAGTCATCGGCAGCAATACAACCACAATATGAGTTTGTGTTGGTGAGTTGTTTTTTTTCGCTCTCTCACTGTAGTGAAGGAAATTGTTGTATATTTTTTTCATAACTATGAACAAAATTATAATATAATAATCTAGGAAATATTACAGTTGTGCGCGTGGCAATGCACATTAACAAATAAAAATTCATTTTTACCGAAAAAATGCATTTCTTTTATTGTCGTGCTAACAACAGGCGTCGGCACAACTGCGTCGGACGAATGCTCAAGCGAGACTGATTGAGTTTGTTTGTTTTCGTTCAATATGTGTGAGAATACATGTGTGGCTCTCTCGCTCATGTTGCCCAAGTGCGCGCTCTCGCCGGTCGCTGCTCTAAAACAACCGCAAAAATTTTAAGAAATCTGTTAGTACAGCTCTCTAATTCTATAGAAAGCACGTTAATGCAAATGCAAATGAACCAGTTTTATCTTTTGATCGGATATGGAATTTTGTGATTATAGCTTTAGTTATTTGGTTTGGGTAATTATAACAGTTTTAACATTTGGGGGCCTTTTTTCTTAAAGGTAAGAATTTTGAAAAATCACTTCGTGCAGCTCTAATTATATAACAATCACGTCCTTATTGGCTTTTGCCATTGTTGTTTTAGCCGTTTGGTCTGGCTAATGGTACCAGTTTATAACTCTTTTGACCTTTTTAGTTCTAAAAGTAGGTATTCCGAAAAATCTCTTATTCTGTAGGGAGCATATAAAATAGATTTTTCGCAATAATAGCTTAAGTCGATTGGTCGTGGTGATGGTACCAGTATTATTCCTTATTGGCCCTCTTTTCCCTAAAAGTAAAAAATTTCGAAATATCACTTTGTGCAGCTTTCCAATTTTATGTAGGACATGTTCATATAGATTTTTAAGATGATACCTTTAGCTAGAATTTAGAATTTTGGAAATTCCTTCGTGGTGCTCTTTAACTGTATATGGGGCTTGGCTTCATTCCTTTCTGGGGCTTTTTTCCCCAAAACGTACGAATTTCGAAAAATCCCTTTGTCTAATTCCACAGTAGCACATTTTCCAACTTCAAACTCTTGAACCAATTGAAGCCCACAAAATCTGAATGCTTATGATAGTAGAAGAAAAACCCTAACCGGGTTTTGAATTATTAGCTAAAGTTTTCTTTTAATTAATTTTTGAAGTTTTCGACAGAGAGAAGGATTTTAGTAGTCTGTATCTCGTGAACTATTCCAAATATAGCTTTTCTCTCTTCAGCAGATCTCTTAACCAGATCTAAAAATTTTGCCTTGAGATAAAATCAAGAAAACAACAACATCTTACTCAAATCAGCAAAACTGTAAAAAAATCACTTTCAACTGTACGTTTATCGAAATTAAAAATGCTATGCTTTTTAAAATGAAACAGATACAAAATAGAAATAAATCAAAAAACAATAAAAATTTTAAGATTTTTTTAACATTTTCGTTTTTTTGAGTGAGATTTTGTTGTGTTTTTGATTTTATCTGAAGGTTAAATTTTTAGATCTGATTAAGAGCTAACATTTTACCAAAGAGAGACATCAAAAATTCGAATAGTTCACGAGATATAGCCTTAAGAATCAGTACATGATTTTCGAAAACTTCAAAAATGAATTATAAAAAAACCTTAGCTATTAATTCAAAACCCAGCTATGGGTTTTCTTCTACCATCATAAGCTTTCAGATTTTGGCGGTCTCAATTGGTTCAAGTTTTTACTGCTGCACTGTGTTCTATAAGAAGCCTAGGTCTAGGTGATGGTACCAGTTATATCCCTTTTTGGGCCCGTTTTACTCTTAACAGCACGAATTTCAAAAAAATTTTCGTGCACCTCTCCAATTCTATAAGAAGCTTGCTTATATACATTTTCACGATTACAGCTTTTGCCGTTTGGCCTTGGTGATGGTAGCGGTTTTATCCTTTGTTGATCCCTTTTTAACCCTTAAAGTTCGAAATTTGCAAGGTCCCTTCGATGATAGTTTCAGCCGTGTGGCCTGGATGATGGTACCAGTTTACTGACTATTCGGGCCTTTTCCCCAAAAGACAGAATTTCGAAAAATTCCTTCGTGCACCTCCCTAATTCTATAAGAAGATTGCTCTATACAGTTTTCACGATGATAGCTTGGCCAGGGTGATGGTACCAGTTTTCTCAGCTTCCAACACTTAAAGTACGAAAATCGCAAAATCCATTCGTGGATCTCTCTAATTCTATAAGGAGATTTCTTAAATCAGCCGATTTTTTTATTACCTACTAAAAAACCATAAAAATAAAAGTTGAGTCGAAAATGATTTTTTTTGATATGACGTTGTGGAACTTTTTGTCCTCACGCCAAAAGCTATCGACAAATCGAATCAAGTCAATTAAAATTCCTGTGGGGACATACGTCACAACCGGTTCTGGCAAACTTCGTTTCGGCACGGACTAAAAGGATACTGAGCAGCAATGCCGGAAGAAGTTGCTCTGTTGTGTAGTTGTTGCTGGAGATGACAGCCCTTGGCCGAATATTTCGGGTTTGATACAGGAACGATGTAAATTATTGTGATGCACCTTCAGTATACATCAATCGCAGCTCATAACCATCAACAAGTTGGATTTTAGGATGCAAATTTTCAATAGTGCATACACATAAATGTTGTAGTAGAAATGTGTGCCAATATAAAGGTAAATCAAACTAAGCTATAATAATGCTTTATTTATCTCCAGTAGGTTTTTGCTACTAAAAATAGAGGAGTTGTAGGAATCGTACTTTAATTTTTTTGTAATATATTTACAATGTTTTAATTTTTTGTTGAGTTTTTATTAACATCATTCGAAGTGTTATAAAGGTTCTTGTTAGGAATTAAAAAATATGAAAGTATTTTTCGTTGAAAGTAATGCAAATGCTATACCTTCTATTATTTTTCGATAGGGCAGGATATCAACGTAAAGTATTCTTTTAAAGAACAGAACAATTTGCAAAAGTTTATGTTCGAAGTACAGAAAACAATAAGGACGCCAACGATTAATTAAAACTGCAGATGTGTTCAATGGAAGTTTTAACACACAAAATGTAACACACCATTCAACACTTCATTTTACTTAGTTCCCCCGCACTTTTATTATGAAGACGGTAAGAACCATACCACGAATAGCCACAGGTTGTCGTAAAGTGCGCTTAGTTAGTGTCGATATTTTCTATATAATATAAAGTTCCATAGCGAAAAAACTTTAAAGCAGCTGTCATATGTATTGTACTGTGTATACATATTGCTTGCAACCGGCATAATAGACATTTGTCACATTCGTGTTCATTAAAATGACATTTACGACAAACTGCCCTTATTGAAGCCAAGCAATCTATTCGATGTGAAATGCAATTCCTCATCATATTCAAGGTAAAGGATGCCTTCTGTGTGGAGCAAGTGGAAACTTATAATAAACGTGCACGTGATGATTACGCATAGTTAAAATGCAATTATGTTATCAAGTTAAAACCAGCAACAGCTAATTGGTTTCATATACGCAAATATTACAAGACGAGCGAGTTCATAAATTCCGTACAATTAGTCATCACATGTGCTGTCTCATTATTTTAATATATGTATTAAGATGACTCCGAATTTCTGTCTAGTTCCAATCTATTGGCTAATTGGAGTTGTGTAAATAGTTCTTATTGGGTTATATTAAGCATTAAGGTGTTGTTACGCGAAAACTGCTTTATCGACAATGGTGTTTAAGTGTGTGTACATCTAATGATGCTGTACACATATTCCTTTTTGTTCACGATGCGAATAATTCACGCCATTTGCAATAGATGGCAGTGACAACCGATTTACACAAACGCGAATGGGGTGAGTTTGATACTTTGTAGAATGGGTTGACAATTTCATCAAACGTCTGCATAATATTCATATGTAGATTACTGGTAACAGTCATATCCATTTCAAACGTAAAAATACTGGGTGAATAAAACAACATACTACTACTGTTCCCAATCTAGCTATCGCATGTGTGGGGGTTTTAATACCATCACACATTAGGAATGGCGCCATATTTCGTTTCGTACAACACAAAATGTAACCACCCAGAAGCAACCCTACAGGAAATGTCTGTAGTAAAACTGTGATGATTTACTATTGACTTTGTCAACAGTACTACTGACCATTTGTGCGACAGGCAATGCTTTCTTCTATTGACATTTAATATGAGCATATCATTCAGGCGTCAGTACTGACCTTAGAATTATTGACTAGGGTGGTACTTTTGGAACCACTTGTAGACATTGAATCAGTTGTCGCTATTTTTGTCAACACTTGTAATTTTTTTACCAAAGAAAAAGACGTAAAATTCAAAATTATAATCATATTTATTATCTAAATTACATTAAAAAATTTGTATCAGTCTTTCTGTGGGCTCTTTTTCTTCAAGGCTGGCCATACCTTTCACAGATACTGTAATATTAGGTACAAGTACATCGTTTAAATATTGTTTTTTTTTGTGTTTTATAAAATTAGAAGTGCTCACTTTCTCCAGCGCTGGCAAAACCATTCAATTAAGGAAAGAAATAATGCCAAATAAAAATGTTTTGCGATTAAATTATTCTGCAAAGGCATTGTTTTCATCATTATTTGTAGCTTTGCCTCTGCTGGATTGTTTGAAGTATTTTTTTTGACGTTGAAAGGCAGCTCTTAAACATTTATCCGAAGAATCTGTAAAGCTTGAAATAGCATCTGCAATTTAATGAATTAGTGAATGTCCAGTTAATTTTTTATCAATTCTTGTACCTTTCATGGCATCAAACACATTGGCATAGTCGCGCAATCGTTTTTGCCGAATGTTCCATCTACGTTAAAATCCATTATAATATCATGCCGCAAAATTTGGTGTAAATTTTGTTCGGCATTACAGCCAAGGAGTTTTTTGATTTGCCGTATCTGTTAAAACGTAAACAAAAAAATATTTAGTTGTTTACCAAACATGATTTTATTGAAAACACTTACGTATGGGTCAGCTAGCGTTGATATTAGAACATCCAATTCTTTTAATTTCTCCTCTCTTCTAATGGGAAAATGTGTATTATGTTTGACAACACAGCATTTTGCGAAACAATGCGATCCAGCAATACCTTGTGTTCCGCCAATATTTCAAGGAGTTTGTTAAACTGCCTTTCAGAAGATTCTGTAAAGATATATATTAAAATCTAAAAGATATTTTCATCTCAAATTTATTTACAAACCTTTGTATGAATGAAATTGTTGTGAAATTTCTTCACAATTACGACATCCTTGGTTAACTAAAAGTAAATAACAACATCAGTACATTATTTACTTTGGAATATTAAAAAAATACCTTGTGGAGGAAAATACTTCAATGTAGCTTTTGATTTTTGGGGTTTTTGGGGTTGGTTGCTTGTCATTGTGGAGAAAGGCAGCTGTGTAGAATAGGCATTATTAAAAAGTTACTACCAACGGGTAGGCATAAAAACTTATATTAAGCATCATTAATTATTAACTTTACCTTTTCACCTAACTCTAGATTAGTTTTATAAATCTCTAAGTCACACGAATTAACTGGTTCTTCGAAAAAACTATGTAAATCTAAAATACCGCGCGCTTCGATGTATATGTCGTCATCTTCTTTAATTATACATTTAATTTTAACGGGCGTATAATATTTAATAGAAAAAATGTTATTTGGTTCTTTGCAAGAAAGTATGCAGTACATCGTTTAAATATTGTTTTTTTTTGTGTTTTATAAAATTAGAAGTGCTCACTTTCTCCAGCGCTGGCAAAACCATTCAATTAAGGAAAGAAATAATGCCAAATAAAAATGTTTTGCGATTAAATTATTCTGCAAAGGCATTGTTTTCATCATTATTTGTAGCTTTGCCTCTGCTGGATTGTTTGAAGTATTTTTTTTTGACGTTGAAAGGCAGCTCTTAAACATTTATCCGAAGAATCTGTAAAGCTTGAAATAGCATCTGCAATTTAATGAATTAGTGAATGTCCAGTTAATTATTTATCAATTCTTGTACCTTTCATGGCATCAAACACATTGGCATAGTCGCGCAATCGTTTTTGCCGAATGTTCCATCTACGTTAAAATCCATTATAATATCATGCCGCAAAATTTGGTGTAAATTTTGTTCGGCATTACAGCCAAGGAGTTTTTTGATTTGCCGTATCTGTTAAAACGTAAACAAAAAAATATTTAGTTGTTTACCAAACATGATTTTATTGAAAACACTTACGTATGGGTCAGCTAGCGTTGATATTAGAACATCCAATTCTTTTAATTTCTCCTCTCTTCTAATGGGAAAATGTGTATTATGTTTGACAACACAGCATTTTGCGAAACAATGCGATCCAGCAATACCTTGTGTTCCGCCAATATTTCAAGGAGTTTGTTAAACTGCCTTTCAGAAGATTCTGTAAAGATATATATTAAAATCTAAAAGATATTTTCATCTCAAATTTATTTACAAACCTTTGTATGAATGAAATTGTTGTGAAATTTCTTCACAATTACGACATCCTTGGTTAACTAAAAGTAAATAACAACATCAGTACATTATTTACTTTGGAATATTAAAAAAATACCATGTGGAGGAAAATACTTCAATGTAGCTTTTGATTTTTGGGGTTTTTGGGGTTGGTTGCTTGTCATTGTGGAGAAAGGCAGCTGTGTAGAATAGGCATTATTAAAAAGTTACTACCAACGGGTAGGCATAAAAACTTATATTAAGCATCATTAATTATTAACTTTACCTTTTCACCTAACTCTAGATTAGTTTTATAAATCTCTAAGTCACACGAATTAACTGGTTCTTCGAAAAAACTATGTAAATCTAAAATACCGCGCGCTTCGATGTATATGTCGTCATCTTCTTTAATTATACATTTAATTTTAACGGGCGTATAATATTTAATAGAAAAAATGTTATTTGGTTCTTTGCAAGAAAGTATGCAGTACATCGTTTAAATATTGTTTTTTTTTGTGTTTTATAAAATTAGAAGTGCTCACTTTCTCCAGCGCTGGCAAAACCATTCAATTAAGGAAAGAAATAATGCCAAATAAAAATGTTTTGCGATTAAATTATTCTGCAAAGGCATTGTTTTCATCATTATTTGTAGCTTTGCCTCTGCTGGATTGTTTGAAGTATTTTTTTTGACGTTGAAAGGCAGCTCTTAAACATTTATCCGAAGAATCTGTAAAGCTTGAAATAGCATCTGCAATTTAATGAATTAGTGAATGTCCAGTTAATTATTTATCAATTCTTGTACCTTTCATGGCATCAAACACATTGGCATAGTCGCGCAATCGTTTTTGCCGAATGTTCCATCTACGTTAAAATCCATTATAATATCATGCCGCAAAATTTGGTGTAAATTTTGTTCGGCATTACAGCCAAGGAGTTTTTTGATTTGCCGTATCTGTTAAAACGTAAACAAAAAAATATTTAGTTGTTTACCAAACATGATTTTATTGAAAACACTTACGTATGGGTCAGCTAGCGTTGATATTAGAACATCCAATTCTTTTAATTTCTCCTCTCTTCTAATGGGAAAATGTGTATTATGTTTGACAACACAGCATTTTGCGAAACAATGCGATCCAGCAATACCTTGTATTCCGCCAATATTTCAAGGAGTTTGTTAAATTGCCTTTCAGAAGATTCTGTAAAGACATATATTAAAATCTAAAAGATATTTTCATCTCAAATTTATTTACAAACCTTTGTATGAATGAAATTGTTGTGAAATTTCTTCACAATTACGACATCCTTGGTTAACTAAAAGTAAATAACAACATCAGTACATTATTTACTTTGGAATATTAAAAAAATACCTTGTGGAGGAAAATACTTCAATGTAGCTTTTGATTTTTGGGGTTTTTGGGGTTGGTTGCTTGTCATTGTGGAGAAAGGCAGCTGTGTAGAATAGGCATTATTAAAAAGTTACTACCAACGGGTAGGCATAAAAACTTATATTAAGCATCATTAATTATTAACTTTACCTTTTCACCTAACTCTAGATTAGTTTTATAAATCTCTAAGTCACACGAATTAACTGGTTCTTCGAAAAAACTATGTAAATCTAAAATACCGCGCGCTTCGATGTATATGTCGTCATCTTCTTTAATTATACATTTAATTTTAACGGGCGTATAATATTTAATAGAAAAAATGTTATTTGGTTCTTTGCAAGAAAGTATGCAGTCGTTGACTAACGCTTCTATAATTTTACCTCCTTTATACTTTAACTTGTCTTTATTAGGTTCTATATATAATTCGTGTGTTTCTTTTTGCACAATTTGTTGTAAAATCGAACTAGGTTTTCGGACATGCTTTTTCAGAATTTGGAGTTTATTTTCGAAATAGTACGCAGAAAAAGACATGAGCGTACAATACTTTTCAGCGCTTGATAATATGTGCAACAGAATATGCACATTGTAGGAAACACTGTCTTGTCCAAATACGACTTGAAAATTTTCAAAAAATTATTTGCCAAAGATCATTTGCTACTGATAAGTTATTTGAAATGTGTCTTCGATTAGAAAGCAATCTGTAAGCTCGATGCAACAAGACAATTACAATTACACCCGAATACGCAAGGAATTGATGAAATTCTGCAGCCTTCCAGTTATTAATTTCCTCTAAACATCTAGGTTCTATTCTTAATAATTCTATTTTTAATAATTAGCATAAGCACTTTTCGTAAAGGAGTTTGCGTTACCATATGAAAACCTAATTGCTCGAGGGGAGATTTTCCCGTTTTTAATTTTTAAAAGTGGTGTTTTGGATACTTTCTTACAGAAAAATCCTCATCCGTAATTAAAGTACCTATTTCTGTGGCATAAGTTAACACATTTCTCTTTTTTTGAAATTTGTGTGCACATAGTGCACCCATGGAAAGATGTGTGACCCGGAACGCCACACACATAGGATTTTACTGGTGTGTCGCATGTTAAACACCTAAGTACAATGTTTAATTTTTTAACACATAAATTCCTATAGGAAAAGGTTTAATTTTTTCGTTCACGTTCACTATTTTTAAAAGAATGGGCCACAACTGGACGCGAGAACTTTGAAATAGTGGGATTCCATCAATGTTAATATCAACTTCTAATTTGTCACAGCTTTTAAGAAATGTTCTAATTTTTAAATTTGATTCTCAATGCCAATGTGGCAATAACTTCCGGGGAACACTTTCCTTATAAAAATTTGATTATTTTTGCCCAATAATGCTGCCACAGAAAGCGGAACGTCTAGGCCTTCCTCCTGCAATATAGTCAGCAGTTTCTCTAAACGTTTTCTGGAAGGCGATGTTTCGATGTACCAATGCTTTAGTTTTTCCCTCAAATTCGGAGTTGGAGTGGACACAAGTACACAAGTATTAGACAAATTGTCGACAATGTCACCATAATAGTTGACAAAAGTGGTGACATGGAGACACTAGGCCCCAGGCTTCCTACAGAGAAGCGTTTATATTACCAAGTATCTTTAAATGAAATGTGTGTCATGACTTTTTAAGTAGCTTGTGTTATGTCCGTCCGACTGGCTAAATTGTTGACACGACTACTAATAGTGGTGGATCTTCTAGTAACTGTATCCGACTCAATGTTTTTAAAAATCTTAGACGGGGATTGCAAATGGTATAAATCTATACCACAACTCCCATACACATTGGCCGACTTGGTAATACCCTTGTATACCCTTCTGGTATCTTCCAAATTAAAATGCGTAAATTCTGGAAAATAACATTACTCGCTTACATTGCATTGCATTAAACAACCTCTTCAAGTACCTTCCATATAACTTACCTTATTCTTATTCCCAAGTACATTAACTTTAAAATGAAAATAGCCGACATCGCACTGCCCGTTCACTTAGCTAGTAAGTTTTTATTTCTACCCAAATTTTAAAATGTAAAACTCTCGAAACTTAACATTTTGTTAAGTTTTGGCGAAGTTACAGAAAATTTCAGAAATCCAATGATCCGCCTATTTGTTGCCCCTTTCATGATATCTGATTTGTAACGTGTCGCAAAATATTTTATTCTGTACTGTACTCGCATGTAATTTGAGAAAACTGAGATTACACACAGATCGAACATTCTTCAGTAAAATGTAGAGTATACAAACATTCGACTTTTTCGAAAAACCGGTTTCGGTTGTATTCGAAATTTACTTTATTTCAAAAACTCGGTTTTCGAATACTTAATTAAGAAAAACCGGGTAACCGGTTATTTTTCGAGTTTTTCCCAGTTGGAAGTGTCTGCATGACATCCTCAAGGATAGGTGCATGACCACAGTCAATCGTTGATGACTTTTAGGGGACAGTCCATACAAATCGTCGACGAAATTTTCATACAAGTGTCCGCTTTGTCATGCACGATCTGATGAGCGACAATGTCGGTCAAATTTTCGTTGATGACTATATAAGCGACACGTCGCCTACACAATCATGCACGACCTGATGGGTAAAAATATCGGTCATATTGTCTTTGATGCCTATGTGTGTCACGAATTGTCATTCAAGCCATATTAGTATGGCTTTGTATATACATTGGTGCCATTTTAAAATATGGATTTTTAGCTGTTTTTTAGCTTTTTTGACGTGTGCACGTCATATTTTTGTATGACAACGTTTGCAGAAAAAGCATTGCAATCGTGTGAAACGCAAAATGTTGACATTATCAAATTATTGTAATGGACAACATTGCTAGAACGAGCAACCGGCTATACATAGCTTTAGAAAATTTTTGTGTTTTTGTTCTAAGATAAAAAAACGATATCTTTAACTTTTCATGACTTCGGAAAACCGGAAAAACCGAACGCAAAAAACCGGTTATTCGAATATCGATATTTTGTAAAAACCGGCTGACGATTTTCAACAAAAAAACCGGTTTGCCGGTTTTCGGTTTTGTATACTTTAGTAAAATGATATTAATATTATTCAAAAATCGCCAATTTCGAACACATATAACCGAAAAAGATATTTATATAGTAAAATTTTTGTTTTTCGTCCTTATTGAACAATGTTTTTTAAGAAAATGCGTTACATTACTGTTGGAAATAATTGCCAAAAAGGCGTGAGTGGCCATACAAAATTATTTAAAATATTCATCAGTAATTTCAAACAATTTGAATTCACACTTATACCTTTTTAACTTTGACCATTAAAATATATTTTCGACCTTACATATTTCGACTTTCTTCTTATCAAAGATGTTGTAAAAAGGATCAAAAAATATTTGTGATCTATGGAAATAGCAGATATTATAAGTTTTTTGTGTGGAAAAGTTTTTGTTTTATTATATTTCTTTATAAATAAAAACAACATAAAATATTTTCCATTGAACACCAAAATTTTTCGTTTATTACTAATCGTTATGCAGTCCATCTTTTTAGCGTGTGTTTGAAAATAAAAACAATTTTCGTATTCATTACTTACAAAATAAATAAACTCATCTCCTTTAATGCGTTACACTTTTTCTGATATCAAATGATATATACCCTCATCAAATTAAAATAAAAAAACAATAGTTGTGGGAGCCAGTGTAACGTAAAAGTAATGAAAATCTTATATGGCCATACGTTTTTGGAGTTTTTCAGATTTATTTTATTTTAGTTTATTTCTCTCTGAAGCTGTGAAAATTAAGGAATTCTTTGTTTATTTCAAGTAAAATTTCATTTTTCGAGAATGTGACCTAAGACACATATAAAGCTAAGTGGTTTAAGAGCCCGAAGGGTGAGTAAATAGTAATAAAACTAAAATTTTTTTTTGACGGAATCATTAAGTTTGTGGTATCATCTTTGTTATGTGTATATTTATGTAGTTATAAAAATAAAAAATCCAAAAAAAATTCTGGGCTGATGTGTTGGGGCCCCTATTATGTTATTGCTGTAGAAAATTTTTAATTTTTTATTTATATGGACAATTCTACAGAAAGCTCCACCGTAATCGAAAAATAAAAAAGTTGAATAAAAACGACATTAAATTTAAAGGTCCAAAGCTTATCTTGTTTGGTTGTTTGGTATGCAGCGTTTGTGTCACTTGATTGCGTGACTTGTTTCTTTCCGGAATGTGGTAACTTCCGTCCATAGTAGATTAAGAACCTTGATTTTCGATACAATCCGTCTAGTTGATGGTTTTACAAAATTTGTTGATTCCTCCGATATTCAAGAATGCCAGTTCCTCCCTATAAATGAAGAAGGGTTTTCCCAGGGTTTCCGGTCTTTTTCTGTAGTCGTACATAATATGATCAGTAGATGGTTCACTGCTGTTATTCGCACAGAAGATACATTCGCTTTTCGTTTCGAATCCTATTCCGTTCGCCTGTCAGAATTTTTAATAACATATTTGCTGATGATGCAAGTGCACTGTTTTCATAAAATATGTTGCAACAGGGCAATTCCATCGGGACGGGTGTGACCATGTTACTCACATTTTTAGCTATAATTCATAAATAGAAAAAAATTTTTTTTAAAAAAAGCTTTGATTGTAAAAGGTTGTTAAATTTTAAAATGTTTAGTAACAGCTAGACACTGAAAGAACTTGATTTCTGTTTAGAATGTCCATTAGAAGACTACGACGGGGTGACCTTAGGAATTTAAGCTTTCACATAATAATGAATTTCAGGTTAAATTCTGTAAAATTTTCTGTAGAAGCCCACAATTATTGTTATTTATGTAGGTAATTGTTTATATTGCTTTTGATTGTGTTAAGTCCTTGCTGTTTGCAAATAATTTCTTTTTCTTAACAATATACTTTTTAGATAAAAAGACGAGCGTGACACCAATCAGTTCAGAAAACCCAAACATGGTGTTTTTATGGCTTTAATCGCTTAACTTAAACTTACTTTCCCTTTACACTCCATGAATGGGGTATGGGATAGCTTCCAGCCGCCTATTTTATGAGGAACAGACGCTAGTTTTTGATGGCTATTGGTTATTAAAAATCCCCAACTACCTGGCTTATCGTTCCGAGTATTATAGGCACTCAGAACTTGTTAAGAGTCCGGCGCCATTCGGAAACCCTCTGAGACTCTCCTCTCGGAACCACTGATTGTCCGAGACTGCCTTAGCAGCTACCTTTAACTGCCCTTCTACTACTTCCACAACCCACAAGTCCGACTAAATTCACAATGCTTTGTGAAAAATTAAAAATCTGATTTCTTTTTTTGCCACGTAAAGTTACTATCTTCATTTACTAATATTTTATGACCATCAGTTCAAAGGATTTGTTCTCTCTCAATAAATATAGAGCATCCTAAGTATTACACAAAAAGATAAAGAAGTAATAAGAAAGGTAAGATTTTCATTGTTTGTCACCTCCTTGAAACGTACAACTGTCACATATATGTGACTATGTAATTGCCTATATTTAATATAGTTCTGGAAGTTGACAAAGATGCGAAGATTTTGCAAAAAGCCGCAATTAGAATTAATAACATCGTTAAATATACCCGTTGGTCTTTACTTTAACATAAGTAAATTTTGGCACAATTTGGCAGAAAGTTAGTTTCGATTTCCAACACACATGCACTGGTTTGGTTATTTCCTACTTTAGCGCAAAAAAAAACTTAAATAACTGTAAGCACAGACAAATAAAATCATTTTTTTAATATATAAGCTTTCCATATCTTGTAGCTTAAATTCCATTTTGTCAAATGTGAGAAATTAACATTTTTATCTTTGGGCAAAGTTGTAGTCGCTTAAGAAATTTAGGGTGTATCTTATATAATTTTTTTTTTTAATTTCGTTAAAAATATGTATTATTAGCGATGTTGGTGGTCTAGCTTCACCTTAGGTTTGTTTTTATCTAAATTACGAATATATTATGAAAAATTTCGTTTCGATAGTTAGGCATTAGGGTGTCAGCAATGAGTTTAAAGTTCGAATTTGTTCTCAAATAAGTTTAGTGGCGCTCCCTAAATATATCTTAAAAATGTACCAAGCCCTATTGAAATTATAAAGGGTATTATTGGGGAAATTTTCGTGTGCCACGCTCCCCCAATAACATAACTAAAAGTAGCCGCACGTAGAAAAGTATTCCAAGCGCTTCGGTCTTTTGCGCACCGTAGATACTTCGTCACACTAAGCTTAGTTAACAGCTCTTTCACCAGGTCCATACATCGGAGTTTTGGTCGCCCATCGAGTTTATTGCCGAAGACTTTTCGAACCGGAGCGTTTTCGTCCATTCGTACAACGTGTCCAAGCCAGCGCATTAGTTTTTTTTCATAGTGTTTGACAATTTCAACCCAGAGTTTGAACCAGCATACTCCGAATGCATTCCTCCAACTCCTTCAGCTTCTTGCGTTGTTGAAAATGAAAGGCTATCTATCAATCATCCACATGTTGCGAACGCTACCTCCTAACGTATTCGTTTTGTGGTGATTGCTCAAAATTTACCAAGGTTCTCGAGTTGTCTTGACCGTCTTGACCTTCAACCAATTATAACCGCCGCCTAATTATCAAGCTTCTTCCAGTCGTTAGAGGTGCCTCTGTAATACATTTCTAAACTCCTTCCCGTTAAGAATAAGCTTCCATTTGTACTTTGAATTTTTGAAAATTTACTTCAATCACAGTTGAACTGGTGCAGAATTTCTAGGGATGTTTAATAACGTTAAGTATAGAGTAAAGGTAAAACCGTGCCTTGCCAAATAGTATGGAAATTGATACGTTTGAAAATTCAATTAGCGTAAATTTTAGGAACAACCCCTTGATGCAGTGGGTTTTTGGCAAATGTCACTATAATTTAATTAATTTACTGTCACCACTGTGTTGGCTGTGATGTTTTTTACTATGCCTCCAGTGATAAAAGGAAATAAAAACAATTCGTGTTAATTTGCATACGGAAAAGAGATTTGCATAAATTTCGCATGAAACGGCGCATGTGCAAAAATGTGCGTTGTGAAATCGCGGTGATAGGAAATTGAAAATGGAAAAATATTAATTTTCACAGTATGATTGGGCTACCCAGCGTTATATTATTTATGTTCACAATCACGTCTATATTCAAATGTAAATCTGTTTTTCATCCACAATGCGTATTTTTTTAACTTTCATAACAGACATTCGATCGTTTCGAATGTTCACTACAATGAAACTAAAAGTGAACTATTGTTCCGAAGAATAAAGAAAAGGTAGGACATTTACTTCTTCCTTCTTGTCATTCCCATTAATCATTTTCCTTTCTAATAGATTCCTTTGCAAATTTGTGTGTGTGATTTTGAAAAGGTGAATGTAATAAATTTGCATTAAGTTATTCAATCAGGGACTGACTTGTCACGATTGTGTGTGCTCGGTCTGAAAGGATGCTTTAATTTCCTAACCCTTCGGATGCCACACTCATTTACATATTCTATTCATTCATGATCATCCCCTATGCGTGACCTTACAGACATTTATTTTAAGATCGTTGCGAAGGTTACGTTTGAGAATTCCGTTTCTTTTATCAACATTTCTTTTCTTAGATTACATTGCAAGAAAAGGGTTGTTCAAGATTATCCGTTATATTTCGGTTCCCGCACACATCTTTTTTGTATATGTATGTATGTGTCCCCCAAAAAAAAAACTTTTCATGAGTTTTGGGTTCTCCGGTTTGACGTAGTTGATATTTTAAAATCTTTGAAATCAGTGACCTGATAACATCCTATTTATATAATAAACTAGGTGACCCGGCGAACTTCGTCTCCCCCCAATTTAATGCCTACAGATAAACTTAGTAGAGAATGATATGATAAACAATGTTTTGTGTTTAGTTTTCCGCAGCAACGAAGGCGATTCTCCAAAACGCGAAAAGGCAACGTACAGCTGACTGCACGAAAAACAGGGAAATTCGAGATTCTCCCAATTACTGGCCTTGCGATATATTAATTGTCAAACGGGGAATTGGAATGGATGATCAGTTGGAATAATCGGAATTCGTGAGATAAGGACTTCCTCTTCTTTGAATTTGCCCGTGATAACACAAGGGAACAAGGTATTTGTTGTTTAAGAACTGAATATTGTTTTAAAGGTAATTTGGGACGCTGAATCCAAATCTGCACATGATATCAGCTCGACTTTTTGCGATATACCGTTATGTCCAAAACTATGACAGTTCCACTACAAATATATAAATAACTTGAAAACGGTTCACCATATTCAATTAAAAAAAAACTGAAACTCGTCAAAAAAATTATCTCTAATCCGTGCCTACATTGTTTTTAATTTAGCCTAGTAGTTTCAAAGATATCGTTGTAGTTTAAAAAAAACAACAATTTTACAAAAAAAAAAAAAATTGTTTTATTTTAAATTCAATGTTGGTCTTAAAACATATTATTTAATATAGTTTGTATCAAATGAGCTTTATTTCATTGAAATCTGTGCACAACTTTTGATTTTGCCAACAATTTACTGAGATAACTAAATTTACAAAAATCGCGATTTCCATACAGAAATAACATTTATTAATATGTTTGTAAAAGTGTAACTCGAGCAAACCTTAACGGATCGTTATGAAAATTTATCAGTATTAATAATTTTCGAAACGAACTTATGGGATTGTAAATGGGGGGAATAGCCCCACCCCTTCCGGTACCTCCCATACAAAATTACCTATTTTTGGATAATTGATATATCTTCGATAGCTGCCATACAGACTACCGGAGGATATTTAAATTTGGTCAGTTTATTTATCTTGCAAAAGTAGACAAACCCTAAAATAAACCGAAACCGTTGCCATACCCCTTCTGGTACCTCCCATACAAATGACCGAACTCACCCCAATAATCTTACATACATATCTTTTTTGTAAGTACACTGAATTCAGTCAAACTATGCGTACGTTTTACGGTTATGAAAATATGAATCATGAATGAATTTGCACTATATCGGATCACCACTTCTGGTACCTCCCATACAAAATGACCTATTTTTGGAAAATTAATATTTCTCCCTTAACTTCCAAATTGAAACCTGCCGATCATTTAATTTGATCAGTTAATTAATATTGTAATAGGAGGCAAAACTATAAATAAATTTGCAAATTTGTCATGATTTTTAAAAATACAAAATTTTAATTTTTTTTTGGGTAGAAACAAAAAAATTCGATAAATCTGTTATCACCGAACTTAGCATAATTCATTCAATTTTCAATCGATTATTATGTACATACATGTTTTAGAAAGCTACTTTAATATGATATTCAATAAAACTAATAACTAACTAATAACTAACTAATAACTAACTAATTTTTTTTTTTTGAATAAAAGAGCCTTTACTGAGTCATTTTTTTTGTGATATTAAAAAAATTGATTTTTTTCAAAGGTAACAACGATATCTTTAAAAAAAAACTAAATTTTAAAATCCGGCTTATGAAAAAAAAATTATAATTTTTTGAACTATAATTTTTTGGAAAATAGGCGAAAATACGATCAGTACCTGTAACTTAAAAATTCGAGCTGATGGAGAAAAATGGAGATCAGATTTAAAATCAGCGATCTCAAATTAGTAAAAAAACAACACTCAAAAAGTTCAATTTTGTTCCCTTGTGTAATTAATTAATATAATTTTTTACACGTACTCATTTTCTTAAAAAAAATTTCAAATTGATAAATATTGCATAGGATATCAATATATATTAATCTAAATATTATTTATCTCGTTAAATTCTTCAGCCAACATTTATCCTAAACTTTCCACTATAACATCGTTCAAAATCATCAAATCATGCGAAAACTGCAAAATTTCGTCGATAAAAATAATAATACGTTAACATTCGAGGGGTAGAGGTTACGACCGTTTTTATACAAAAAATGTTTTTTATAAAAAATGTAAGATTTCAAGTATATTTTTTTTTGTAAAATAAAGAATATATATTGGTGTTTTATACATTTAATATACTTTCACAGTTTATGCTACTTCAATCTTAATGTGCGTTGCGGACACACGCATATAATTATTGATAACACTGAGCGACAAAAAAAATATACCTAGGAAATTATACTATTTTTCTAGTAGGTACCACTGACCATAATAAGAATCTGTTTTAAAATTTCCCAAAACGCCCAAAATCTTGAGTTACGGTTCATAAGAGGTTTTTCGTACTTTTACGCACTTATAAGCCAGTAAAGCGGATAAATATGAACCGATTTTAAGTTTCTCAGAGGATTTGGAAAAAAGTGACTTTCCACCGATGTATACAGTTTGTTTTGTTTCAGTTCAACAAATTCACTACACTAAAAAGTTAAAAATTAATAACATAGACAACCGAAAAACGCAATGCAATGCAATCATTGTTAAACTCTAGTTAACGTTTCAACGAAATAACCTAATCCTATAGTTAATTACGAACTTAAAAATTGTGCATAAATTTAAATTTATTTTTGTATATAAATGTATTAGCAATTATTACGTCAAGGGAGCAAATGTGTACGGGGAAGAAACAAAGGATAACCATATTAATTATTTTATTGCAATGGCATCTAAAAAATAAAATTCTGATAACACAAAACAAAATTCTCGGACGTAACCTACTACCTATAAAACGGTATCAACTTTTCCCCTTTTTTCTCAAAGAGCATAAATTTCGCTGCGCACAATTTTGTGATTGTGTCTTTAGCCGTTTAGTCTGGGTGATAGAGAACTCTTTCCCTGCGTATCTCTAAAATTACAAATTTCGAAAATTACCCTCATATTGCAGAAATATCCCCTTAAATGTATATTCACCCCCATTTTTGGAATTATACCTTTAGCCTGGGGATAGTACCAACTTTATCCTTTTTTCGGCCTTTCCCTTAAAAGTTCGAAATTTAATAATATATCTCTTCATAAAAATATTTACCCCCCATTTTTTGTCTGGGTGTTTTACATCTTTTTCCCCAAAGGTACGAAATTTGAAAAATATCTTCCGATCGCAGAACTAATCCAAGATAAAAATATTCACCCCCATTTCCGTGATTCGACCTTTAGTCAGGTGATGGTACAAATTTAACCCTTTTTGGTGTATTTCCCCGCTAAGTTCGAAAATTCAAAAAATCTCTTCATATCGCAACAACTACTCCAAAAAATATATAATTACCCCCATTTCGTGATTCTACTTTCAGCCGTTTGGTCCGGATGATGATACCAGTTTTGTACCTTTAATGTCTTTTTTACCCGAAAAATTACAACGTTCAGCTCTCCATTTGTATAGGACGCATTCTTATATAGATTTTCTCGAATATATCCTAAGCCATTTGTTCTGGGTGGTGGTACCTGTTTCATCCTTCTTTGAGGCTTTTGTACCCCTAAACGTACGGCTTTCGAAAAATAAAAGTTTACCTGACTTAAATTTCTGTATATCGTTTAATCTAATAATAAAAAACGTTTTTTTGAAACTTGAATAGAAATAATTTATAATTCATTAAATACATAAAATTATGAAACATTTTTGTTTTGCTGAAATAGCTTCTTATAGCCTGTTCAGCGAACTTTTTCGTGTAGGCAGACGAACGATTGCTACCCAGACGATTGAGTTTTTATTTGTGTTTTCTTTTTCTTTTCGCTCGGGAGTAAAAGCTCATTTCACTCATTGTCCTTCTTTCAAGATCCATTGTTGCCGATGTGTTGTTTTGGTCTTTTCAAAAGCTTTAGCTATTGAAAAATACCAAGATTTTGAAAGATGGGGGCAACCCTGTCTTTAGTGAATACAGCTGACTGCGGACACACAAACAAAATAAGCAAACAACAACTCAAAGGTGTAAAGCCGCATTAATTAATAGTTGTATTAATGAAAATGAAATGATTTAAGTAAAAATATAACAATACGAAAAACAGTAACATAGATCGATTCCACTAAATATTCCATAAAAACCAGTTGTCGTTTTTTTTAAATCCACCATTTTCAAATTACAATGTATATAAGTGTTTAAAATGTTCTAAGCTGTAAGAAAGAACATTCTGTTGTACAAATACTCAATTTTAATAACAATAATTCATTTTCTGTGCAATTTTACACCTCAACGATTGCTAATTTTTGATCGTCTAATATGACGTTTTGTTTCGCCCGTGTTTCAGTTTGTCGAACCAAAAATTTACATCAATAAAAGCTCTTTTTTGTTTCACTCAAAATAAAGAGTAAAAAAACCAAAAATGTCAATCGTTCGCCATTTGGCGTACGAATGGTTGAAAAATAAGTTACAAAAACAGGCCATTAATCTCTATGCAATCATAATGAATCAAAATAATAATTCTGGAGTGTCTTTTATTATTAAAACGTTTGTTTTTACGGATTCTGAACAATTTGAATTTTGTCGTTTAAAACGTGATTTGCGGTTATGCTTAATTTTTTTAGGTTACCATAACATAATTACTTAAGAGTTTTTCTGCGTTTGCCACAATACAATTCATGAATTGACACAGCTGTCTAAGTATCCTGTAAATTTAGCTGCCACAATTTCAAATTTCGGTTACGACCAATTCGGTTGGCACAACTGTTTAGTAAAGTAATGTATACAACAAAGGACAATTTTTTTAAATTAATCGCTTTATTTCGATTTATTTGTAAAAAATACAAAAGTAAAAACACATCATTCGTACAATTCATACTCATACTTAAGTGGATCGTCTTAAATTTCGCTATTTTCAAGAAACTCGCTTTGCCAACACCAGTTCTTTTGTTTTTGTTGAGGAAAATCTAAAAAAAACTATACATAAATTAAAGGGACGATCAGATTGGGCAAATATTTTACCAAGGTATTGTCAAAGCAGTATAAAGTTGATTTTGTGTTCGCAATTCTCACATTTATTTGCATATTTTTTGTTTGACCAAATACGTGTTTACCATAACGTCCTGTTTAAACGGGTTTTTGATGTCGGTTAACCGGTTTTTCAGAACGGCGCTCAGTGGTCCATTTCCCTGATCCAGCGTAACGAAATTAAAAATTTCGACATTCGAAATCTATTAAAATTTTATTTCCCGACGATAACTAACTGTTCGTTTAGCAAATCGATAACTTCCAAATTTACAAGTATATTATAATTAATTAACTGTAGGCTTTCAAACACAACAAATGTCAAAATTGCTGCAACAAAAACGTTTTAGCGCGTTTTTACAATTGTGCAGATTGTGCTGAAAAATTGGAAAAACTCATATTAGTAAATATTTTTTGGATTTTTTTAAAAGATAAAGGTATGTAGTTTACAAAAAAATTGTGGTAGAAATCAACACTTTTGTTTAACCCTTTTTGTGACCGAATTTTAAAAATCTGTAGAGTAGAACTTAGTTAGCCGGTATCGGCCGGTGAAGAGACTGTTCTTTTATGTTAATATACTTCGGCTACTTTATGAAATGCCCAACATTTGCTGCTTTCAGCTGCTTTTGCTCACTATGTTACAATTTTTAGGCATCATGTCGGTCTGCAATTGCAACCTTTTTTTTTTAGTAAGGCAGTCCGATTCAGAGTGGAGTGTTGACTCGAAATAATTAAATAATATAATGTAATACGTCTACGAATTAAAGAAAAAAATAAAAAAAAAAATTTTCAGAAAAATTTCAAAATTAAAAAAAAATTTTGTGAAAAAATTTTTTTTTCATTTGGTTCCTTTTTGTATTATTATTCTAGAAAAATGTTCCTTTTGACGAAATTTTATTATTTTTTATGTTATTAATTTCGTTACGCTAATTCAGGCAAATGGACCACTGTGCGGCGGTAAAATCACTATTTTTATATGTTAAGTGACTTGGAGAGTATTTCCACAGAACATTGCCAGGATAGTCCAGTTTATGTTTACACGGTATACTTTGGGCAAACTGCGAAGGATGCTTTCATTAAAATATGTTTAAGCTATATGAAAATTTGTTTAAAAATACTGTTAGATGACTGTTTCCTTCAATCTTAAATGGATAGGGAGCCGTAGGTATTAATATGAAGAACTTTAATTGTCGTTATCACCTGAACAAAGCACCCCTTTTTAAATGGCCCACCCTATACTAGCTGAGCCGGCAAACTTCTTCCTGCCTCTTAAATTGTTGATAAACAGGTTTCGTACTGTAACAATTGATGAATTACTTCAACCTTTGAAACGTTTCAGCTTAAATGAGCATGGAGGCTTGCTCTTTTTCCAGTCAAAAATATGATTCTTTAGCAAAAGCCCATGTACGAAATCTGATATTTGTGTTTCTGAAAGATATGATTGTAAGAATGGTAAAATATGACATAAATACCACGTCCTTCTTTCTTTTCAAACATAAACATGTCTATCCAACTTACATCTTTTAGTTGGATTCAATAAAAAATTTAAATTAATGTAATACTTAAATCGATAATGCTAACAATTCAATTACAGGTGAAACAAACAAGGGCGTAGCCAGGATCTAATGTAGGGGGGGCAGACATTTTTACATTTCATGTTGATAGTATGTTTACCAAAAAAAATAAAAAGTAAGTACCTAACGAAAAATCAATACTCATTGTTGTGACAATATTTTATTAAACAAAGGTAGACTTACATTTTGTTAACTAATTTTAGGTCATCGCAAATATGTAAGACCAAAAAATTTATTTTTATTCATCTTAGTTGTTTTGTTTTTTTTTTTTTTGGACATACGAAATTTTTCTTCTTGTGTTATTGGAAACAAAATTGTGAATAGAATGACATTTTTTTTATTTTGAATTCGTTATCCTTATTTTTTTAAAGTATGTCAAACTCGATTAAAAAAAAAATTTTGACTTTAAATTAAAATTTTTTGGATTACGTGTCCAAAAAATGTTGAGCTTCCGAAATTATTGTGAGCATATGTTACCAATTGAACTGAGTGAAAATGTAAGCAAAAACTATATTGTCCTGTTCACAGTTATTATCCGATTAGAACAAATCTTTATCTATAACCTGAATTTTCATCATGATTTTTTTTGCATATATACCAAAAATTAAGTTGCTGTTTAACTGCAATTAAATTATATTTTGTGTTTACAAGTAGGCTAAGTAGTGTGCTTTTCAATTAAAAAGACTAATACCATCATAATATGTTACATCATCTGTCAAAATTAAGAAATTTGTTAAATCCAAAAAATATTTGAAATTAAAGTCAAAAATTAATTTTTCATCGAATCTGACAATTTTTAAAAAAACAACGGTAAGGAATTTAGAATAAAAAAAACGTTCTGTGCACAATTTTGTTTCCAATAAAACAAAAAAAAAATCGGTCAAGAATTTCGGCCTAGAATTTCATATGTCCAAAAAACCCTTTTTTCCGGCTGTGGATGGTAGACTTAAAGCCGTTTTAGGTTGCATGAATATGACTATACTTAACATAATTTCCCTTTACACCCCATGGATGAGGTATGGGATAGCTTCTCGCGTTGTTGTGAATTAACACGCTTTCTATTTTTAGATTCACAACTAATGGCACCTACTTTTTAGCGACGAATGCGAACGTCACTGTTTGAGAAGCTCTTACTAGACATGCCGATTGTCTCGACACTTTTACTGCGAAGTTGCTATCGACAACATTCAAACTGACTGGACAATGAAAAAAAATTTTTCTTATTTTTGTTTTAAGATGACTGGAGCCAGGAGTTGAACCAGTGATATCCCGCATGGTAGTCCCGTGTTCTAACCACTCCCAATGAATATGACTATAAACGGTGTAAATGCCACTGTATTCTGGGTTGATCATACATAAAAAATGCTTAAATTTAAATCCTAGCTGATCCTTTTTTGAAAATATCGATATTTTTCATTTCTGCACACTTGACCAACATTTTTTTTTTACTTTTCAATCGACGACAGTAAAAACCCTGGACAAATGACATAAAATGTGGTTATTTATTATATAAGTACACAAACAAGGATTTAATTATTATTCATGTATTGTCTTTGGTTATTTTGCCATTGATACAACCTGGTGGCTTTATGTGCAATAAAATTGTACATTTAAGGAAAAAAACCTAATGTGATAGATAAAAAGAAGAGATTTAGTATGCATAGAACCATGACATAGCCTCCAACTAGGAGAAATATAGAAATAAATTGTCTAAACTTCTAAATCCTTTAAAATATTAAAAGTCTTTACAAAGTAAACGAAACTGCGGAAAAAGTGAGTATGCAGTTTTCCTATACACGGTCACTACTATCACTTGTATATAGTTTCTATAATGGGTCATAATTGGTGTCGCATGGTGTCATATACTTGGTATTGAGTAAAGGATTTCAATTACGAATATTACATTTTACTGGTTTTCTGAATCAAACCTGGTTTTAGAGTTATGGTTTGTATCTAAAAGTAGAACCAGAAAAAATTTGAAACAACTTTCCTAAAAAAAATGTATCGGGACAACCAACCGAATTGAAGTTAATGGCTGTTAAAATCGAGGCAAAATCGAAAAATAAAATCTACCATATTAGTAAAAAAAAATTTCAGTGAAAAAGTCTTTGTAACTCAAAAACTAATGATGCAGTTCGATTCCTCTTGTCCGAATTAGGTTAAAATCGCCGGGTCTGGTCTTGTATATTTTTTTTCACTAATTGTAATCTACATATACAAAGAACTTGTTAAAAGAATCGATTAGGATATCGAGTACGGAATCAGTTCCATCAAAAATTTTTAATTTCACACTCGATTGCTTGTTTTAATATTTTTACTGTGTTTGTTCAATTGGCTGTATCGGCTCGCATCGAAGTAGCTCATCCTGTTACTCCAATTTTCCAAGACCTTGTTAATGCTATTGGGCTGTAGCTCACGCATTGCTTTGATGATATTGGCCTAAAGTGTTTGAATCGCTGCTGTATTAAAATAATCTATGATTTTAAAATTAACTTGTATGTGGTCCACCCTCTATATCATTTGACTCGAGAAAAAGTGTAAAGTATGAAAGGGGACACTTTAGACCTTAAGTATCTGAAGAGCGAATTTAATTTTGGAGGCATGTCCCTCTGTCTAGGCGGCTAGCTGGTGTACAGGATAACTCGAGTAAATTTACTGTTCCTTTTAAAGATTTAACTGTTTGATTATTATCCAAAATTTAGTTTTAACTTCCTAATGAAAAACATAACTTCCTAATGAAACACTGGACGATATTTAATTTGGTCAGTTTAATTATCTTACAACAGTAGGTAAAATTTAGAAAACCGAGATATATTCTACAACCCTTTTGGTACCTTCAATACAAATGACCAAATTCACCCATATACATTTACATACATACTATGTATTGTTTTTTTGTTGCAAGTTCACTAAATACAGTATTAATTTTGCACAATTTTATCGCTTATTGAACGTTAAATTACCAATAACTTCTGCATACTAGTACTTCCAATACAAGGTAGTCTAAATTTTCCCAATAATTTCAAGGAGGAACTCTTAATATTTTGTGAACTTATTAGCACTTTCTAAACTATAACCATTTCTACAGCTTTGAAACATGCCTGTAAACGTCTGGCCAACAATTACCACTTCACAAGCAGAACGATAACAAAACATACGAGTAATTACTTTTTAGGGTTCCTAAATTCCCGAACTTTTTAAATTTCCGGGAGAAATTTTTTTTTCCCAAATCCCCGAAAATTCCCGGGAATTTTTAAAAATTTACAAAATTAGCTTTTTAAGTTTTAAAAATAAAAATAGGACAAAACACTTAAAAACTTGAAAATAAAGATTTTTCCTTTATTCATAAAAAACATTGATTATGAGATCGTACATTGCAATTTGTACATTGTTAAAAGTATAAATACAAAGTTTTAAATAATTTTTTTGTAAAATTTTTTTTTAATATAGCAGCATTTACCAGTTCATCAGACTTGCTATTTGTTATTTTTGTTGCTGTATTAGCGCAACAGAAAACACACGTTCGCTTTCAGTTGATGTCGGCCTTATGGTTATTAAACCGTTATACAGATTGTCCAAGTTGGTTGTTCTGTTACCTGTAGCTTCATATACATTAAGCTCTTTTTTTTTAGCACAGTATCTGGCTTTCTTTTTTTAGTTACCTTATCTCTAGTACTACAAACTGCCTTTTCTAATTGGTCTTGAAATGAAACCGGAAAATCTTCACAAGATTATGAATCATTACCTCTGCTTAGGTCGTCTCCAAAAAGTCGTTTATAAATCTTCTCAGCAATTGTAAAAAGACTTGGTTTTGGAGTGTAAAAAAAGAACTTGGAATTGTTGTCATCTGCCGGGCTACGCCCTTGGAAACAAACAGTTTGTTTATCATGGTTAAAATCACTAATTAGGATACCTTTAATTTATTTGGTAGAAAGATTGTGAATTAGTACAGGACTTCTTAATATAAGATATTTTATTAAACTCAACAAGTCATTACAATTCAGATACATGCTTTATAATAGGTGGCACACAGTCCATTCCGAATCTACTAAAATTTTTCTGAACTTCGGACATGGGTACTTTAGGAATGTGTTTTCCTGAAGTCTTTTATTGTTTCTGACTTAACAATATTTAATGGAATTGATTTTTGGTTAAACAAATAATCCGAAACCGAAATAACTGAAATCGTGCTTATTGTACGTCTGCACATTTTTAAGATTCGCAATGTCATATTAATCCATTACTCTCTCTCTTTGCTCGACTTGTTACATTGATAACGAAAGACTTCAGAAATTTTATAGATGTGGCGCACAAATAAGTTTTCAATCATTTTGCATGCTCATAGGCACAAGTGCTATAGGTGTACACTAGAGGTCGGTTCCAGTATTAAAAAAAATTGCACTTGTCAGTCCCTAAATTTGAAGATTAGGCAACAACGATTCTGGGACACAAGAAACAAATTTTTACGCGCAACCTAAAAACGGCGCATTTAGTTTTTTCTGTGCTGTGACGTCATTTGAAGTCCCATCGGGAAAACCAACACTGTTGTTTTTGATTTTACAAAGGCTACAGTTCCCCCATATTTCATTTTTGACTCCAACGTCAAATTTGGCAAGTGACTGATTATATCTCGATTTCTACCCCTTTTTTCCGGAGATTTTTCATAACGCACGTAAAGATCTTAAAAAATTGTGAATAAATTGCTTTTAAATTACCCACTTTTATTCATAAACAAAAAAGTTACAAACGTTTTTAAAATGTACAAATGTGCTAAGAAGTCAAATTAAATAAATTAATTAATCATATTATATTAATTTGTTTAAATAACTAAAGTTTATTATAAACCGAGTGAAAATAAATAATTTCATCATAAAAATTCCACAATTAAATATATTAAGATGTTTAAGAATATTAGAAAGACACGTTAATTTTGACCGCCGATACACAATAGGGTGGCTCGAATTACATCAAGTTATTCAGATCAAATTTTAGTAGTGCGGAATACTTGCTATGGATAATAAAAAAACTAAATGGGCCGTTTTCAGGGTGCGCGTACAAATTTTTTTTCTTGTGTCCCATAATCGTTGTTGCCTAATCTTCAAATTAAGGGGCTCACAAGTGCAACTTTTTTTTTCGACCCTATCTAGTGTACACTAAACTATATTTAGTCTTAATGCAATGAATATAGTTTTTGTATGGGAGATCTGTTTGGTTACACTTATGATTAAGGAAGGACAAAGTGTAGAGTTTTCAGATTCACACTGTTATAGTGCTCCAAATATTTTTTAAATAATAGAACATTTAGAACATTTTCTTTTAAACTTTTTTTACTGTAGTTTTTTCATTATCACAAAATAAAGAAAAATCCATTTATACGAGAAGATTTAAATTTCCAATTTGTTCACAGGGAAATCAATATTTCTGTTTTTCATATATTTTTTTTTTCACACATGTGTGTAATTTTATGGCCACAGATGTGACAGTCGTACTTTAAATTAGATGATAATTAATGTAGAACTTAATTTTTGTTTAACTTCTGCGACTTTTTGTGTAAGACGTAAGAATGTCTATGCATGTCTATGTTTGAATATGATTTGGAATATTATAAGTTAAGTTTGTTTTGCAATAAGATGAATTACAAAAACATTTTTTTAATGTTTTTTGCTACCTATATTGTGAAACTTGACGTTACGTTACGTGATGTGACATAAATTCCCTTTATTAAATTTTTTGATAAAATTATTTTAAAAAAAATTTTTTTGTGATACTAGGGAATTTTATAAATGTTATATGCTCCAAATTGTTGATCGAGAATGTTATATTAGAATGTCAATTAAATCAAATCAAAATTTTGACATAAAATTGTCTTATTTTTTAGTATTAATGGAGTTTTTTATTGCTGTAACAAATATTTTATGATAAGAGTGCACTTGATCATAAGTAAATATGTTATTAAAAATTCTATGAGGTGACCAGATAAGTAATGCAATTGTGTAGTCTGTTTAATAATAAAGGAAACTAAAATAAGCTGTGGACATTTAATAAATTTAATAAAAATCCAATAAAAATCATCAGCGCAAGTAGAATGTTTGTGAAGGTATGACCTTTACAATTACACCATATATATTAAACGGTATAATTTCATAAGAATGTGTGTAAACACCAGTTTAAATGTTTTAACTTAAAAAAATCAAAGATAAAAAAGTGGTATTATGTAAATCAAGTCATACTGCATCTCGACGTACCGTTGTATATTACAATCAGAATTGAAGCAGGGAGCAAACAATGGAGAAATTTAATAGACGATATACCGCTGCATGAGCGCCTTTGCACGTTAAGCCAGCGATATATAAAATGGCATAAGACTAAATTCGGTCATGTGGATAAATAGTACAGAAATATATCGCTCAGTTTTCTCAAGTTTTACTTACAATTACAAATTTATAAAACTGATTATACACAGATATTTACGGGAGTTATCCTGTGTACTAGCCATTCTGTCGGTCAGACACAGCTCAATCGATTTAAAAAGTCATGGAATACATTTTGTCCAAAGATACTTTATTTAGGTAAATTTTTAGCACAGCCTTGTTTATTTAACAAAAACGAATTGATGGTTACAAATATCTTGTATTTTTCAACTGGACTTACCACATGGTCTGCGTTTACTATTGCTGTTTTTGGGCTTAAAATGTTTGCATACAGCCACATAATAACATGTATTAACGAAATAAAACTTTAATTTCCATAAAAAGTGGGCACACTAAGTAAACGATATATGAATCTATCTTGGAAGAACTCACTTAGATTTAGTCATCGTTTTCTACCAAAGATTTTTCTTCAGACGAACTTTGTTGTATCTAATAAATTTTTATAGGTAAAAGCCAAATAGATTGTAGAATCATATACTGTTCAAAAACATTCATATAGGTACGAATTTGCACGATTTAAAAAAAAAATTAAAAAAATCGTGCATTTCACATTTGATTTATCACAACTAATATAAACAAATATAAAAAAATTATGGAGGCGAGTTGGACATGAATTATTTTAATTCGGGACTTCAGGACTTTTTAAGAAGATTGAGCCATGTCCGTCCGTCTGTCTGGATGGATGACTGGGTGGGTAAGATAACTCAAGTAAACCTTCACTGTTTCTAATGAAGATTTATCTGATAAAACATTTTCCAAAATATAGTTGTGGAATTGTAAGTAGACATTATAGCCTTACCCCTTTATGTGCCTTCCATACAAAATCACATATTTTTGGAAAATTAATATTTCCCCTAACTTCCAAATGAAAAACTGAAGGATATTTGGATTTGGTTTGTTTAATAACTCATATCTGAGAACCTGACATATTTAGAAAGTCAATCATAACATTATCATACATATCTTTGTTGCAAGTGCACAGAATTCAGTCAAGATTTTAACCATCCAATCGCTTATTGGATGTTGACCTACAACTAAAAAAGGGCCTTGTTGGGCTTCGACTGCTAACATCAAGAATATAGGATCGATCGAGGGGGTCGAATATATCAAGATCGACTTGTATTTTTCAGTGCTCTAGTGAAGTTGTTAAGTAGTGGAAGGTGGAAATTGTGTTATGCTGCAAGAAAACCTTGGATATCCTGCAGAAAGAGCTGTTTTTACGGAAGCAATACCAGGCGTCAAGAAATTGTCGAACGACATTGTTCCTGGTTCGAGAAAAAAGGTGGAAATAAGCCAATCAGAGGACTGTGAGTATAGCGTTTTGAATGTCGAAACATTGGCTCAAGAAATAGCAATTAAACCATGCCTTTCTGTGTGGCCGCTGTGTTGATGATTGTAATGGTACATTATTTTGGGAAATAAATAAATACTTAGAAAGACTGTCAAAAATAAAACAATTTGTAAAAAAACATTTTTTGATATTATCAAAACTTGCTTTTCTTGCATCTTTCATATTTTTCTGAAATTTTTCTTCTTAGTTTTTATGTAAAATTCGTTTAACTAATTTATATGTAACATAGCACTGGCAAAATCTTAAAAAAAGTCCCATTATTTCGCTCTCGTTATTAAAGGGTTAACTCAAAATCGATTAAAGGTGACACAAGCGGTTATCTGTGAAAGTCAAAGAAATATTGACATAATTGTGCGTAATTCTATTGCTGTTTCTGAACAGGGAACTAAGTTAGATTTCCTGAGTAATATTCATCTCGACAACAAGGTTTTTAAGATGTTGAAATCCGCTGCTGGAGTTCGGGTATGGAGACAGGTGGATGTTTTGGACAATGGTGGTTCTGTAGTTACGAATAAACAAGGGAAATCTGACCTGCTGGCGCGTTCGATGTCGGTTCCAGTGGTTGCAGCCGGTGATGTCCAATGTGACAACACAGTTCTGAGTGGGGTACGTACTTTGGATGTAGTGTTTCCTCTTGCTACTTTTTGTGGCACTTTGCAGCGGTTGCTTCGGAGATGAGTGATGGGCGAACAAGAGGTCAAGTGGTCGAGATGACGTATAAAATTGTTAGACGATGATCCGAAGGAGTTTTATTAAACAAAAAATTATATATAATTCACGTTTTTAGAAACAATTTTGGCGCATTAGTCGGCAATAACTCCAGTCTTTTTCATCATAAACACAGTTCTAAATGGTTCACACATAGCACAATCTCATATCAGCACAGCACTTGGGGCATTTAAGTTCCTCTGCACACGACTATGTCTTATTCAAAACTACATCTGGATTAATTTGCATCCTTTCATTCAATAGCTTTTTGACAAAATGCAATTTAATTACCGGCTTGTAATACATGTTATCGTGTTTCGAACTAATGCCGACCTATCCAGTATCTTATGCAGCAGTAACAGCAGCATAAAATTATAATGTCGCTTTAAGTTCTTTACAGCATGATTCTATTGTTTTAAATGTGTGATTGCTTCCTGAGGCCAATGACACATTTGGGTGTTTTTGGGAACAGAATTTCGTGCGTTTTAACTTCCAAAGAGTCTGCGACGGTACTGTCAGCCTTGAACTTGAAACCTACTTAATTTAACTGTTGCTTAATTGAGATTCTTTTGGGACTGCCTCACTCGCCACCCACACTGTGGCAAACACACACAAAGATGGGCATACAGGACGTATTACGTCATTAAAATTCTCGTGTTGGTTGTAAAACTTTTCCTTTCCCTTGAATGTTGTTGTTTTTCGGTAGTGTTTTTAATTTCTACTCCTTGTTTTCTTTATCTATGTGTATGTGTGCGTTAATTTCATTGTTTCATTTCCACAGTGTTCCTTTCATTTACTCGATAATTATTGTGCAAGTGACGATGTCTCTCTCGCACCACGACCTTACTTGTGTGTGTATACATACCTGAAAAAGGAAAACAAAGAAGGGACGGATGAAACAGTATTTGGCATAGACAGGATAAGGGCTAAACTGTGGAAAGAGAAGGCTAGACCAAGGGAACTACTTCTTTTTACGTGTCGTCCTTTACACGAATCTTCGTTTACCTTCAGGTACCCTCGGCAATGAACGCACATGCGCATTGGCTGATACGGTGCGGTAAATGAAGTTTCCCCTAAAACGAAATAGAGGAAAATGAGAAAATGTATAACTCAGGCAGTCACAGAGTGATAAAATGAAAACGATAAAAATACATTTTTTAAAGTAATGACTATAGCTGGAAGACATGATGTTTGCGTTGTTGTTGTTGATTTTCAATGGTATATACAAAGGACAAACCGGCTGAAATGCAAAAATAGCAGTAGCAGAGAGCGAATTTTCGCACAAAAATTATTTTAACAAACGCTGAAGGGAGTCGATATGCCCCAACGACGTAGTTGAAAATCTTTGTACTTCTCTACCCAGACCGAGCAAGGAAACAAGGCGTAACGGGTTAATACTATAAAGGTTTTCCCCAATCTCTCTTAAACACATAGAAAGGGACCCAATACGAATTCAATATCGCCGCTATTCCAACAAGTCTACAAACAGAGGTTTAGCCCAAAATAGAAGAGAGTTTTAGGGAGGCAGATGGTTAAAAAAGTATGCGAGAATATACTTTATGTTGAAAATTCCAATTTGCATATTTAGATTTATACGTACATATATACATACATATATATATTATTGTATATAAATGTGGTATTATATGTGTATCTTTAAATATACATATATGCATAGTAATCATACATTTGTACAAGAAAAGCTCAATGGGAAGTACAATGTGCGTAGTTATATCTATAGGAACATAACATCGTATACATAATAGTCATTCACCAAACGCAATATATTTTCCCAAGAATTATTCAAAATAACTTAAAAAAATATTAAATTCCTATATCTTGTCACCGATATAATACAGTTAAATTCCTAAATAATCACGTTAGGGGAGAAATGATTAAGAAAATTTAAATACATTTGTCGATGGCATAGTATCTCAATATTATAAATAAATTGGGTTCCGAATATAATCCCATAGTACTTATTTTATAGTTTTTAAGTATACTTTTATATTGCCGTATAAAATATTAAATTTCCCATAAATCACACTTCTCTGATTGTATTGGCACTGTTTTTCTTAGATTATATTTATAATTGACAAGTAGCCAAAATAAAATTGAATAATATTATTTTTTTAATAACAGTGTTTTGTGTGAAAAGTATATTTAGTTTGGCCATTAATTGGAACCGACCGTTACATAAGAACACGCGACTATCATGCGGGTGACCTGTGTTCGAATCTTGTTAAAGTTCCGTCCTATGAGCGTAAAAATAGAAGCGCGTTAAAAAAGATTATAAATTCAAATAGTGCAAATATACGCACTTAGTTATTTATTACAATCGGTTTATCATAAAAACGTACATTTAAATGTGTAAAACCGAATCAAAAGTTTTAACATTTTAAATTACTTACGTCTGGTGTGCTGCACCATTTTTTATGATCTAATTTACTCAATTTAAATTGCACTCAAATTTGTCATGCATCTGTGGATAAATATTAGCAAGAGCCTAGTATGCAAATCAACTGATATTCGTTTGTTGATTGTACTTAAAGGGAAATATTTATTATATATATTTGCTTAACCTGCCAAATCTGATAACTTTATAAAACACAAATCTAATAATGTTTTTTATAAAATTACTGTTAAATCATAAAGTTAAATAAATGATGTAACAAGTTTAACGATTTAAGAAATGTTCAGCAGCGTTTATTTTTATACAGAGATGTACGTAACAGTGACGATGATCGCATTGATTAGTATCAATCTGCTTAGTGTATTGAAGCAATACACCAAATTAGATCTCGATAGCCAATTGTGGCGATAGCCATTTGGGCGGTGGCCTAATAAGCCACTCTCCTTAAACAAAAATTTATTATGAAAACACGAAGAAAACGAAAAACAAGAACCCCCCCAAATGTTGACGACCCCCGCAAACGATATAAGGACCATGATTTAAGGATATGCACCTGGAATGTCCGAACTCTATACAGAGATGGTGCCTCTATCCAACTGGCGGATGTCCTCGACAAATTCTAGGCTGACATTACCGCCATACAGGAAATGAGATGGACGGGACAGGGATGCACACGACGGAAGAACTGTGACATCTTTTACAGCTGCCATGCAGAAAGACACGAATTTGGATGTGGTTTCATAGTCGGCAAGAGACTTCGACACCTGGTCTCGCGGTTTAACCCTGTAAATGACCGTATAGCCACCATTCGCATCCGGGCGAAATATTTTAACATTACGCTGATTTGTGTACACGCCCCGACGGAAGACAAAGACGATGACATCAAAGATGCATTCTATGAGCGCCTGGAGGATATATATGACCGCTGCCCTGCACATGACATTAAAATTGTTCTGGGAGATTTTAATGCTAAAATAGTAAGGGAAGATGCTCTTGGTTCAGCAGACGGAAAATTCAGTCTACACAACAACACCTCTGATAACGGATTCAGACTGGTAAGTTTCGCGTCGGCAAGAAACATGGTTGTGAGTGGAACCAGATTCCCGCATAAAGATATCCACAAGGCAACCTGGATATCTCCCGATCAAAATACAAGAAATCAGATTGATCACGTTGTAATTGATGGAAAGCATGTCTCAAGCGTTATGGACGTGCGTGTGATGCGCGGTGCAAATATCGACTCGGATCACCACCTAGTTGCAGCCAAGGTACGCATACGATTAAGTAGAGCTAAAAACACTCTTAATCAAACGCAAAGGAAGCTAGACATCACAGAGCTGCAGACCACTGAGATAGCCAATGCCTACTCCAACAAACTCTCTCAATTACTCCATACAAATCCCCCTAGTTCTGATGTTTCCGACAAGCAGTGGTAGCATATTGCGAATTCTATGACCACTGCCGCAACAACCGTACTGGGTTATGAAAATCCGCGCTCAGACAAGCCCTGGTGCGATGACGAATGTCGCGAAATGTCTGAGGAAATGGATGCTGCATACAAGGCAAAACTGCAGCCAATGGCGACGCGTGCGGTGACGGAGCGTTATAAAGAGAAAAGGAGGGAGATGAAACGCCTGTTCAGACGGAAAAAGCGTCTGTGGAAGAAAAGAGAGAGCAAGGATATCGAAAACTACAGGGATAGAGGTGAGGCCCGAAAGTTCTACCAAAAGGTAAAAAGTAAAGGTTTTGGAACAGGGATCCCCACCTGTAAGGACAGAGACGGAAATCTGGTCACGGACACTCAGAGTGTGCTGCAAATATGGAGGGAACACTTTCAAGCTCTTCTCGTTCCCGAAGGCAGCATAAGTGACGGAATCGCACCAATCATCGACGATGGAGTAGATTGTCCACCACCGAGCCAAAACGAGATCAGCACGGCAATTGCCCGGCTTAAAAATAATAAAGCTGCGGGAGCCGATGGACTGCCGGCAGAGCTTTTTAAAGCCGGCGGCGATGACCTGGTAACATGCATGCACCAGCTCATAAACACGATTTGGCTCAGGGAATGCTTGCCCGATGATTGGAATCTGAGTGTCCTATGTCCCGTGCTTAAGAAAGGCGATCCTAGTGTGTGTACCAACTATCGCGGGATTAGCCTTTTACCCATCGCGTACAAGGTCCTGTCTAGTGTGTTATGTGAAAGACTAAAGCCCCTCCTGGCGAACCTGATTGGACCTTATCAGTGTGGCTTTAGACCTGGTAAATCCACCACCGACCAGATATTCACGCTACGACAAATCCTGGAGAAGACCCAAGAAATGCAGATCGATACCTACCATCTGTTCATCGATTACAAAGCTGCATTTGACAGTCCGATACGACAGAAATTGTTGGATGCTATGGCTGAGTTTGGTATCCCCGCAAAACTAATTCGACTCTGCGGGATGACACTGACTGACACGAAGTCTTCAGTGAAAATTGGCAAAAATTTGTCAGAGCCATTTTCTACCAAGCGAGGCTTTAGACAAGGCGATAGTCTGTCCTGCGATCTCTTTAACATCGTAATGGAGATGATCATCTATTCTGGGAGTCTTCGAGAGAAAAATACTCCGCAAAATATTTGGACCCATCATCGTGAACGGCGAGTACCGTCGTCGAATGAATCATGAGCTGTATGAGCTGTACAACGACATCGACGTGGTCAAGCGCGTTCAAATAGACCGAATGCGCTGGCTTGGACACGTTGTACGAATGGACGATAACGCTCCGGTTCGAAAAGTCTTCGGCAATAAACTCGATGGGCGGCGCAGGAGGGGGCGACCAAAACTCCGATGGATAGACCAGGTGACGGAAATGTTAAGTAAGCTTGGTATGACGAACTATCTACGGAGCGCAAAAGACCGAAGCGCTTGGAATGGTTTTCTACGTGCGGCTACTGATAGATGAATTTCTGTTGTTGCTGCCAGTAAAGAAGAAGAAGAAGAAGCCAATTGTTATTATTATTTGAGAACTTGCAATGTTGTCAGACCTGCTAATATACCCGCAATGTGCTGACATGGAAGTGGTGTATTTGTCAGATATATAAACTTCGCACATTTTTTTTAATTAAAAGTGTTTACACGATTGTTGATTTACAATTGACAAAGTTGCAATACAAAAATTTTAGGTTCACATGGTTGTTAGACAGTTTCCGAACATTTTTCAGGCAATATTGTAAGATCTGGCAACCGCCTGTACGTATCTTTAGCAAAAATGCAAAACTTCTGATAAAATCTCATCGTTGATAGCCATGTATGAATGTTCCAAATCGTTAATGCAGCTCTATTTAACTAAGCAGGAAAAATATTTAGAAGCATCTTTTCGCATATCGTGGGTTTGGCCAAGAATGTGGCACCATTTTTGCATTCAGAATTTGTTTGACAATAAAAGTTACATAATTAAAACTTTCGAAAAGATCTTACTCTCTACTAACTCTGTTACTCGTAGAGTTGAATCCGCTCTTTTGGCCAGGCTAAAAAACTTAAGCTTAGTTTACCAACAAATCTTTTTGAAAAAGCGAGCTAAGAGGTAAAAGGGAATTGGGGGGAAAAATATCCTCCATTCTCATGTTGAATATTAACGGTCAAATTCAAATTTAAATTGATGTTGGACATTTTCGGCTGATAATTAATTCGCATGTACATGTTTGACATAATTGTAGATATATATACAGCTGATGATGTACCAGATTGCATCAATTCGTCACAAAGGGGTCTGAATATGAACTCGTCATGGAGTTCGAAACGCGTCATCCTAGTGCGTGACAATGAATTGACCATTACTATGAACAATAAAAAATCACAAATTGGTTTACATTCTTAAGAATCAATTTTTATACCATCACCCTTAGGGATGAGGGTATACATAAATTGATACGAAAACCAGTAAGAAAGTTTCAGTTGGTCAACCCGACTTACATACAACCTCACCCTCAGTAAAACAATTTTTTTTTATATTGATATTATTATTCCATCTCTAAAGTGGGCGGAAAGGTAAATTTGTGTGGGAGGTACCATAAGGGGCGTCGCTAGACTTCCATTTTTACATCCAAAACTTTATCCTGTTATAACTTAACAAAATACAGAATGTGGGCACGATCGCGTTGGGTCTATTAATAATATTAATAGATTTCTAAAGTGAGCGGTACTAGATGTGTGGGAGGTACCA
The DNA here is from genome assembly GCA_964034835.1 of Muscina levida. Classification (NCBI taxonomy): domain Eukaryota; kingdom Metazoa; phylum Arthropoda; class Insecta; order Diptera; family Muscidae; genus Muscina; species Muscina levida. The sequence goes on along the minus strand of OZ035883.1, from coordinate 91,831,268 downwards.
GGTAGGGCGTGGCTAGACTTCCAGTTTTTTTTTAACTGTATCCTATTATAGCTTTTCTAAGTACAGAGTTTGGGTACGATCCCGTTGGTTGTATTGATATTATTACTCGATTTCTAAAGTGGACGGAATGATGTAGTTGTATGGGAGGTACCAGAAGTGGCTGGGCGATGTAGCCCATTTGCAATACCGTAAGTAGTTTTGGGGAAATATTAACTCGTGCAAGAGGTGATGGGTGATGGTATAAAAAGTGTAACGCATTAAAGGAGACGAGTTAGACACCAAGTATCTTAATACCAAATTCATTTCAGGACTTTTTAAGACGATTGAGCTATGTCCGTCTGTCTAACTGGATGGCTGGTGAGCAGGATAACTCGAGTAAAACTTAAGTACTCGGTATGAAAATTTACCAGTATTAATATTTTTCAAAACGATCTAATTATATTGAAAGTGGGCAGAATAGCCCCACCCTTTCTGGTACCTCCCATACAAAATTACCTATTTTTGGATAATTTACTATTTCTTCATAACTGCCAAACAGACGACTGGACGATATTTGAATTTGGCCAGTTAATTTCTCTTTAGACAAACCCTAAGAAAACCGAAACCTTTGCCACACCCCTTCTGGTACGTCCCATACAAATGACCGAATTGAACCTTATAGTTTTACATACATATCTTTTTTTTGTAAGTACACTAAATTCAGTACAATTTTGGGTAAGATGTCTCCCGTATAAAATTGGACTTATGAATAAATATGGACTATATCGGTTTACGTCTTCTGGTACCTTCCATACAAATTGACCTATTTTTAAAAAATTACTATATTTCCCATAACTTTCAATCGGACACTTGGAGGGAAATGAAAATTGGTCGGTAAATTTATCTTGTAATAGGAGGCAAGCCCTCAATAAAATCTAACCATTTAACACACCCCTTCTGGTACCTACCATACAAATAGGCTTGCCAGATTTAAAATTGTAAAATTCTTGACATTCACCAAAAAATATCTTGATTGTGAAATAAAATCTTGACAAATAAAAACACTCATACGTTAAAAGTTGAAAATATTTAAAAGTTTCACTTATTTTTTTTATAAAAATATAATTTTCATATAAAAAGAGTATTTCAGTCAGATAAACTGACTGATAAATACCCTGACCTTATGTATGATATTATTTAAGTCTAGAGTTAGTGAAATTTTGTAGCTTGTAGAGCGTAAACGGTTGCAGATAGGACTGTCGGTCGTATGGTCAGACTTTTACTGACACGCAGTTACACCGGGTTACCGAAAGAGTCTTTTTCGCACAAAAATCTCTAAAGAATTCATAATTCCAATTTTTTTTAAACTGACAAAATTTGATTGTCCTCCAGTTGTCGGTTTGGATGTAATGGAACATATAAAAATTTTCCAAAAATAGGTAATTATGTATTGAAGGCATCAGTCGGGGTCGGCCGATATAGTCCATATTCATTCCGGAGTTAAATTTGAATTCAGTGTACTAACAATATTATATGTATGTAAATATATGATTGAAAATGGCAAAACGTTTCGCTATTCTGAGGGTACGTCTACTATTACCTCATACCTAAGGTTGAGGGTATAAAAAATATAGTGGGAATACTGATGTTGATTTTTATTATGATGCGACATAGTGCAATTGGTAAAATTAATACTTCGAACCACAAAATGAAAATAATTACGATTTGACATTACTTCGCTGACCTGACATTGTCTCTCTACGGCTTTCTAGAGCCATTGAGGATTTTCTCTACAAAAACAAGCAGCGATTAAGCAAAATTAACTTAAATTTGGGTTTATACGAAAGAGTTCCTGTTGTCAAATTACACAGTTCTACAAAAAAAAATCATTTTTCTGGGTATCTGAATTGTGATTTTAATGGTTAGAAATATCATGATTTCAAATATGTTTTCAGATTTTCTTCATCAGACACAGTTTTTTGGTAATTGTGATTTAAATATGTTGCATTGAAATACTTTTTACATAAATTAAATGAAAACTTTATTTTATCCGACAAATTTTTTCTAAATACAATAACCGATACTAGTTGAGCTTAAAACATGAAAAGAAGAACAAATATATATTTTCTGTATAAGTTAAAAATTTTATTTCTTTATTTTATGCTGAATATCCTTGCAGTCTCGTAAAATATTCCAGCAGCAGTCAGCGAGCAAAGTAGGCAAACATTTTTCTTTATAACGCTTTACAGAGTTATATATTTTTCAGCATTCGCCTACATACAAATTAGTAATGGAAAACAAAACTTCTTTTCAAATAACCAAAAAACTATGCCTGATAGCAAAATTCTGATTTCGTATTTGAATTCCCCATGTCAACAACCGTTAGAAACACATAATGCAACACAAGAAAAAAAGCCCTAGTCGATCAGATTTATTATTGTTCAAATATAAGTGTTGATAGATTTTCGAACAAATACACTAAAAGAAAACTTTTCGAAATAATATTTCAATAAACTGTTCATTTGAGTTTTACAAAACATTGTCCAAGAAAAAGAAAGTGAATAAATATTAACGTTATTTTTTGGTTGGTCTGTAAAAATCTTGACAAAACTTATTTTTTCTTGATTCTTGACGAGCATTAAAAATTCTTGTAAATCAAGAAAAATCAAGACCGTCTGGCAACCCTACATACAAATGAATTCACCCTTATATTCTTACATACATATCTTTTTTGTAAGTACACTGAATTCAGAAAATATTTGCGTAAGTTGTACGGTTATGAAAATTTGAATCAGGAATTAATATGGACTATATCAGTTAACCCCTTCTGGTAGCTCCCAAACAAAATGACCTATTTTTAAAAATTTATATTTCTCCCAGAACTTCAAAACGGGCACATGGGGGATAATGAAATTTGATTAGTTAATTTATTTTTTACTGAGGCACAACCTTATAAAACCTAAGTATTTGTCATACCTAGTCTGCTACCTTTCAAGACTTAAACAATATCTTATATTGGGTAATGGTATATGTATATTAGTCAGTGTACCTGACTGAAATTTCTGTACTGGTTTGCTAAATCTTCTTTAAACTGGGTTTCTGAAGCAGGCCAATTGTTTTTAAACATTAATAAGGCTGCAGTAAAGTTGGAAATAATTGAGTTAAAAGAAAATATTGTTTTGAAGGATGCATTTCAGAAAATCTCTCAATCTGACGGGTTTTACAATTTTTGGGTAAACATGGTTACAGAGGATTCATATCTTCATAATGTTACAAAAAATAATATATTGACTACATAAGAAATTTCGCTAAATTTTAAAAATTGTTGCGTCCGCAACGCACTGTTGTGTTAGTCATAATTAGTGCAATAAATATTATGCACTTAAAAAATGGAAAATATGCGCATATAACATGCACTTAAAGTTTATCGAAGCTACTGTATCTTTTAAAGAATTATGTCCTTCTACTTATTTTATTACTTCACATAAAAACGAAGAATTCCTACGTACAGGATATAAAATTTTAATGCATAGCCATGCTCCCCATCTTTTTATAATTGGTTCTAGAGGAAGCAGAAATCCAGAAATTTTTTTATTAAAATCCTGTGTTCGGGGAGAACAGCAACTTGCAACTGCTTTGTAACCTCCTTGCCGCTTTTACCATGTATATGCTGTATAGGTCAGAATATACTAACTTTGTTTATGTCGAAATCCTCACCGAGCGAGGAAACGAAGTCGGTGTTTGGTTTTGTCTATGTCTATGACATTGATCAAAAATTTTTTTGTCGAACACAGCTACCTTTTGTGTAAACTTTCCACAGTAAAATTATCTTTCTATCAAATACAAAAATTGCCAGTTAAACGGGCAATTAAGATGAATATTGCGTAACAAATTAAAAGTCAACTTTTACCAAAAGATGTCCCACAGTTGTCCACTTTTAAAAATGGTTGTTAATCAAAATGATGGAAATATCGTTAAAAAACATGCATTGATTGTAAAATTTGCTAAAATATACGCATATACTCAAAAAGCGTATTTTTTAGTTAAATATGCAAATTTTAATGGGAATTTCAAAATTCCTAAAGATAACTTAACCGTTTCCATTCTAGGATGTCCAGTAAAGACATGCATTTGCATAAGATTCCTTTCCCTGGCCATAATTTTAAATATCTTATTTTAAGAAAAGTTTCATTACAGGAACTTTATAGTACCAAAACCAACATTTTTTAATTTAAACACAGTATTCAAAATATTTACAATTTTTAAGAAAACTACATAATAAAAAATACGTGCATCTGAAACGTTGGAAATACCCTTATAATCTAAAAGATCTTGAAACAGTTCATAAATTACCGAATGACAAAAACACAAAAAACAAAAGTTGGCCAAAAAGTGTGTGAAGCGACAAGCTTTTCCTGATGGTATGGACAATACTTCTCCAGTTTCTGCGTATAACTGGCTGTACTATTGATTCATCGATGGTTAAGTTCCAGAGATCGATGTAGCTGGTGGCGTTGGGTCAGAATATACTGCTTATAACTCTAAAGCACTTGTTGATAATGTTGATGTTCGAAACTAGCCAGGTTTCACTTCCGTAATGTTGTACATGCGTGGTTCGTTTGGATTCTTACGAGCTCCCCCATACTGATTGCAGTCGTCCGAATGCCGATCTCTTTTTGTTCAGCCTACTGATTGCATCTATACTGCCTAGATAGCAGTAACTGTCTACGTATTAAACTTGCATTTTATCATGATATTGTCCATGCTCTGGTTTTCTTGATATATATCTTAAGTCAAACATTACGTGCCTATTTTTCTAGATCTTTCACTGCTGTAGATCTGCATGTTGTAGATTTTGTGTGAAAGTAGACAAATATCGACCTCATAGTCCAAATTCTGAGACTCTAACGCCAGTCTCCATTTAATTCTTCATCTTTTTAAACAGACTCCACGCACGATCGTAAACAGTTGAGATGATAAAGGTCATCCTGTACTTCAGCGTTAGTCTGATAAATGAGAGATTTGCATTCTAGTACATAGCTCTTATGATCCGAATTATTTTCTACTCCTCTTACTCCATGCTTTCCATATGATTATCCGTCTGATGGTGTCGAAGGTTTTCTGAAGTCTACGAACAGTAGATACAGGTGAGTACGCTATTCTATACATTGCTCTTTTGTTATACGTAGTGTATTGGCCTGATCTATGCAGCTTCTACGTGGCCAAAAATCTGCTTGTTCATCTCGCAAATAAGTTTCTATTTTATTTCGTTGTCTTCCCTGTTTTATGACTGCCTGAATCTTGTATATGGTGTTCAGTGGAGTAATTCCTCATCTGTTGTTGCAGCAATCTTTCCAATCCCCACTTTCATCTATCCCATTTACAATCCCATTACTCCATTTTAAAAAATAATAAATTGTCATTAAGATCAGTTAATGTTATTCGAGTTATCCTGCCCACAAGCCGTCCAGCCAGCCAGATAGAAGGACATGGCTCAATGGTCTTAAAAAGTCATGAAACGAATTTGGCCTTTAGATACTTGAAAGTAACACGTCTCCTTTAACACTTTTCCTTGTCTTCTGCATTTACATATCTACAGTGACTGTATGCATTGGATACCTTCAATTAATTGTAAATAAAAACGTAAAGCATGAATCGATTTTCATCATCCATATCTGCTTTAATTTACATGATATGTAGCTTTATTGCAAATAAATAAAATACAATTTTTTTTGCCATTTTTTAATTTTTGTCCAACAATTAGTTTCATAACTTTGAAACTATTGATCGCTTTAAAAACAGTTGAATACATAATTTAAAGATATTCCGAACCAAAATTTCTGTTAAATTAGTTTAACAAAAGCGGAAAAGTGTTATTGAGTTATGACAATATTAAAAAAAAAATTATCCATAGAATTTAAAAAATTTACCATTTTTGTAAACTGATGACCATAGCTGCCAAGCTTGTCCTATTAAGAATATTAACCTTATATTTACTATAAGCTTAATAAATGAATAAATAAATAAATAATACCATTTTTGTAATTAGGTAGCCATTTGATTTGATGTATCAAATCTTTATAGTGTTTTTTAGGCGTTTTTTGGCTGTTGACCTGTGTTACCTCTTAGTTACCGTAGTATAAAAACTTAAAATAAATATTATGTATTAAAAATCTAGGCAAATACCAAACAAATTGCGTCTCCATATTAAAACTAATGATCTGTTTCCGTATTTCGAACGATAAGTTTCTTTCGCGAATGTAAACTCATTTGGATTTCGCTTACTCTACTTCTACAGGACTGACGACTCGAACGAAAACATAAACTCTGCTGCAATAAAAGATCCTCCAATAACAACATTCAACTGGCTCTTATTGTAATCTAAAAATAACTTTCACTTACTCTGTACGATTCTGCCAGTTAGAATGACAGTGATCTAAGTCATACATTATTCGATTCGTTATATCTAAGGGTTTAAATTTGAGTTTAATGAACAAAACTCGTGCACTAAAGTATAGATGTGTCATTTAAAATATTCTGTCACCGTCTTCAATTTTTATAAAACGAATCTAAATTTTCTCTTAAGGGAGGCATATTTTCAGAGGGTGCATTGACTTAGACCACTTTCAACCAATACAAAGAAAATAAAAATTTCATTTAATTTTAAAAAAATTATTATTACGTACTCATGAAGATATATTTATGAAACGAGTCCCGTTTCAGGAACTAAATTTCCAGTAGATAAAGATTTGTAGTACTCATGCTATATATGAGGAACATATTTTAACGTTTTCAGAAAACCGGTTCCCAAACCCGGATTTAAGAACCGGTTTTATATATTTAAAGTCGTTCGCCATCTTAACCTAATGGCAATTGCTAACCAGTTTCAAAAACCTGATTCCACAACTCGGGTTTAAGAACCGGTTTTATACTCTTGGCGTCTGTTCCCGTTCTTGATAATCGGATTATGCGTGTAACGTTTTTAAAATTACCTGCATTTTTTAAAGTTGACATTTTAATTTAGTTTTTAAGTCACCACTTTTCACTGTCACTGGATATTGCCTGACTTAGACCACCCTCATACGAACAATGAAGACAAATCTGTTGTGCACAAGACGAAGAATGAATATGTAACCGTACATTTTATAAAAATTTTAACACCGACTCCTAAAAATTGAAGAACTAGTCAAAATCAGAAAATCACGAATTCCGAACACTAACCTTGAGCCGTTCCAGGCTTTTGGGTCTGGTTCAGAAAAGGATCATATGTGTGATCCAAAAATATTTAAATTGTCACAATGGTTGGTTTTTATTTTGGCACAGACTCAATAATTTTTATACCATCACCCTTAGGGATGAGGGTATATATCATTTGATACGAAAAAAAGTGTAACACATTAAAGGAGACCCCAAGTATCTTAAGACCAAATTCGTTTTAGAACTTTTTAAGAAGAATGAGCTATGTCCGTCTGTCTGGCTGGCTGGCTGGCTGGCTGGTCAGCAGGATAACTCGAGTATACCTTAACGGATCGGTATGAAAATTTACCAGTATCAATATTTTTCAAAACGAACTTATGGGATTGTAAATAGGCTGAATAGGCCCACCCCTTCTGGTACCTCCCATACAAAATTACCCATTTTTGGAAAATTAATATTTCTTCCATAACTTCCAAACCGACAACCGGAGGATGTTTGAATTTGGTCAGTTTTTTTATCTTGCAAAAGTAGACAAACCCTAAGAAAACCGAAACCTGTGCCCCACCCATTCTGGTACCTCCCATACAAATGACCGAATTGACCCTTATAGTTTTACATACATATCTTTTTTTGTAAGTAAATTGAGATCACTCAAATTTTGCGTATGATGTTTGCTTATGAAAATTAGACTCAGGTATAAATATGGACTATATCAGTTCACGCCTTCTGGTACCTCCCATACAAAATTACCTATTGGAATATTAATATTTCTCCTATAACTTCCAAACGGACTCTTGGGGGGTAATGAAAATTGATCGATTAATTTATGTTATTATAATAGGCAAACCCCTTAGAAAACCTAACTATTTGACACACCCCTTCTGGTACCTCCCATACATATGACCGAACTCACCCCCATAGTATTACAAACATATCTTTTTTCTAAGTACACTGAATTCAGTCAAATTATGAGTAATTTGTACGCTTATGAAAATATGAATCAGGAGTGAATATGGACTATATTGGGTCACCCCTTCTGGTATCTCCCATACAAAATTACCTATTTTTGGAACATTAATAATTCTCCCATAACTTCCAAACGGACATTTGAGGGGTAATGAAAATTAGTCGGTTAATTTATATTGTGATAGGAGGCGAAACCTCAGAAAGCCTAACTATTTGACACACCCCTTCTGGTACCTCCCACACAAAGGACCGAACTCACCCCTATAGTCTTACGTACATATCTTTTTTTGTAAGTGCACTGAATTCAGTCAAATTATTCGTAAGTTGTATGTATGAAAACTTGAGTTAGGAATGAATAAGGACTGTATCGGTTCACCTATTGTGGTACCCCCTATCAAAATTAAATTTTTTTGAAAAATTAATATTTCTCACATAAATTCCAAACCGGCACCTATACCCCCTACACAAATAAGTAAAGTTTTGGACGATTTTGCACCACAAGCAGGGGAAAAAATATACATAAGTAATTTTATTTTAATTAAAAATCTATTCATTTCAATAACTCAAGACTTCAACAATATCTTATATTGGGTGATGTTATTTATCATTTAGTTTACCTGACTGAAATTTCTGTACTGGTTTTATTTCATATTTTATAATTAATATGATTTTAATATTAACTTACGTTATTAGATAAAAAAATATAAATTTTATTATATGTGGCGACACAATTTTTTTGACGCGTAGTCGAAATCAGCTGATTTTTTATCACATGATTTCAGTGAAATTAACGGCCATTATTGTAAAATTTTGAGTGCTTGATGTGGCGTAATTAAACAGAAAAGTAATAAGTCTTACTATTGAAAACATTAGTCCAAGTATAATTGTAAGTAGATTGTAAGTAGAACTTTAACTTTCGAAATCACAGACTTTCACCGAGACATTCCATCTTTATTTTTGAACATGGAACTCCGTTTGAAAACTTAACTTAATTTCCCTTTGCACCCCATGAATGAGGTATGGGATAGCTTCTCGCGTTGTTGTGAATTAACACGCTTTCTATTTTTAGATTCACAACTAACGGCACCTACTTATTTATCGACGAATGCGAACGTCACTGTTTTGAGAAGCTCTTACTAGACACGACGATTGAATCGACGCTTAATACTGCGAAGTTGCTGTCAAATAACATTCGAGGGGAGCCGACAATGAAAGAAAATTTTATTTATTTTTTTCTTTTTTAAGATGACTGGAGCCAGGTTTGAACCTGCGATCTCCTGCATGGTAGTCGCGTGTTCTAACCACTATGCCACGGCCGGTCCCGGTCCGTTTGAAAAGATTAGGTCAAAATCAAGAGATATTACATTTTTGAGTTTATATTGTCTCTGTAGCGATGTGTTGCTTTTTTAAGGAAAATACATCAAAATGTCTTTTGAAATGAATTTAGCTTTTGTTATTTTTTTAATCGAAGCCTTATGATGGGCTTCCAATAGAACAATTATCATTTATTTGTAAATTTATGAATATTTTGTAATATTTTTCGAATAAAATCGGTGAGAACTAAATCCACATGAAAATAGACAGCTATCACTGTTACAGTTCAATATAAACAAATAAACAATAAATAATGCTATTTCAAATGAGTTCCCGAAGTATAAGAAAACATAAATATAGAATGTCTCTTGATGTTGACCTAATCTTTTAAAACGGAGTATACCACTGTGGTGTGGTGTCTCGGTGTTTTTCTGTCTGATTTTGACGTACTTACAGTGTTATAGGTTGGCATAATTATAGGCGATGTTGTGTGTTTTTGTCTAATTGTGCAGTGCACAGTGGTTCCTTTTTGGTTTTTTTTGGAATTAATTCTGTAACTTTTGAACGGATAATGCTATCTTGATGAAATTTAAAATAGTTAAAGCTGAGGTGTTTTCGAGATGATTTGGAAATATTCGGCTCCCGAGGTGGTGTGGGGGCCACTGCGTGGCCCTCCAAAGTTGGTCACCTCGGGTGTTTCAAAATTTCAAATGCTTGAGGAATGTGCATTTATGAACCGATTTAAAAGATTTTTTGCATTTAGATAGTGCTTCAAAAAACCTTCAAAAAACTTGCTTACATGCACATGTTATCTCATTTAGGTCAAGAGATATTTGAGAAAATAAAAAAAATTGTGTCATTTTTGGACGAGGCTGATTTAGTATTTTTAAGGGTGTGAGCTCAGTTTTTCCTTGATTTTAAAGATATTTATATCGTTAGTTAGCTTATAAAATTCTGAATGAAATTGCTGAAAAAATAATTCAAATATTTTGTTTCAATCAAAAGTTATAAGCATCGCAAGTAAAAGTTTCCAAAAAAAGGCATATTTTTACTGTTTTTTTGCAAAAAGGCGACTACATTCTTTCGTTTGTAAAAAAAATATTTCTTCCAGGAAGTTGCAATTTCTTTATTATTCCTCATAGAAATGTTGATGCAGATGCATTTAATGCAAAATTTGAATCAGTTCAGCAAAATGGTTCCCCGGCAAGGGAAGTCAAAAATACCACATTGTTGAAAAAAAAATTTTTGTTTTTAAAAATTCTCAAATCGCAAAGCGCCAACGAGAAAGCTCATTATATATTTTTTTGACCACATATGTGGACTAGTTAACCGTAACGTATTTCAACATCCCTGCCATAAACAAAGACAGTGTGGCCATTTTAGTAAAAAATTCGGAATTTTGGAACATATTTTCCCCGTTTTGGGAATTTGGGTATTTTGTTGTAAGTTATGGCAAGATATTGTTATTCGTTTTTTTAAGGACAATTTTATGTACATTATTCCAAAATTTCGTTAAGATATTTCAGTCCGTTTGGATTTTACACTATTTTTCATATAAGATATTATTTCTCCAAAAAATACGTTTTGACCAAATTTTATATTTGACTCAGAATTATGTCCAAAATAAAATGTGCTTTTAATAAATTTTTGTAAATTATTAAACTTTATGTCATTCCCTTTCCATTGATATGCAATACTTGTATGTCAAGAGTTTATTTATTCTTTATAATTATAATCAAACTTCACTACCTCCGTAATAAAAGTATATATCGTGAAACACACATATATATGGGGGCTATATCTAAATCTGAACCGATATGCTTAGTTTTGTTACCACATCATAATAGTGTAAAAAAACTAAGATGTGCAAAGTTTTGTTAACACCAGAACAAAAATGTGGTTTTTGGCTACAATAATGTATAAAAGGTTATGCTAATTTGTATGGGAGGTACCAGAAGGGGCGGGGCAAGCGGACCCATTATTTCAGTATATACTACACGCTGTCAAATAATAATACCATCCAAATTTTAGTTTCGTAGAGCCCTCTATCAGGAAGTTAGTGACAATATAGTGGTTTTAGTGAAATAGGTAATTTTGTATGGGAGGTACTTGAGGAGGCGTGGCTATTTCGCCCATTTTCCAACCAACATCGCGACTAGTGAATTTTATGCCACTGGTAAATTTCTATTGAAATTCATTAAGAACTACTCCATTTATCGTCGTAACCATTTACCCAGCCGGCCAGACGGACATAGCTTTATTGGGTTAAGAAGCCCCGAAACTTATTTTTTCTGAAGGAATCTAGGGTCTCAGTTATATACACTGATGGGCTTAACTTCTTCCCGTATAAAATTATATATTCTCTCTTCGATGTTACTGAGATAATACAAATTTTGTTCAAAAGTTGTTAAAAATGGTAATAATAACAATAAAAAGCAGCAAAAACATATGAATATTGCATTAAAAATCAAATATATAACTTAAAAAATAATTTTACTTAAAATATTTATGCAATAAGAGAAGTTTTTAGAACACATGAGACTAAAAAATTATTATGGAGTCGTTACTTATAAATAAATCTTACAAGCCCATAGACTCTTTAATTAAGTTATTTATGATTTATAAATCCCTATACACAGGAATGAGAGACAAATTACGAAAAATTTCTCTTATTGCATAAACGTATCCAGCAAAATTATTTTTAAAGTTATATATTTGATTTTTAATGCAATATTCATATGTTTTTGCTGCTTTTTATTGTTATTATTACCATTTTTAACAACTTTTGAACAAAATTTGTATTATCTCAGTAACATCGAAGAGAGAATATATAATTTTATACGGGAAGAAGTTAAGCCCATCAGTGTATATAACTGAGACCCTAGATTCCTTCAGAAAAAATAAGTTTCGGGGCTTCTTAACCCAATAAAGCTATGTCCGTCTGGCCGGCTGGGTAAATGGTTACGACGATAAATGGAGTAGTTCTTAATGAATTTCAATAGAAATTTACCAGTGGCATAAAATTCACTAGTCGCGATGTTGGTTGGAAAATGGGCGAAATAGCCACGCCTCCTCAAGTACCTCCCATACAAAATTACCTATTTCACTAAAACCACTATATTGTCACTAACTTCCTGATGGAGGGCTCTACGAAACTAAAATTTGGATGGTATTATTATTTGACAGCGTGTAGTATATACTGAAATAATGGGTCCGCTTGCCCCGCCCCTTCTGGTACCTCCCATACAAATTAGCATAACCTTTTATACATTATTGTAGCCAAAAACCACATTTTTGTTCTGGTGTTAACAAAACTTTGCACATCTTAGTTTTTTTACACTATTATGATGTGGTAACAAAACTAAGCATATCGGTTCAGATTTAGATATAGCCCCCATATATATGTGTGTTTCACGATATATACTTTTATTACGGAGGTAGTGAAGTTTGATTATAATTATAAAGAATAAATAAACTCTTGACATACAAGTATTGCATATCAATGGAAAGGGAATGACATAAAGTTTAATAATTTACAAAAATTTATTAAAAGCACATTTTATTTTGGACATAATTCTGAGTCAAATATAAAATTTGGTCAAAACGTATTTTTTGGAGAAATAATATCTTATATGAAAAATAGTGTAAAATCCAAACGGACTGAAATATCTTAACGAAATTTTGGAATAATGTACATAAAATTGTCCTTAAAAAAACGAATAACAATATCTTGCCATAACTTACAACAAAATACCCAAATTCCCAAAACGGGGAAAATATGTTCCAAAATTCCGAATTTTTTACTAAAATGGCCACACTGTCTTTGTTTATGGCAGGGATGTTGAAATACGTTACGGTTAACTAGTCCACATATGTGGTCAAAAAAATATATAATGAGCTTTCTCGTTGGCGCTTTGCGATTTGAGAATTTTTAAAAACAAAAATTTTTTTTTTCAACAATGTGGTATTTTTGACTTCCCTTGCCGGGGAACCATTTTGCTGAACTGATTCAAATTTTGCATTAAATGCATCTGCATCAACATTTCTATGAGGAATAATAAAGAAATTGCCACTTCCTGGAAGAAATATTTTTTTTACAAACGAAAGAATGTAGTCGCCTTTTTGCAAAAAAACAGTGAAAATATGCCTTTTTTTGGAAACTTTTACTTGCGATGCTTATAACTTTTGATTGAAACAAAATATTTGAATTATTTTTTCAGCAATTTCATTCAGAATTTTATAAGCTAACTAACGATATAAATATCTTTAAAATCAAGGAAAAACTGAGCTCACACCCTTAAAAATACTAAATCAGCCTCGTCCAAAAATGACACAATTTTTTTTATTTTCTCAAATATCTCTTGACCTAAATGAGATAACATGTGCATGTAAGCAAGTTTTTTGAAGGTTTTTTGAAGCACTATCTAAATGCAAAAAATCTTTTAAATCGGTTCATAAATGCACATTCCTCAAGCATTTGAAATTTTGAAACACCCGAGGTGACCAACTTTGGAGGGCCACGCAGTGGCCCCCACACCACCTCGGGAGCCGAATATTTCCAAATCATCTCGAAAACACCTCAGCTTTAACTATATTAAATTTCATCAAGATAGCATTGTCCGTTCAAAAGTTACAGAATTAATTCCAAAAAAAACCAAAAAGGAACCACTGTGCAGTGTTTTGTTTATGTGTATTACTAGGGCGATCATACCACGAGTAGTTATGTTTCGTGGATCAGTACTTTTGATTAGTGAAGATTAGAAATTAACCCTTTTTGCACCTTTTCGAAAAAAATACATTTTTCTATTGCAATATGTCTTGAATCAACAAAACGTAAAATATGTTTTTTTAAGAATGAGTGAGTAACCGTTAACCACAACATTAATACATAATCAACTTCAATGAAGAAAATTAACTAAATTAACATCAAATGTATAGCACAAACTAAATTTCAGTTTATGCAAAAAAAAAAAAACCATGGTGCAATGTAAACGACACACTGTTGGGTATACGTATAAAAAAATACGTATTGTAATCATATGGCCATATTAAATTACAATGCACACAAATAATAAAAACATAACAAAAATGCCGGCAAAAATTTAAAAGGAGCAAATAAGCCACGAAACACTCACTCATGTATATGTATGTACTTCCCGTTATGAAGAGAAGCGGTGGCAGCAGTTCGCATTTACAAAAATGATAATGAGCTAAATGATAATATAACAGCATCAAGCCAGACATTGAACCAGCCAGGCCAACCAGCATTACCTTGACCTTGAAACCCACATTTAAAACATGCTCAAAAAAGCAACAACAATTATCATCATCAACAGGAGTCACGAGTAACCGGCATCCACTGAAGCTGTTTCCAACATCCAGCGTCAACAGCAGCTACTAAAGACAGAGAAAGTCATTATTTCATCAACAAATGAGTCCCGGCATTGGCCTCACTCACTCACTAAATACTACCACCACAACTTATCGCACTCACACAGATACATTCCAAACCACCAACATAAGAGAAAGTCCCGCTATTTCTCTGGTATTACTTCATTTGCATTTCTGCATCCATACACATTTAAACGGATGGATGGAACAACGAAATGTAAATGAAAACAAAAACACAACCCAACACTAGCATCGGCACCAACAACATCGTTTCATAGTTCCATGTCCTGGTCGCCCTAGACTACGGGATGTAGTGCTTACCTCTACTGCGGGGAGACGGCCTTTCGCCCCTTCACCCTGCTCTTAATTTACATCAACTGCGAGTACTCTCATTATCATTTATTCATTTCGTTTCATTCATTCCATTCATTAGAGAAAAATAAAAATTCTGTGGAATTGTTGTTGCGGCTTTCGCGTTTTCCTCTCTTTTGTGTGAAATTTATTCATTTTATTTCTCTCATCAAGTTTTTCCTGTGGATTTTGGGGGTTTCTGTGATGGCACGCTACCACCGCAGCCACGCCATACTGCCCAACTACAAAAGTCTGGGAGCAAAATAAATAAGAAAGTAAGCATGGTAAAAACAAAAACGTATTTTAAAATCACATTGCAAAAAAACATTAAACAAATTCATCTGCAAGAGAAGTGCAAAAAAAAGGCCGCGCAAATAAGGAACACCAACAACAGCGTGATGATTAATCGGTCAAGGAACCTTGCAGCTTTCTTAATTCGTCCAACGAACTTCGCAATTTTTGAATTCCTTCTAAAAAATACGTATGTTTTATTTTATCGTAAAGCTGAACTTTTTTTCAAGTAGGAATTGCTTCAAGTTTGTATATTGTAAATTAGTAGACTTACTGAAGAATTTCTTACAAAGAATAAGATTTGTCAAAAGCCACAGCAACTGTAGTAGTCTTTATTTGTTGCAGGTGCTTGTGCATTGCAGATAGTCAATAACTGCAAGAGTGCAACAATGAAAGTTTGTACCATATACCAGGAAAATGATACTATTTTTCTGGTAGGGGCAGCTAAGTACAACAAGAATATGTTTTTGAAATTTCCCTAACACTCCCATAATCTTGAGTTAAGGGTAAAAAAAACCTGTTTGTTGCTTATATGTGCGACAAGGTATTAATGTCGCAAATATAAGCAAGTAATGTGGTTGAATATCATTCGAACTTAAGTTTCTCAGTGGGTTTGGAAAATACAGACTGCGGCCTTTCCAACGATATATATAGTTATAAAGTATACTTAATATTTAATATATTATGCAGAAAGTGCACGGCGTCACGAGTAAAACGCATATTTGTTTGAAAAATTCGGTAAAGGTACGTAAAATAGTTTTTTTACCCGTAACTCGAGATTTTGAGGGTGTCAGGGAAATTTCAAAAACAGATTCTTGTTCTACTCAGCTGCCCCTACCAAAAAAATAGTATAATTTTCCAGGGATATCGATTTGACTTTTTTTGTCTCACCGTGTTATTCGACGGATTCGAAGACCTGATATGGTGCAAACAACAAATATAAGTGCATAAAATACGATAATTTATGAGGAAATACTCTATAAATCGATTTTCAAAATCGTCTTTTGAGCCACATATTCCAATCTAACTAGACGAATACATATTGAAAATATGCTTGCCAGAAAAATATACTTTTACATAAAAAGTAAAGCAATTTCAGTTAGTGAGACACTATCAGCCCAAGACGTTTTACTGAAATTTAGATGGATTTGATGAAAATTTTCCTAAGGCGCAAGTGGGGAGTGACCTGGGGCTTATTGTAGGTCTGATCTAGTACAACATGACCCTGTATACCAAAGTCTCTTAACACCCTCAAAATCTTGACTTCCGGTTCAAAAACCGGATTTTCGGATGTTTTCTCACGGAGTTAATTCTTATTTCTTTTCGTGAACTGATGAAGAAGGTGCCGGGACTAAATCTCTTTGGGGATTATGTCCGAAAAATAAGAGTTCATAATCCCCACACTTTTTTGGCGACAGTGTCACAAAATCCCCAAATACAAGATCCCCACCCTACATTTTGGTGTGTTTCGGTTTTTTTGATCGACAATTTTCCGCGCACTCAAAACTCAATTGAAGCTTATCGATTCAAAACTATAGTAGAGTTAGGTAAAGAATTTATAGAAATAAAAACAAACATAGCAAAAATATCCTCAGGCATAGGTATAAGAAAAAATAAAAAAAATTTGGATTGTCTCAAGAAAATTAAAAAAGTTGTTGAATCTCGAGCTGATTTAGAAAAATTTACTTATTTAATCCATATTGCATAATGTGTCACTTTGCAATTAATATCTTTATGTATGACGTGTTGTAAATGTATTTTGTTTAAACCGTAAATATTGTTATTTTTCATTTGTTATTAATGCAAGTGTCCTCAATGAATTTTGTATATATTTCAGTTTTTGTAAATAAATTTTCATAATAATACAAAATTTTTTGTTTTTTAATTATGGTTGTCAGGTCTAATAAAAAATCATCCCTGAAGATACTGGATAGAATCCAATCCACATGTTAAAAATAATCTTTTAATTTGACATCAAAATGACCTTGAAGCCCGATAACAATTAATTTTTTAAAAATTAATTTCATTTCAATACCAACATTTGTTTTTTTTTTCAAATTCAGTCTTTATTTATTGTTATAATATTAATTACATAACATGTTCTTATTTCCCCCGCGAAGCCTTAGGCTTGTATGCAAGGATATTTAAATAATAAGTAGAATTACGTAAAACAAATTATATATTTAAAACTAAAATTAACATTTTATGATATATTCTACATTATTAATGTGCAATTATTTTTTTCGCTTCATTGCGATTGTATAAAAAAGTTTTTGATTAATATTTTTCTCTTTAATTTATTTTGAATATTCAATAAGTTTTGCGGCATTGAATTAAAGATGCTAGGTAGCTGGACATCCAAGGTATTTTTCCCATGTTTATTGATGAATTTAGGTACTTTGAACCTGCCTGGTTCCAAAAAGTTGTCATCCTGGAACTCGTTTATTACTGTTGTTTTGTATATGTTTTTAATATTTAGAATTTTGTGTTGTTTTGTAAACATTTTGAGCCTTTCTTCCGTATTATTGTTTTGGTTGTGCTCATTATTGAGGTAATTTTGGTTTTGAACGAAGTTGTGATTTTGAATGTGCGGCGTATGAATTTCAAGAGCGTAGTTTATTTTATTTTTCATTAAAATTTTAATTAGTCTGTTTTGTGTTTTTTGTACTATGTTAGTATGACAAGCGTTGCCAAATGCCGTTATGCCGTAACGTATATATGATTCTGCCAGCGAAAAGTAGGCTTGTTTCGTGACTGTTAATGGAGCGCAATTATTTAAGTGGTACAGAACATATGATGCTTTACGTAGCTTTTTATTTAGTGCTAGTATGTGGTCTTTCCAGCTAAAATTGTGGTCAACTATTACACCTAAGTATTTATAATTATTTACTTGTTCTATAACGGTATTACAAGTGTCATTGTCGAGTAAAGGGCACAGTTTGTTAACATGGAGACAGTCGGTGTCATGGAATTTTATTCGTATGTCACTTCTAATGACGTGGGGTAATTTGATATGCATCAGTTTGGTTTTGTTTGAGTTTATTATTAGGCCATTGTCATGACACCACCTGCAGATTATGTTAAGTTCCGATTGCATCGTACGTACAGCTGTTTCGAGATTCTCGTGTGACACGATTATAGCAGTATCATCAGCGTAGGCAAAAGTTGTACTATTCTTAAGTTGGTTTAACATTTCGTTTGCATATATAAGATACAGTATCGGACCAAGCTTCGATCCCTGAGGCACACCATTATTCATCAAGATTTCTTGGCTTTGATAACAATCAATCTTGACCCTATAAGATCTGCAATCCAAGTAGTTCCGAAACCATTCCAGGCACTGGCCACGAATCCCATTTCTTTCCAAAATGCCAATTAAGTTCTTTTGTGAAAGTGTGTCGAATGCTTTGCTGAAGTCGATAAAAAGAGCCAAACAGTGTTTGTTTTTATTTAAGTTTTTATTGATGTGAGTAGAAAAGTGACCCAATAGTTTATTTATATTTTTTCCTTTTTGAAATCCGTATTGATGTTTGCTGATTATTTTGTATTTAACGAGAAAAGCATTCAGTCGCCTTACCACAATTTCTTCCAATATTTTTTCCATTACCGGTAAAATTGATATAGGTCGGTAATTGTTATAATCGTTCTTGTTTCCATTTTTGTAAATCGGCCTAACAAGTGAAGTTTTTAATAATTTGGGTATGGAGCACTCAGTTAGACTTGTATTTATTAGTGACGTTATTGTTGGTGTGAGTATTTCTGCGTTGCATTTTATATCCCTTGGACGAAAGCCGTCTACGCCTGCTCCTTTTTTTAAATTTAAAGTATTTAATATATTTAGAATTTCTCTCTCATTTGTAGGTTTAAAAAAGATGGAGTTATTAATTCTTTTTTCATTGCTATTTATTGTTTGTATATCGCATTCATGTAATATATTTTCCACGTTTTCTTTGAACTTAATTGAGAAGTTTTCCGTAATTGTTTTAATATCTTCATTTTCAAAATTTTTTTTAATGACTTCATCAACATTGTCTGATTTTTTGCCTATTATATCGTTTATTAATGTCCACGATCCTCGCATATTGTGCCTGTTTTTAATAAACTCATTTCTGCGGTATTCGTTTTTAGCGTATATGATTATCTCTTTTAATTTGTTATTGAATGTTTTATATTCATTTTCTTTGTTTTTATTATTTCTACTTTTCCTATATCGTTGGTAGAGTTTATTTCTCACTTCGCAATATTTTACTATTTGATCGTTTAACCAAGGATAATGTGAATTTATAATTTAAATTTTTTGAACTTTTATTTCAGAAATAATTTCAAACATAAAATTCTCAATTTCTGTGTGATAGCCATTCAAATTATGTTTAAAATCGCAGCGATTTTAAACATAATTTGAATGGTTATCACACAGAATTTGGGGATTTTGTGTTTGGGGATTTTGTATTTGGGGATTTTGTGTTTGGGGATTTTGATTTGGGGATTTTGTGTTGGGGGATTTTGTTTTTGGGGATTTTGATTTTGGGGATAACGTGGTACACCCCAAAATTGTTAATAAAATTGTCGCAAATTCTAACGACAATTTCTGCCCGTAAATGTTTTTATGGATTTTTTAATGGTTTTTTATGGTTTTTTTTTTAATTTAATAAATACTTACTTACTTTCTTTCCTACAAAACAAATTTAAAATTACTATAATAACGATAACTACAAACAAAACCAATTTTATTGGGGATAATGTCAGACAGTTTTTGGATTTTACGACCACTTGCGGGGGCCACAATCCCCAAAATCATTTTGAGGATTATGACCTCTTATTATTCGGACATAATCTACAAAATCGTTTTGGAGAATTTGTCCTTGGGGATTATGTGACGTCACCGTCATTGGCTTATAACTAAATTTAAAACACAATTATTTTCCACATTTAAACTTTAGTAATTTACAGGTTGGAATTGCGTTTTTTTTGGAAAATGTTTCAGAAAAGTAAAGCCAAATATTGAAAAAGTGGAAAAATAAAAAGCACACAGCTTTTTTGGAGGGCTTAATGTCTCTTTTATGTAATGGACACAAAAAATAGCGAGAGGTCATCGCGCCTGTCTGTCACAACACATATTTTAAAAATGAGGATTTAAAACAAATTTATGAGTTATGACGAGGCACATAACAGAGCTGTATATGATTAATTCGCGAATCATTCATGCAATGAATTGCAAAATTTTGAATTAAATCTTTTCACGAAATTTGAATTAATTCAAATGAATTAGGTACAAAATGAATTGCAATTCATTTCCAATTCAAATGAATTAGGCAAAATGAATTACAATTCCTTTTTATAATTCAAATGAATTTGGCAAAATGAATTGCAATTCGAATGAATTAGAAAAATTAATTGTAATTCAATTTTCAATTCATTTGAATTTGATTTTGAGTTAATTCTAATGAATTATAAATATTAATTGCAATTCATTTGAATTGAATTGATTTTGTATACATTCAAAGGAATTAGAAAAATGCTATGAGATCGCCTATTGTTTTGGAGAACAACCTAAATTTCTTAATTTCAGTTCTCGGGAATCTTCTCATTCTTCTTATATATGGAACTAAATATTGAAACCAGAAATTTCGCCGTGTATTCAGACTGGATCCTGTCGTATCTCGGCAATTTGTTGTTTTTCAAGCTCTGTATTGACGATAAGATGTCCGAGAGTGATGGTGGTGCAAAGCTTTGCGGCGCAACATTGTCGGCTGCTTCTGTGTTAGAAGAAGGGCTTAGTACTTCAATAAAATCGATGAAGCTGTTCGTTCCTCGTCCTGAGTAGCGTTTCGTTGTTTTTCCTTATTGGCTATGATGCCGCTTCACCATTACAGGATATTTTGCGTGAAAAGTCGTACATCGTTCGAATAAAAAAAAATAGAGTCGAGTACGTTTATTACGAACTCCCAGGGAATAGGCAGTTTAGTTCGTTATATGCGAAATCGTTATATCCGGGGATTAAAAAAAACTGATTCAAAAAAATTTTTATTATTTAATATTAAATTTATTATTTTTTTTACCAGTATTTTATTACAATAAAAATACGAGACCAATCAATTTTAAAAGAAATGAAAAAGCTCTATAAATAAACACAACAAAATAACATTTCAGTATTTGCTTGGAACACATTTGGTTTTGGGGTTTTTTTTAACTTTATTCTGTTTTTCTTTGTTTCATCAAACTACTATATCGTACAAAAAATAATACATACAAACTTAAGAATATTAACAACAACAAAAAATAATAATAATTTAATATTTTTTTTTGCTATACATTTGTAGTTCTCTTTGAAAATTATAACTTTACATACAGTTTATTGTTTTGCAAAAAATGATTTTTAATTTTTTTTGTACAGAAATGACTACTATTTCTTTCTCGACAAAATTGTCCATTTAATAAAGGTGTTCATATAACTCAGATAGATTGCCTTTACTTTAAATATAATGCTTAAGTTTCCCTAAACCCCATTTTGCCCATTTTGTTTCGATAAATTTAGCCAACAAAAATTTGCAAGATAGAAAAGCTGTTAGAAATTCGAATTGTCCAATTTCAAAATGGGTTTCATTGTTTTTTTTTTGCAAATTTTTACTGGATGTTGTTCGAGTACCTTCTTTGCAAATATTGCATGAACAAAGTAAGTCGTTCTTACTCTCCCAAACTACTTAATTTCCCTTTGCACCCCATGAATGAGGTATGGGATAGCTTCTCGCGTTGTTGTGAATTAACACGCTTTCTATTTTTAGATTCACAACTAACGGCACCTACTTATTTATCGACGAATGCGAACGTCACTGTTTTGAGAAGCTCTTACTAGACACGACGATTGAATCGACGCTTTATACTGCGAAGATGCTGTCAAACAACATTCGAGGGAAGCCGACAATGAAAGAAAATTTTATTTATTTTTTTCTTTTAAGATGACTGGAGCCAGGTTTGAACCTGCGATCTCCCGCATGGTAGTCGCGTGTTCTAACCACTATGCCACGGCCGGTCCCAAACTACAATCTTGCAAATTATTACTAGGGAAATAAATGAACACAGCCAATATCAACAACAGATAATAATTCAATTGTAATAAGATTGCCATCTATTGAAACGAATTCTATAAAAGAAATATCGTTTGGTAGTTTAGGTTGTGTAACATCAAGGAGCTCATAATTCATACGAACATATGAAACGGTTACCGTTGCTGAAATAATTTAAAACATTGCAGAGTGTTTGTTATAACAAAAAATGTATGAAAATTAGAAAATGGGACAAAAAATATTCATCGTTATGAAAAAAGTTTGCTAGAAATAATTTTCTTTTCGCTATAACAGTGTAGATTTGGAACCAAAAAAGGTTTGCGTTATAGGCGACCTCCACTGTAGTAGCTTGTGAGAACATAAATTCATTTATATGGAGTCTATATCAGACCATTGACCTGTCTCCGTCAATCGTTTACGAAAATTCCAATGAAAACTTTGGATTTGGAATTGTTAAAAAATCTAATCTTGTGCTGTCCTTTTGTATGTATGAGCGGTGTTTTTTTTTTAATTTTTTTTTCGAGCGTTCCCACGTCTTACACTTACCCGCCACTACCGCCGAGAGGGCACTGTCCCTTAACGTGGGACAACGTACACATCAAGGTCCGGACTTTGGCGGATTAATTAAGAGTAGTTGGAAGCCCCGAAAAAAGAAATTTAGTATCAGCTACAGAAAATCATCAGCTGAATAACAAATAAACATATCTATATGTATAAAAATGGTGGCAAAAATGTATAGTAATTCATCAATTGAGAACGGCTGGGTCGATTTTGCTCAAACTTTTTTTCAGTTGTTCGTTGTTACCAGGAGCAGGTTTGTGTGAAAGAAAATTTTGGGAAAATCTTCCGGAAAAGTCGGAAAATTGGAAAAATCGAAAATTGCCTTTTTGTATGGAATTTTGTGTGCAATTGTTACAGAATGGCTTTTCGAATAGAAATATGGAAAATTGTTGTTCAAAAACGCGAAAAATTCCGGAAAAATTCAAAAAGTTTGAATTTGCTTTTTCGACGAAATTTTGCATATTATCGTATGATTTAATAATTTTGGACGATGTAACTGTGAAAAATTTTGGATAATTATTCCGAAACATTTTGAATCGCAAATTGAATTTTTGTATAACATTTTGTGTAAAATTGTTTCGTAGTGGCTTTTCGGTTGAAAAAATAGAAAATTTTACATTTTATTGTGTTTTGATAATTTGGAATGATGTAAAGGTGAAAATTTCGGATAATCATTCCGAAATGAATTTTCGAATGGAAAAATAAAAAATTCTTGGTGGAAAGCTCGGAAAATTCTGGAAAAAACTGAAAATTTTTCCATTTTTTCGACGAAATTTTTCATTGTTCCAAATTCGTTGTGATGCTTGGAAAAATTCGGTTTTTTGTGAAATCTATATGTATGAAAACGGTGTGAACAGTGTGTAGTAAGTCATCAAGAGAGAACGGCTGGCCCATTTTGCTCAATTTTTATTTAATTGTTCGTAATTGGTACAAGGTTTTATCTTGCATAACTTTGGGAAAATCCTTCGGAAAAGTCGGGAAATTGGAAAAATCGAAAATTGATTTTTTGTATGGAATTTTGTGTGCAGTTATTACGAAATGGCTTTTCGAGTGGAAAAATAGTAACTTAGGAAAAAACTCGAAAAATTCCGGAAAATTGCAAAAAATTTGTTTTTTTTTATCGATAAAATTTTGCAATTTTTGCATGATTTGATGGTTTTGAACGATGTTTAGGTGGAAAAATTCAGTTAAATGTTGATTGGTAACGAGATAAATAATATTTAGTTAAAAAATCCGTCGAACCCGACGGGATGTGCGGCAATCTGCCGTCGACATTGGGAATGCCAGCGCCAAATCGTTCGATGCAAGATACATTCGATCGCGAATTTTAACGGGAGCAAGGCTATAATCTATTTAAACTGACCGGAAGAGTTCGGACAGTGTGCCGCTGTTAAATACCGAGTACAAGAACGTGTACGATTCACGATGTAACTGGAGGCATTTACTTTCTCGATGCTCCGAGTGGGACAGCCAACACATTTTTTTGTTGATTCCGGAAACAATTTGGTCAAGATCTCAAATAACGTTAGCCGCTGCATCCTCTGGCATACCTGTCACATTGTTAGAAGGCATTTGAACTGCAAATTCCACTTTAAAACTGTCGATGAATCTTCTTACGGTTGAAGAGCCAAAGTACACAATGGAAGTAGTTAACCGAACGATAAAGGATTTACGAGGGGATTTGAGACGATTTGGTGGGGCTTTGATTTTGCTCATATGTCCAATGCTGCTGATTTACTAAAACTATGCTTGAAAACGTCGTCAATGTCAAGAAGTTGTAATTGACCAACAAATTAGCGGCTCAAATTTTCCAGTGCACATCGTTGAAAAAGTAACTCATAACATTGCACAAAATTATAAAAATCTCGATTGGATTAATTTACGGGCAGTATGTTACTATCAGCGAAGATTAAAGATATCAATAGAGAACTGCATTCGTATGGATAAAGCGACCAACAATCCGATCGAATTTTCAACTCGCTTAATGAGCCGCATAATATACAGATAAAGGTGGGATCGATCATAATCATATTGCGGAATCTGAATCAACCGAAATTGTGCAACGGTACGCGGTTGTCCGTCAAGAATTTGATAAAAAATGTGATTTCAGACGATCATTAAGAACAAATTCAAAGAAGAGAAAGTCCTTATCTTACGAATCAGATAATTCTAACTGATCATCCATTCCAATTCCCCGACGACAACCAATAAATCGCAAGGCCAATCGTTGGAAGTATGTGAGACTTATCTCGAATTTCCCTGTCTTACGTGCGCTCAGCTGAACGTTGCCTATTCGAGTTTAGGAGAACCGCCTTCGTTGTTTGTTTTTGCGGCGGAAAACTAATCGAAAAACTTTATTATCAAACATTCTCTACTGAGTATATCTGAAGGCATAAAATTGGGGCGAGACGAAGTTCGCCGGGTCCGCTAGTATAATATAATGATAAGACGACAACTAGGGTGTTCCGTTCAAATGTCTCATAATACAAAGTTTAAACATTCCGATATCACTATTATAATTTACTAAACCACGAAGTTGGTTGTAATCTTTACAAATTCTACGGAAGGGGTAAGAATTCGCATAATTTGTCCTATAAAAATTTAAAGATATTGGGTAAAAGTGTCTAGAGAATCTACAAGGGGCATTGACATTTGAAAGCAGAAATGGCGAATCAACATCACCATCGAAGAGTCTGACACAAACGAAACCCCAAGCATAGTCCTTGTACTCTTAAGAGTAGGTAGTCTGGTGAGTTTTAATATACTTTCATACGACGGCAAATTATTGTCACATCTCCAACCAAATCCACGAAGACAGAATACAAAAAAATTGATTTTGCGCTGATATGTACGCGGTAATACGGATTCCAAACAACAGAGGCATATTCCAGCAATGGTCTTACTAGAGATATGTATAAATGTTTAGTGATGTACGGATCAGAGAATTCCTTAGCCCATCTTTAAATAAATCCAAGTGAAGATCTTATTCTATTGACAACCATGCTTATATGAGATATAAAGTCCAATTGCCTGTCCATAAGAACGCCAAGATCAATAAATGTGGTAACAGAATCCAACACGAGACTATCAATACAATATGTAAATAAAATTATATTACAACTAGAGCTTCTCTCCCGGGATTTCCCGGGCGGGAATTCCCGGGATTCCCTGTCATTTTTAATTCCCGGTTTCCCGGGAAATTCGTCCGGGATTCCCGGGAAAATAAAACACCTTTAGCAGATCAAATTTTGGAAGCTTTAAAGAAGCGAATTAAAGAAAGAAGGGGCAAACGACTTTATACTTTAGTGAAGTATCTTAAAGATCCAACAGTATTTGATAGGAATGCTAATAACTTATTTCAAACTGCTTTAAAACAAAATGTGATCGCGTACGCTAAACAAATTTATACTCGTCTTTTTAAAGAAGACATTATCGTCCTATTGTCCTTATTGTCCTATTTGTGACTTTAGTACCGAAAGACCATAACAAATGTAATGTTGCATCAAGTAATAGACTACTTAATTGCTCGATTAAAAAGGATTTTCAATTTTACGAAGCAAGTGGAAAAGCAACGGGAAATGTCACCATTTTATCGAATGCTCTTCTGACAATAAGGCCAACATCAGTTGAAAGCGAGAGAATGTTTTCAACAACAGGGCAATTTGTAAATAGAATTAGAAACAGACTGTCTGATGAAACTATTAACGATCTTTCTGTTTTCAAAACATATTTTCAAAATGACAAATTAACTTTTATAGTTCAACTCATATTTTGAATGAAAAGCCCGGGAAAAAGAGTAACTCTAATTACAACGAAAAAATGACTTATGTTTACACTTCCTAAGGTTGAGATCAATTAAGTTGGCCTTACACCAATTAAGAAAGTGGTCAATATCATTCTGAAGTCTAATATTACTGATCGTATCGCCACAGCTACTAAATAACTTCACATCATCAGCGTACATAAGTATTGAACTATCCAAGATAATAGAGGGAAGATCATTCAAAAATAACAAAAAAAGCAAAGGGCCTAAATGATTACCCTGAGGAACACCGGATGTTACATTAACCAACTTGGACCCTGTATCATAAAACATCACACGATGTGTCCTTCCAGAAAGGTAAGATTTGATCCAATGAAGGAGATTCTCAGGAAATCCCATACAAATCAAGTTTTATCATCAAAATACGATGATCAACCCTATCGAATGATTTACTAAAATCGGTGTAAATTACATCAGTTTGCATTTTCTTAACAAATCCCAAAAAAAAAATCAAGGAGATTAGTAACCGTAGAACGAGCCTTGAGAAATCCGTGTAATTTTGGTGAGACAATTGACTTGACTTGAAATGTAAGGTTCCCAATTACTAGTTTTTCCATTAACTTAGAAATGTCACTGAGTTTAGAATTTCGATTTTGCACCATACCTTAATAATGGTATCTTATACGTCTCTTTCCATATTTATGGAAAATGACCTAATCTCAAAAGCTTGTTTAAAATATCGGTCAAGGGATAACAAAGACTCGATGCTCACCCACGCTAAATGCAGGCAGGAATTCCATCAGGTCCTGGTTTACAGGAGAACTTAAGAAAAGTCAAAGAGCCAACAATGAAAGAATTTTTTTTTTCTTTAAGATGACTGGAGCCAGGATTTGAATCTGCGATCTCCCCCATGGTAGTCGCGTGTTCTAATTATCATGCCACGGCCGGTACCTAGTGGTATATGGATAGTTTAAAGAAAATTGAATATTCGAGTCGGCATTTCTATACGTGGTTTGAAAAAAATCTGCGGACATATTAGCGATGAAATGCATTGCAGGCGGAAAAGACTCCGATTTGCGCCGATACAGCGCACAAAGTCATAGAAAGACTTAGGGTCGTTAGCAATGTTAGATTTCAGATTATCCAAAAACCGCGCATGTTTGTTTAATATGTTATACTTTTGAATTTGTAAAATCAAAAGTCGAACCGGATTTTTTATATCTCTTAAATAGACGAGATTTTCTGTTTTTAAGCCTTGGCAACTCCCTTGTACTCCAAGGTGAACCACTGAGTATGGATGGATATAACAATATGTTTGCGAACTTTCAGGTTGCATACAGCCATTTTACAAATTTGTGCAAACGTCTTCACCTTCATAAAAGAACAGAGATTTACGTTTTCCAGTGAAAAGTGGACACTCAGCAGTATCTAACTTTGTGGCGTTACTAACCATTGAAGTAACACAAAATATTTCTATGCTGTTTTTTTATTTGAAAACTTTGTACCGGACTTGTGCATCGCTTCTACATTAGTAGGTATGTATTTATAATTCCCATATATTTGTAAATGCATCGTATAATGGTTCGTGTGCAAAATTATATGAAGCGTTGACAATTTGTGACATTTGCAAATATACAATATTCAAAGAGTTTTTCCTGATAATTGTGTTACAAGCTTGTAACGTTGATTCCCAGATTTTTTTTCCTTAGAGGCTAAAGGGATTTGAAAATAAGAACAGTTTTGTAAATTTGGGTTGTATTCTTGTGCCATGACAATAATAAGAGGTACGAAATGATTACACGACATTGCACGGAAGGGCGGGGGGAAATCCTACTGTATGTTAATGCACGTGTCTGTTCCCACTTTCAAACCAGTACCCGTAATTTTCCATTTGTAAACTTTTCAGTTGTCGTCGTCATTTCAATGAATTTTCTTATGTATCATTTTAGCGTATGTAGATTTTTTTACGCTTCCGGCAAGAGTTTGCGACATATACTTTCCGTTAACGCTGCTGGTGCTGTTGTTGGGTGGAAATGGCTCAGAGGTGGAATAAGGGTGATAAGGCGGAGATGATTATGAGCGGGTAGAAGGGGGTGTCAATTTGCACAATACTGTCGCTACACCAGCACAACAAACATACAGTACTCACATTCACCGAAAGAATAAAATCGAATGATATGCCATTCACTAAACAAATGTGTGTAAGAAAGTGGATCTCACACATGCCGTGGACAGATGGGAGGGTGGATAGTATGAGTGTGTGCGAATAAGAGTTATTGGCAATGGTAACCAAATGTCACATAAGATACGAGAAAAGCTGACTCGAAAGCAAAAACCAATATACACGTACATATATACGAACACACTTATATACCCGGAGGATATCAACAGCAATGGCTGACTCTGCAGAATAGATGATGAGTATGTTAAATTTGTATTAGGATGTGTTTTAGTGACTTATGTCACTTTGAGAATATCCATCAAATGTTAAAAAAAAATTGACGACATTTTGTGAAATGTGATCTGTTTTTCTTATTGATGCTAAAAATTTTACTTTGAAGACAAAGAAGTGCTCACGTTCGCGGTAGCAACACACATATATGTATATGAATAAAGCAAGGTTGTCACAATATTTGTACGCAAATGTAAAAAAATGTATACTGGGATAATAAAAGGTAAAAACATTGAGACGTATTATATTACTTACAACTACGTATACTTACTTACAACTATCAACAGCAGTGATGGTATATTTGACGATTTATTGTCATTTTGACGATTATTTGCCCAAAAAAACAGAAATGACGATTTGACGATTTTTACCCCTTAGATGACGATTTTTTACAAATTACAACTTTTCTTTCCAAGTTTGCGCTTAGTAACCCTAACTTTCTGTTATTAATACCACAAATAAAATTTTTAAACATATTTTGTATGGAGAAATGAAAAGACTGCTTAAAGTTATTATGAGTAATTTCATAAGTAATAATTTTATTGACAGAAATAATATTGTTTTAACAGACTATAAGGAAACCTTTACTATGCTAAATTACCATAAATTTATTTTGGTTTATATACAAGTGAAATTTAGCTTGAAACAAAATTACCACGACATGAAATAGATGAAATTAAAATGAATAGCATTAATTTTTACATCGAAACTTGTGATCAAGTTCTGAAACGATTTGAATTTGAAAATAAATTCAAATCATTAAACTTAATTAATCCGAATGTATTAATAAATGGTCCAGAACAGTCTTTCTCTTATTGTAAAAGAGTATCAACATTTTATTGAATACGATGAACTGCAAAGTTTAGAAGTATCCCAGTTAAATTTTAGAAATAAATTTTATAGTAACAGCGAAGAGTTGTTGAAATTATGGAAAACAGTCTGTTAGCTAAGACGTGCGGACTCTAAACTACTTTTTCCAGTTTTAACAAAATTTATTAAAAAAAATTCTAATATTACCACATTTGTCGGCAAATGTAGAAAGAGCATTTAGTCAAGTTAATTTAAATAAAAATAAATATAGAAACCGATTAAAAAGAGATTCAATGGAAAGTATTCTCTTCACAAATGACTTTCTTAAATTAAATAAAGCAAAATGTTATGATTTAAAGGTAAAGCCAGACGTACTTAAAAAGTTTAATAGTGACATGAATTTAAATAACAGTACAACTGCCAATTATTTTTATTAATAATTTTTTAACACTGAGAAAACTAGAAAGGTTATAGCTTTCTAAAAGCATAATGTAATACCAATTATATAAATATATATTAATTAAAATATTTTTTTTTGATTATTGTTATGTTTTTTCAGGTTTTGTTTGGTTTTTAAGTTATTTTATTCAACGAGTTATTTTATTTAAATTAATTTTTAAGGTATTTTAAATAAAACGTTAAAAAAATGTATTTTTTTTGCATTAGTTTGTTGCATACAGAATAAAATGAGTAAATTTTTGTGTAAAGATTTTTTGACGATTTTAAAATCAGGTTTTGACGATTTCAAAAGACCAAAATTGACGATTTTTGTCCAATTTTGTATACCATCACTGATCAACAGATATATTTATACAGACACTGAATTAAATATTACTAAAACCATTCCGTTTTTGCATTTGACCTGGAAAGGAACTTGGTAAGAATGTTTCGTCATTTATGGTTTTGCTTTAAGGTAACACTGGAAACAATTTGAAAGAATATGTTTGCAAATGAACTACAATTGATTCCATTAAAGAACGATAGCAGCCTTTGATTTCTTTGTGTAAGCTTCAGCTCGCATGAACTGGAGACATTTAGGTGTTATAAACCCCTTGGTTTTTTTCAAATCAATGTAAAATAATGTGTAGTGAAGCATAAAGCATATAATAACCAGTTATATTTTTTAGCACCGATCGGACCTCGCCAAGGGAATAAAAATTTATTTTTCGGAATATGGTGGACTCTATTTCGTTGGGATTCCATTTAATAGTGTTAGAATGTGCTATTTAATTAAGTTGTGTATGCCGAAACTATTTAAACAACAAAATTATTCAACATAAAAAGCGTGATATACTGATAACACTGATAGACTCTGCTCCCAACTTAGATATTCAATACTGCCTTATTAACTGAAGTTAAAAATTACATAAGCATTACTTGGGTCGTTTGATCATGGTGCTAATTGGTTTCATTGAATATCACGTCCCCGATTTAACCGCCTCTTTTGAAAAATTCCAAATGTTTGCATAGTCTCCAAATTTCATGATTGTAGGCTTGCGCATTTGGTCACAACGGCAATTTCTGTGATTTAGTGACACAACCATGTCTACTGACTCAATTAGAGTTTGCAGAAATCCCGTTGTAAAAAAACAAACATTTGTTTATTATTATTAATTATTTATTTATTATAAATTTTCAACAATTCTATAATAAATATCACGCGAAGCCTTTGGCTTTGTCTGCAGGAGTATAAATATAGATATGTAATTAAAATAGTTACAAAAATAAAGACTTTTTCATTATTTTGATATTAATTTGTGCTACAGCTTATTTTACAGCTTTTTTATAATATTAGTATATATAGAAAAACAGAATATTATACTTTTTCTGCCACAGTGCATTAAATTTTGTATAGTTATGAACAAGGTAGTCTGTCCCTCTAAAACATATTTAACATATGGGGAAACGGATTTAAGGCCGATGGACGACAGGCAAAAAAATGCAAAAAAAAATTTCGAAAAATTACACATAACTGATTTGGTCGGCGCAGTGACGTTATACCATTTCCTAATGAATTCAAATTATTTAAATTTTTATTAAATTATTTTTGGCGGAAATTCTCTATGTAGTTTTTGCGGCAGTATAAAGCTTTTGTCTAACTGAATAACAAATCGTATTAAATATCGCGTTTGTGGCTTATTTCATGGCAATATACGTTCCTGTTTTTAGACTACCTCTGAAGCGGTAAGAAGGAATGAAAGAATTCTAAACATTAATCATGTAAAATTTCTTCTCTTTCTTTTTTTACTTTTTTACAATTTCGAAAAACTCAATAATACTGTCCACTAATTTCAGTCGAAAATTGTACAGTACGAAAATGTCATCAAAAGTTGTAAAGACAGAAGAGTAAAAAGTGGAAAAAGTAAATAAACTGGAAATAAATATATAAGAACAGACAATAGCAAAATATATGCTATATAATATTACTTTATCTTTGGCAAAAATTTATAAATTTAGCTATTAATATAACTAAATTATTAAATAAGTTCTTAATTTCCTAATGTGTTGAACCCATTGTAACAGCCAGTATTGCCTTAGATACGTTGAAAACCAGTTATTGTGCGTTCAGATTTTGCGTGAATTGTTTTATGAATATGTATATCTATTTAATATATATATTTGAATGTACGTGTAAAAGAAATAACGTTTAAAGTCTGTTCAAGACAAATGTACTTTTTTATTTTGGTAATGGCATCGCAGTAAAATTGAGTTACGGCGAAGCCTTTTTCGTCCTCTCTCCATCGTCTTAAGTGGTTCTGATGTTGTTTGGAAGTAGAATCAATGAGTTTAGACAAGTATGTATGTATCGGAAAAGAAGCATATCAATCACAAATTAATGAGATGTGAGTACATTTGCTTCATTCGTATATCTTCTTCTGTCCCAGTGGATGCCTTTTTCTTGAAATATGCAATGTTGTCCTTGTGTAGGACATTTACTTTATCCGAATGAAAAGTGTAGAAGATGTATGAAGGCTGTATACTGTGTTAGGGATACAGGGTTTTGTATAGTGTATGAAGTATGATCAGCAAAATATGAATAAGTAAACATCTGAAATTTTTAAGGATTTGTATCTTTTATTTTTTTACATTTGTATTGTAAGACATTTAGAAATAAATGCGGCATATTGTTAATATGCAAATCCACTTTACACATACAATAGTAAGAATGTATTTTCCATTATTCCAGGTATGCACAGTCGTTCAGATCTATGTTTTTGATACTGAAAGAGAATAAGCACTTCCCTTACAACATGTTAAAGTTGGCGAGAACTCGTAGTTTTGTTTTCCGAAGCATAAGGCTATGCTATATCCGCAAAAAAGGGTTTCTGTTTGTTCATAAATGGTCAATATGGTCAACTCAGAATAAAAAATATGTATGTAGTTTAAATGCTTGCACTTGAATAAATTAGATACAACTTACAAAATTGTTTATAGTATTTTCTAGATGTGGAAATATAACTTAAAAATGGAATATCTCTTGATTTTGGCCTAATCTTGTAAAACGAGCTTATCAATATGTTATACGGCTCAAAATAAAGTTAGGTTGTCTTGTTGTTTTTCTGTGTAATTTCGGAAGTTAAAATTATACTTACAGTGATATTAATACTGGTAAACTTTTAATTAGGTCAATTACGTTTTACTCGAGTTATCCTGCCCACCATACAAATTTACATATTTTTTGAAAATTAATATTTCTCACATAACTTTTCACAGGAATGCTGCAGGATATAAAAATACTGTGTGTTTTATTACCTTGTTACATAATTGGTAAAACTGCCATTCAAATTAACCTAGTTTTGGAAAATATTTTTTTTTCAATTGTTTATTGCTTTAATTGTCCTTAAAGCAAATGTATACCTACTGCCGTGGCATAGCGGATAGAACACGCGACTGCCATGCGGGAGATCCCGGGTTCGATGCCCGCCACCAGTCATCTACATTTTTCTTTCATTGCCGGCCTCCTTGATGTTGTCTGTCGACAGCAACGTTGCAGTACAAGTGTCGAGTCAATCGGCATGTCTAGTAAAAGCTTCTCAAACAGTCACGTTCGCAAAATTTTCTGGGGAATATTTCCTCGAAACATTTTAAACCTCTATCTGCCACCCATATTAAACATTTTGAGAAATATGACTTTTATGGTATTTTTTTCAGAATTCATCCCATACGGGTAAGAGCTAGTGGGTTCAAATATTCTAATGAAATATTCCCCTGAAAATTTAATGCATGTCTCCGAAGACATGAACTATCCCAAATGTATTTTTACACATGAAATCACATGATTAATTAAATTCTTTGATTCGACTTTTTACCAAAAAAAAAACTTCAAATCACTGTAAAAAAAATTGTGACTTAGTGGAGCAAATTGGAGTTTAAGCTTTTATTACTGTGGTCAAATGCTATCGTTTGATATTGGTTTGGTTCACCCCGAGACAATGACCCTCGAATAGTGTCATAGTGTTGTTTATTAAGTTCTGACTTGAAAAAGAAAATTGACTACAGGACAGCTCATTCCGGTACTTCCCATACAAATTGAAATATTTCTTGGAAAAAAAATATTGCTCCCTTATTAAGAAGCACTTTCCTGGACAAAGTATGGGAAAACATAACGATTAACCTATCCCTGCTACCTCCCATGCAACTAACTGAATATATGTATACGTTCGTAAAAGTTCAGTTACAAATTGGAATATTAATTGCATTTGGCAACACTATAGACGGTGTGAAAGGTGAAATTTTAAGATTCACTTTATCCATATAGCCGAACTTCTCTATAACGATTTTCTTCAAAAACACTACATTGTTTTTATATATACAACCGAATAATCTGTAGTTTCTCTATAACATAGAAATCGGTGATCCCCAGTGACTGCGTTATAGATAAGTTCGACGGTACATATAAAAATTATTTGTTGTGCGTTGGAAAGGCCATCACTACAGAACGCAAGGGCCGATTTGACAAATAACGTAATAACTTCCATAAGAGCACGAGCACTACGCCAATTTTGTATGTATTTAAAATTCTTATTAAAAGCTCTGAAAATGTAATTTCTGTACAGATTTTCGGCCTTATTCATAAAAAGGATTGTCTCTACTTTATGCATGCTATAACTTGACGTTTGTACAATTTATTATAAATTTATACATTTTAGATCTTTTTTTTTTGAGTGTTTCGGCATATTTTTTTGAGTTTTGCGGCACCTCCCTCAAGGGGTGTCAATTCGCAAATGACCGAATTGACCTTATAGTTTTACATACATATCTTTTTTGTAAGTATACTGAATTCAGACATATTTCGTGTAAGATGTACGCTTGTGAGAGTTGACTTAAGTATGACTATGAACTGTATCGGCCGACCTCTTTTGATATCGCCTATGCAAAATCATTTTTGGAAAAATTATATATCTTTAATAACTTCATTATGAAGAGCTAAAGGATATTTAAATTTTGACCGTTCAATTACCTCGTAGTAACAGACAAACTCTCAGAAAATCGAAACCTTTTTCCTTCCCGTTCTGGTTCCTTCCATACAAATGACCGAATTCATCCTCATAGTTTTTTGTAAGTACAATGAATTCAGTTAAGTTTTGCGTTACATATAGGCAAATTCTGAAAAAGGTCAACCAGAACCAAAAATTACAAGTTGGCATTTTCGCAAAAATTCCATTATATATAGTAAGAAGCATCAATTGTTTATTTGCTTTAACTCATGAACTGCAGCTATTTTTTCCCTATCCGCCAAAATTTGAAGACTATTTGAATCACTCATAAGAATAACATATTTTCTATTTCTCATACTAATTTTTATGACCACAGTTAAGGTTTAAAATTGAAGCTTTTGCTCTATTTTTTTTTCTATTTATATTAAGCAATCTCCCTATTTTTGTATAAGAACAATTGCAAAACCGGTAATCCTACCTACCCCTGTATGAAACGTCCGACATGGAAATATCACAATGATGCACGACTGCTAAAAGTAAAGTACTAATGAAGAAATAATATTTTCTAAGTAAAATGACCCAGGCCTACCGAATAACAGAAGAACTATTTGTTTTTACAGCAATTTGTTGTTGAAACGTCCGATCGCTAAGTTGTTTGTGCTTATTAAAATCACAAACCACAGTAAGAAAAATCACAGCGATAGCGTATATATAATAGTTTAATAATAGCTGCAGTTGTTACAATTAACACGCTGGTATTTATCCATATACGGTTATGAAAGTATGACTCAGAAATGAATATGGACTATATTGGTGGACCTCTTCTGGTAAATCTCTTACAAAAAGATTTTTTGCAATAGCTAACTATTTGACGGACTCCTTTTGCCCAAGTAAACAGAAACAGAATTGCATTCTAAATGAGAAGAAAATGTTTGGGTAGAAATAACATTTGCTCTCTTAGCTTAATGCTTTCTCCCCACAATTAATTCGCATTCTAAAAATTTTTATTTTTTGCAAAAATTTTACTTTAGTTTAATCGTATAAATTCTCCATTTAAGTATGAAAATCTTAAGAGCTTGTGCGAACAACTGAAATTTTATATCCATAAGCTTCAGGGAAAAAATGTCTTATTTGGTAGCCCTTGATAAAATATATATTTTATCTTATTAAGGGTTTGTACATTTTGTATATATTTTTCAATCTATGAAAATAAAATACTTACTGTGTTTTTGTTGGCCTTCTGATAACGATTCTATTTCCTTTTTGTAAACAACATCTCACCATTAGGTGCTTATGTTTACAATATATGCAAATTTGTTTATTTGTATTTTCAATACATATTTAAAAGACTTGGAATTATCCAGAATTCATAAGGCCACCCTTGTTCGTGTGTGTATTGTTCTCTGTGGGAGACCGCGACGAGCACATACTTATGTTGTGTTCGTCGTGTGGGAGTGTATTTTTCAGTGAACAGTCGTTTCTCAAACAATATTATTCAATCCATCATTTAGTATTTTAACAAATTGAATTCTAATTTAAAATTTTCGCGAACGGAGAAGAGCACCCGTGTTCTTTGACAGACGGTATTTTCTTTAATTGAATTGTATTGAAATTTACCATTTGCCGCAATTTTTATTCATTTTGTTATAGTATACATATCTTTTAATGGAACAGATCATGGCGATATTTAACTTATTCCCTGATAGGCATACGGATGAAGTATAAATGAATCAGAACCGTTGTGATCCGATTTGTATGCATTTTGTTGGGTCTATTCTAATATATAAAAATCTCGTGTTATGGTGTTTGTCTTCCGAAACGGCTTAACCAATCTTCAAGAAAAGTTGTATAAAAAGGCAGTATAGTTGGTAGGTATGAGAATAGGTACCTTTGTATTTTCATACCGCTAGATGGCGCTGGGGTGGGTGTATTTATATCGAATATTTGAACGAATAGACCATTCTAACTGAAATTCAGAAAATATGATTGTTTGGTCATGAGAAAAAATTTTACGTAAAAATGGACCCTGTAGGTGGCGCTGGGGTGGATAAATTTCGAAAATTTAAATAGATAGACCAAATTACCTGATATTGACCATGGCAAACAATTTTACGTACAAATGGATTTAGTCGGGAAGAATTAAAATTTGATACACCGATAGTACTTAGCACTACACATATGAATATACGGTACGAATATTTACTTTCGGTCGAAGAGCGCATAGCGTGGCCCGTAGCTGGCGATGACAGCTTTCCCTACAATCTACTTAGTGTAAACTTTTAAACTGTATAACATTTGAGTTACAGATGTAAAATATGGTAAGTGTACATGAGGCTTCCATTATTATGATCTTGGACTACTTTACCCTATGACATATTCCATTTGTATCCATAGAGTTCGGTGCATATCAATTTGGGTTGTCGAAGAAACAACTCTCACCAACCACAAAGAAAGCTAGATAAGGACAATCTGCATACCTCAGAGATGTTAACAGCTCAATTGCTACGAAAATGCCTTAAGCTACGTGCAGATGATAGCCGCATCATACAATATTGCCAGAAAATTGTTCAGAAAATGTCTAAAAACCGTGTGAACTGAAAATATTGGATGACAACGTTGTTAGAAAAAGCAGTGCCATTACATTGCAAAACAACAATATTGTCAGACATCCGGTTATCATGTAAACACAATATGTTGCCATTATCAGATTATTGTAAGATAATTGCCAAACACTTATAATTTGCAGATGTGCGAAGTTTATACATCTGCCAAATAAACCATTTGCAGAGAAATAATTATATTGGCAACACTACCGAAACAATAGCATATCTGACAAAATCTGTCAAGTTTCTATACATAGCTTTAGTTGTGATGGAGCTAACACATTGTTTATTCGATTACACAGGAGAAAAATTATTTGCAAACCAGATTTCAAAACACTTTTCCATAGATTTTGACCCGTTAAACACGAAAATTATTTATTAAAAATTCTCTTGTGTCGTTTTTTTATAAAATTTTTTACATTTTTTTTTAAAATTTTAATATTTTGGAGATCTCTTGTCCGATCTTCATACATAACCACTCAAGTTAAAGACAACAAAGCTCTTCACAAGTTCTTCCTTGAAAGTTTTTAAATAAGTAATGTCGTTTCGGTGCTAGCGTTTTAATAACTGGAAGAACTTAAATTTTTCTCTAAAATTTGTGGTGAAAAATTTATTAATTGAAAACGCAATGCAAATCTTAATTTAGCATTTTTACATATAGTTGACTCTTTTTCAAAGAAAAAAACACTCCAACCATAGAAATCCACAATCAATTTTAAGAGTTTAAATTTTTTGGCGAAAGACTAAAAATTACAAATCACTGTCTCTTATGAGATATGAGGTAGGTATGTTAAGGAAAATGTTAGGAGGGATAAATTAGTGGGGGTCTGTTATAAATGTTATCCCTCTAGGGGCTACTTCGGGGCAGTTGCGGGGTTTGTTGTGGATTTTTCACCTTCCCCACAACGCAAAACAAAATTGCCTTTTTAGCTATAAGTTGCATTGCCCTGATTATCATAATATTTCAACTTTGATGGATGGTTGGTGCTGTTCAACCCACTCTATTCCCAGTACCCGAAATATTATTTCTACTACAAACTTTAATGTTGGCACATTCATTTGCCATTTTTTTTTTAGTTTTAACTTCTTATTGTAACTAGGTGAGCTAAATATCGTGCAACTCGCATAGAGAAAAAACATTTGATTAGACGAATTGTCTTATTAACAATTCGAGGTAATTCATATTTTACCACCTTAAGTGATAAAATCTGGACAAACAAATATTAAGTTAATCCACCCACTATTTATTACTGAAAATATGCGAGTTTACCAAAGGTATTTATGAGTCAGTTTACCTAACTGGACTGGTTTTATAAAGACAAACCCTGAAAAAATCCTGTTTAACCTTCTTTTCTCAATTGAGTAGCCGAAACCGGTTTTTTTGATATATGGTGCATAAATGTAACGGTCACCGGTTTTAAACAATTGTTGGAGTTAGAAAAAGTAATGTTTGATTTTTCTAGTGCGTCTTAAACAGACCTAGCAAATAATAACTTCTTTGTTAATATCGATACAATTCCTGTCGTAATGA
This sequence comes from Muscina levida, assembly GCA_964034835.1. NCBI lineage: Eukaryota > Metazoa > Arthropoda > Insecta > Diptera > Muscidae > Muscina > Muscina levida. The sequence goes on along the minus strand of OZ035883.1, from coordinate 91,791,557 downwards.
AACGGTTGTTATATACAAATTTTTACTTTACTGACTCATACCGACAATATTCTTATTCTTATCAACTTTTTGGCTATAACACTTACTTTTGCATCTTTCTGTATCGGATATCTACAAAATAATTTTATCACTTACATGTGCTTGCACATACACTTTTATTTAAAAATGAACAAAAGAGGAACTTTCTTTACCACATGTTATTCAATGTGTGTAACTCCAGGTGCAAAGAAATAAGCGGGGAATATTATGTCTAATAGAATGTAGCAAAAACCAGATATTGCCCACTCAAGAAAAAAAAGAATAAAACACTTTTAACAATGCCTATTGTTGTTAAAGAAGTATAAGTTTATTGTGAAACAACCATTTAACAAAAGACCCGTGTTGTGGTGCACTAACTTTACCGAGTAGGAAACCAAATAAGTTTCAAGTTTACACTGACGAAAATAAAAGATCTTACGTTTTTACCGTTTAGCAAAAAAAAAAAGTTGGGAACCTTGCGTAGAATATACACATACATATAGTATTCATTTTATTGTTTGCATGTGATTATCCGTACCAGCTTACATGTTGCGCCAATAACATTGGTTTGTCTGATGTAGTTCGAGAATGGAATTGTTATATGGACTATTTGTTCATCTTTTAGATTGAATTTTGTTATGTTTAGCATGATGGTTAGAACTCGCGACAATCATGCGGGAGATCCAGAGATCGATTCCTGTCTCAGTCACTTTTATTTCATCGGCGGTCAACTCGATGTTGTAGACATCAACTTCGCAGTATGCTGTCGGATCAATCGGCATGTCTAGTAACAGCTTCTCAGACAGCTGACGGTCGCGAGCAATCCGAGTCCAAAACGGATTCCTTTACGAGTCTGTGACAGGCTCTAAAAAAACATTTTTTAGATATTTAGATATTTTCAGTGATATTCGGTTTGCTGGGGTACATTTAAATTTTCTTCCTTGGTGTTTACGTGGAGTAAACAAAAATAATCACACGTAACACACGAATTATGATATCACTAAATAAAATTTACATATGAACACTTGATTCTTACGTATTCACATTAACACCAATTTTGTTTGGACATTTATATGTCTAACAGGTAACTTATGTGACCGGTAGATAAAGATTTCCATCAGTTTTCAACATACAATATAAATGGTCAGGCGGAAGTCTGCAATCTTCAAATGGACTTGGACTTATTATTGCGTCGATTCTTATGTCGAACAATATTTTGAGCAGTGAATAAGTAAGAGCATTCATAGGAATGATAACAAGCTGTGACCAAATGCCCTAATTTTAAGTATTAATAAGTTTTAATTTGGTTAAATGTATTAGTAATTGTTGGATCCAAGACTTTAAACGTAATTCATTAAGTTATGCGACCGCGATCAAACCTATTCAGATTTGATTTAAATATGTGACGCAAGACTGAACATTGACAGTGATTTCGAGAACATTTTAATATAATTTTGACGTTTGCCAAGAAACGCTTTTCTAAATTTGCGAAGTACGGCATTTGGTGAATTGTTACGCGTACCACTGATAACTTCTAACTGAAATAAAACATCGAAATAAATTTCAACTACCCTTCCTTTTTTCCTTGGACTAAATCGTGTCATATACAATTTATAACAAGTTTTAATTTATTCAAAAATGAAATAGAAATAACGCTATGATCGGCAGGATATTCTTGTTTTTAACTGAGTGGTTGCAAGGGTTCATCTCTCTGTCGTCTACACCAGCAGTCACGTCAAAGAGAGTAGAGGTTAACCCTCAATATTACCGTACACACACGAGATTTGTTGGTGATCAAGCCGTTTTCAAGGATATGCATGTGTCAGATTACCCGCTTCAATGAGGCGTTTACTTTCGCGCATAAATTATAAGATGCAAAACCCTTTTTTTATTAACGTTGTATGAGAGAGCTCTTCTGGCAGATGTTTGTACCTTTTATCACGTTATTTCAAAATCAAACGGAATTTACCATTCAGTTTACTGATGTTGTTTAGTCTCCGCCGTTGAGAATAATTTGAATACGTTTTAAATGTCCTGAAGTGAAAATGGTTAAGACTGAAAAGTGATAAAATTTAGGATGGTATGTTTTGTCATCTTAATCCTTGCTTGATTGATGGTGATTTTACCTTTTGCATTAAAAATGCCTCCGATTATAAGCTATAGCTACATTTTAAACGCAAAAGTGTTGCTTATATAAATTTGCCACTCCAAAGTATTAATATTACAAATTGCAAATCATTTGAAATTACAGTACCAAAATGTGCAGTTATTACAAGTAAAACTGTGAAGATGTCTATAAAGCTGTATACTGGAGAGCAGATCATCCCAAAATGTAAAGGAATGCTAACAACATAAACTTAACTTAATACAATTTTTTTGTTGTTGGATGTAAAAGTGTAGTTTTAATTCTCTTTCATTCCTCATATTTAGTTTTTGGATTATGACCCCTTAAGTACATCTGTATCGAATCACAGTGGAGCGTATAATATTCTGCTCTCCAGTGTAGTACCAGCGACTGAGTATGGGCCTAGATTTATGGATTTATCTAAATGAAGGGTTTGTTAGTATAAGTACAAATACAAGGTTGTGGTGTGAGTTATTTATATATTTTTATTTCACTACACATCGTGACTGCAAAAAAATACATTGGATCTGAACATATATTCTGTATATTTCGGACGTACTAAATTTCTTATTTATTATTTTTTTTGTGTAAATTTGTATCGGATGATGGAAATAATACTTTCAGATTTCTCTGTAGCGATCTTCGTGATATCCTAAGAGGTGCCAAGCATCTTCTTTGTGATGTTTCTTCATTCTAGTGAATATATTTCCGTACAGTTGTTACAATTGTCAACCGTGTGCGCCGTACGTTGTCTTCCGGCACAGGAAAGTTTTCCTACTACTGTTTATTATTGGCTGTGATGGTCCAATCCGAACATTAACTTTACAACGATAAGCACTTTGAGTAAAAACTATGATTTGAAAAATAAAATTGAATGATTTTGGCTCGTTGTTTATCGCTTCAGCTAAAATCCAGTAAGTCTTCTTTATAAAACCTATAAACATACTTGCCATTCGTTTTCGAGTTTTGGCGACCATTTCAATACACATCTTATTATGAGTTTGGTTTCATTATTCGGTTCAAGATATATTCTATTATTGCTAATCTATATATATAAAAATGGTGGCAAAAATGTATAGTAATTCATCAATTGAGAACGGCTGGGCCGATTTTGCTCAAACTTTTTTTCAGTTGTTTGTTATTGCCAGGAGAAGGTTTATGTGAAAGAAAATTTTGGGAAAATCTTCCGGAAAAGTCGGAAAAATCTAAAATTGCCTTTTTGTATGGAATTTTGTGTGCAATTGTTACAGAATGGCTTTTTAAATAGAAAAATGGAAAATTTTTTTTGAAAAATGCGGAAAATTCCGGAAAAATTCGAAAAATTTAAATATTTTTTTTTACGAAATTTTGCATATTATCGTGTGATAATATGTTATGTTTGTAACAGATAATTATTCCGAAATGATTTTCCGAATGGGAAAATAGAAAAATTCTCGGTGGAAAACTCGGAAAATTCAGGAAAAACATCGACAATTTTTGATTTTTTCGACGAAATTTTTCATTGTATCGCTTGATTTGATGATTTTAGACGACGTAAAGATGAAAAATTCGTTATGATGCTTGAAAAATTTAGGAATATTGTGAAATTTATTATGTTGAAATATTAAATGCAAAATGGTAGAATAATTGTAAAATCTTCTGCATAAGCATAATGCATTGGCCCGATTGTTCAAAACCACATTGAATACAATGCATTAAGACGTCCAAAAAATCATTATCAGAGCAGACAAGAGACCCTCTGGATGCCATGTAAGACAATTCAATGCTTCCACTATAAAGAAGACGCAGTGGTGATTGTTACGGATGGAATAACGCGATATAGTTCCCAAGCTTCGGGATGGTGGACAAGTTGGACGAGATGGCTGACGACATTTGCACAGAGTTCGCACGACAACATCCAATTTCGATCTTGAAATTATCTTCTGATCATAGACATGTGCTAATATGTGGCAGTCTACTGTCGAAATTGGGAATACTAGCGCAAAATCGTTCAATGCATGTTGCATTCAATCGCGAATTGCAACAAGAACAAGACTTTGATCGAGTTGAGCTGACTGAAAGAGTCCGAAGAAATGTGGCGCTCTTAACTGCCGAGCAAACGAACGTGTATGATTCAATGATGAAAGTTGTTGACGATGGAACTGAAGCATTTACTTTCTCGATGATGCCGGTTGGACAGCCAAGACATTCGTAATTTCTTTGATTCTGGCAACAATTCGGTCAAGATCGCAATTGAGTTAGCTGTTGCATCCTTTGGTATTGCTTCCACAATCGAACTGCACATTCCGCTTTTTTCTCACGGTTGACAACACAACGTGTAGCGAAATTGTTGCGAGAATGCTTAATCATTATTTAAAATTAATGCACGATGGCGCATAAACGAGCATTGGAGGCATATGACCGAACGACGAAAAATGTTCGTGGTCATTTAACGAGAATGAGGCGACCAACTATTCGACAGAATTTTTGAACTCTCTAGATGTGCCAGTTGTGCATAATTTGCATCTGAAGGTGGGATCGATCATGATCATTTTACTGAAACTGAATCATCCGAAATTGTAATTAAAGTGACGATCATCAAGGGCATATGCAAAGGAGAGGAAGTCCTTATCCCTCGAATCTATTATTCCAACCAATCTTCCCTTCCAATTCAACTCCCCATTCGATTGGCTTTTGCGATAACAATCAATAAATCGTAAGGCCAATCATTGGAAATTTGTGGAATTAACGTCGAATTTCCCTGCTTTTCACACGGTCAGCAGTGCGTTGTTTGTTCATTGTTGTTTTTACGCCGGAAACAAATCGGAAAACATTGTATATCAGATCGCTCTTCACAGATTTCGATTAAATTCAAGTAAATCAGATTAAAACTTGAACTATCTGTGTTTTACTATTATATAAAGGCGTTACCTTAGGAGCGAGACGAAGTTTGCCGGGTCCAAAGTTGTATGGCAGAACAACGTTTGCCGGGTCAGCTAGTTGAACTTAAATATTTTTAATTCAGTCTTTCCAATTTTTCATATTATAAATAAAACTTTAAAAAATTAATAAAACTTGTACTTTTCACTCAAACCTCTGAAAATGAAAATTTAAAAATAAACACAAAAAGAAAAAACAAAAATCAACAACAATTAAAAATTCAATTATCAAAATAATATCAATTCAGTTTAGTACAAATAACACTGTGACACAAAATTTAACTTTTGGAATCGGAATGGGATCAAACCAAAAGGAAATGGAAGTTGACATTATGTATAACAAAACCCTCAAGGGATTTCTTAAGTTTAGTGCGATATTTTTTTTTACACGCATTTGAAGTTGGTGATTTTTGAACGCTGGCTAACAAGAAAAATTCATTAAAAAAGTCATAAAATAATGCTATTTATCCCGGAAAGTTATGGTATCATACTGTTTTTGGGGTCGAGGAATCCATTTTTGACATACCAAATTTCAGCTCGATAGCTCTAAATCTACGGCTGTAATCGTGTAGAAAGACAAAAAATTCGATCTAAACCAAAAAAATGTACGAAAGCGCCCTCTAGTGGCGCTTAAAAATAAAAATAAATGTCAAAAATGGTTTCCTCGACCACAAAAACAGTAAGATACTACAACTTTCCGGGATAAATAGCATTATTTTATGACTTTTTTAATGAATTTTTCTTGTTAACCAGCGTTCAAAAATCACCAACTTCAAATGCGTGTAAAAAAAAATCTCGCACTAAACTTAAGAAATCCCTTGAGGGTTTTGTTATACATAATGTCAACTTTCATTTGCATTTGGTTTCATCCCATTCCGATTTTGGTTGTAGCACAGTGTAATTAAAGTATATGAAGTAAATTACATTTTTATATTTATTTTTTTATATATATACGGAATTTGCCGATTCCGAGCCGTGATAGTAACGACGGGAAAATAAAAATTAAAAACATTTTCAAAAGTTATTGTGTTAAATGTACTAATAAGGATATTTATAACACAAACATCTTGGCTTTAATTGTTTTATTTCCAAAACTTCTATTTAGCTGGACAAATTTTATCTTAGCTGGACACTGGACAAGTATACAAAAAGCTGGACAATCCAGCCGAATCCGGCCCGTATGGCAACCCTAGGTCTAACTCATCTTCTTTAATGCGTTACACTTTTTTCTCGTATCAAATGATATATGTATACCCTCATACCTAAGGATGACAATATAATAACATTTAAGAATATTGAAATTTGGGCGCCTCGAAAATGATTTTTAAATATGTCGTAGTGGAGCTTTTTTCCTTACACCAAAAGTGTAAGGATTCGCAGGGACCCTATATCTTCGGAGGTGCGCTATCTATCAAACCAGCCGTGATCAGTCGGAACCTGGGGGGTGTTCTTTTTCCTAGGAATTAGGAATTAGCTGATTCAAATGGATCATAAACTGGTATGCCGAAAGATAGGATGTTAAATGAGAGCTGGAGTGAGGTCAATAGGCCAGAAAAAAGGTGGTAATTATTCTGCCTTTTCAATACAAAAAATTATTGGTAAGTTAAATATTATTTATAAATATATAAAATTTATATATGAACGTACATAAGTTAAATATGACTGGTGTTTTGTTGTAAAAGAACATATTCAACACACTTTAACCACATATTATTTTAATTATCAGTAAGACATACAGTTTTATCTGGATCCTTTGCCAACAAGCGCTTGTAGACAGGAACAATATGTTGAAAAAAAGTTATTATGGCAGTGCCGCAAAATGTGTCGCACAGTTTTTGAGTTATGGAATTTCCAAAGTGTGTATCGATATATATAGTTTAATATAAGAAAAAAAAATTATGATTCTGGTCAATTCCGAAAATTGTTGGAATGTTCAATTCGTTGAATTTTTATGATGTCATCTCAAATAAAAGTAGCGAAGTCGTGATAAAATTTTTCAGATGGACAAATAGCCGAAAATTAGGTTATTAGACGTCCACAGAAGAAGCCAAATATGTCCACAATAGTTCAATCTTGCCGCTATTCGGGTCTGTCTTTCAAAATTTGAAAAGTGCTTGAAATCTGCTTTTTTAATTTTTTTTTAAATTCAATTTCCGTTGGGTTTGCTTAACCTAGTTTCCGAAAATATTGAAACCTCTCCGGAGGCGCTAAGGCTCAGGCTGTTAACAAAATTGAATTGGCCGTGGAGTTGTTACAATACGTCTTTTTAGGTCAACTTTACTCCCACCGTACTAAATTCCCGGAGGTGCTTGGGTATTCCAAGAGGTTTTCAAAATCGAAGTTAGTTAAACTTTTCCAAATTCTGGCGGCTACGATATCCCGTTTTTCAATTATTTTAAAATTTACTTCTACCTCATTCGAAAACCAAAAGCAAACTATATTGAACAACATTTTTCTGTCAACCCCAAAAACAAAATTCCTAGTTTGCTTAAATAAAACAATTTTTTTTGTAACAAGTATTGTGCAGTAGCAAGTTTCAAGTCAGTAAATCTTTCATTATATAAAAGAAATATCACTTCACAAAAGCTATTAAAAATCGATGGCACAATATCGACAAATTGTTGTCGCTACACTTATATACATAAGTGATATGGACAGTAAGACGGAGCTTATGTGCAATTGTCCTCTTCTATTTTTTTGTAGAGCTGCTGTCTACAAATGTCCTGTACGTCGAAGAAAGCATCAAGACCCAAGTTTCTTTTTTAATTCTACAGATTGGTTTTTCATCTCACGGTTACGCATAATTTTTGAATTGAGAACTTTGAGACGTGTTAGACCCCAAGTATCTTAAGACTATTTTCGTTTTAGGATTGATTTGAGGGTGTTGCAAACTTTGGTTTACAGATTTATATTGTACTCCACCAGATCTACACCATGCACGTATATATAGTTGAAACTTACGAACCGCGAAATTTACACAACCCGTATAAAATTATGATTTCTTTAGTTTTTTTTTTAATTAATAAAAAAACTTTATGCTTAGTTCTTTGTTGGTACTGCTTAAGATCACATATATTGAAATGATTTTATTACATTTGTTGGCGAAAAATTGGTTAATTTCAGTAACTCAACATTTTAGCAATACATGGGTGAGGAAATTCATTAGTCAGCTTACATGGCTAAAAATTCTGTACTGGTTTTGGTTTTGTTTTACACACTAAAAACTCTAATTGATGGCACAAGAGTATTTAAAAAAAAAACAGATAATTTACTGTGTAAGGTACCAGAAGGGTTGTGGTTTTCTATCCTAATTTTAAACAACATAACGACATATTAATACTGTTAAATTTTCATACGGATCATGGATCAACCGCCTTAGAAAGCCCTAAAACGAATTTGGTGTTCAGATACCAAGCATCGAACTTGTTTCCTTTGGGTGAGAGTTGGTAATAATAAAAATACAAAATTAACCACTAGCGGATAAGAGACCCCAAAAATCGATAAGAATGATATGAGGCTTTCCAACATAAAACTTAACTCTTTGATACTCTTGAAAAAAATAAGTCCGTTTTAACTCGCCTGTTTCTCTCACGAACGAATTTTATTGTGGATCCAAATTGGAAATTTAATGTGGACAATTTTTTTTGTGATTGCCATTTTAGTACATATTTGTTTCTATTGTTGGCATTCAAGTGTATTTCTTGCGCTAATATCATTTAAAATTTTACTTGGTGTAAGTGAACAACGTATTTTTTACCTAATAGCACAAGCGTAGCAGCAATAACACAATAATCCACATGTTCTACTTCTTACCTGTTGGCGTTATATATTACTTTTGCCATTCGATTTCTACATATGTTACGCAATAAAGTATTTAAAAAAATTACATTCATATTCATGCACTTACAACACACTATTATTGACATTTGTACATGTACTTCATGCATGTTACCACATGTTTGGTTGGATGGTTGGCTGGTTTCAGCAACTACTGTTTTAACGAATTAAAGGCTTACATCAAATCCCTTAAAATGTGAGGTTCGGTGATGCAAATGCGTTAAATGTATGTGCAGCCATAAATCAAGAATTATCCACTGAAATTTAAACAATGAACACCGAGAACCCTAACACTCATCCTCGACACAGCAGCACGCATTTTGTAAATTTATAGATATGAAATTTCATAATATCCATAAAAATGCATAACATATGAAAAAATCTGTACTCGTGATTGTTACAGGAAGGCAACACACCATTGTTCCATTAATAGGCAAATTTATATTAATGGGTCAAAGTGAAAGGTAATAGATTAAAAGACTATTTTTCTATCACAGCATGGAAAGAACTCAACCCTTAATATCGAATGTACTCATATGCAAAAAATAGCATCTCGTCAATCGGTACGCATTCATAGCATGAGATAGATAAGCCTCATGCTATCTTATGGTTAGGGAAGCCGATAGGGGAAGCATAAAATTTAAATGTCTAAAAACCACTTTTTCGATTATTTTACAGTCTGATCTCATCAATAGCAATAAATCGCACATTAAATATAAACTACAACCCATTCGCACATGTATCCTTATACCAAGTTGTTTGATATTTTTGTGTCTCGTAAGTGAAAGTCCTGAGGGGCAACAACAAATTTGCAAACATTTGAAAACCTTTTTTTGTTCCTTTGGTGCTCTAACAATAGGATGGTGTGTTTTCTTTTTTAGTTCAGTTTATTTTGTGATATTTGAAGTATCTGATAGAACATCCTTTTCTTTGTTTTGGGGTGATTGTTTGTTGTTGTTTTTTTTACGTTATCAGTTTAAGTGTTCTCGTAAAAGGTCCTGTTGATATGAGGTTGGTTTCGGGTGTTCATGTACAAGGGGTAAATATTTGACGTTGCTATATTAACAAATAAAAAAAGATCTATGAATAGTTGTCTTTAGTTCTGTATGTACGTACCTGACTTTTTGCCGCATAATGCGTAGGCATTGTTTACATTATTTCAACAACAACGAATCTCAAGTAGCAGTATTAACTATTATTGGCGTCATGAAAATGTCAGTGAAAGAACTACCAGTTGAATGAATGCGATAGTTTTCAAGTTTTATTTTGTCATGGGATTCCGATTGATTTTTCCTACAATAAACTGTAGTATGTCTAATGAACAGTCGCCTTTAATACATCTCATGAGTTTGAAAGTAAAACACGTACATATTTTCTTTCCTTCTATCTAAAAAATGATGAGTCTTAACCATTTTTTGTGTATCATCGATTATTATTAAAAATTAGTAATTAATGTGTGGCAACTCCCAGTATTACCAGATAAACGCCACGATTTAATGTATGTAATGGTCCAGCTTTTGAAAAGGGTTAATGCGGTATAATAAACCAAGTTATGGTTGGTTTTACAATCTTACCCTATTTACAATTTTTATTCATCATTCAGATAAACAAAAAACAATTTGAATAATAGCCATGCTTCACTGACAAATTTTTCATTGCGTACGATCGCGTTTTAAATATCAAACCAGCATACCCGCTCCATATCCACTTTTCACGCATCATGAGTTTTGATTATGAATGTTATGGTTGTGCCATTGTTTTCATAACGAGTACGCATGTTCCTTTGGTGTTCCTTTATCAACAGTGATGTGTGTTCATTAACATTTGATTGTCTATATGTTACATTCATTCATCCAGGCACATGGGTGAATAATAGTACATACGTAATAGTACTTTTAATATTATTTACAACACTAATACGCAGCAAATTCCTACGCTTTTCTTAGCATAGAATAATATATTTGGGGTAAGTAGCATGTAAACGCATTAAGGGTCAAGCACTAATAAGTCATATTCCACTAATAGGTCATATTATACTGCTTATCACTATTTGTATAGTCGTACCAAATGGGGAGGGGTAAGCTAATCAATTACCAGAAGCAATATTAAGCGCCAGAAAATTTTTCGGTTGATACGGAAAACAAGCGAAAAGTTTAAGGGGCAGGTGTTTTTTTTGGCAAATATGTAATTTTGAATACAATGTACAAGAAAGGCAGAGGTTAAATGTACTGTTTGTTAGAACTAGTGTGCCAAGTTTTATTTGCAAATCTCAAAAGTACTCATCATTACAAAACTTAGGGATAACTTTCTCTTTACGGGGGTAACACTAGAAGGCTTTAGCAAACTAACCCATTACGATATATTTTTGGCTACACAACACTGTAGGTAAAATTTTAACTTTCGAAATGATACAGAAAAACACCGAGAGACCCCAATTTCCCATCGAAGTACTTACAAATTCATTGATTACATAGTCGATGATTTTGTCATATATCATATACCCACAACGAAGAGATAAAAACATCGAAGTTAGAAAATTACTTTTTAAAATTTTTTTCGTGGTGTGGTGTTATTTAATCAATTTTTTTTTTAAAAATATATTTCGAATAAAATCAATTTTTTGGTGTTGGAATCGGTTGGAAATCATACTGTTATATTAACTTTTAAAAATGTAGTTTCTTTTGTTTTCCAATAAGGACTTGACAACTCTTTTTTTTAAATAAAACGCAAACCATTTGAGATATTTCCAAAAATTTATGAACAACTTGTAATACAATCAAAACATTTATATCGCGACCTAAAGTCGTAAAAGTTGAAATAAAAAACCATCAAAAATATATGCGTTGTCACCTTTCATACACATAATTGCATTAAAAGTTTTAAAAAAGTAAGTAAAAGTAAGGAAATAGTAAAGTTTTTTTGATCCCTCCTGTATAATTTTTTATTTTGGACTTACACCCTTTGGGAAATTGGAAAATACCTTTCTTGTAGAGATTTTTAGTGGAATTGTTCCGGAATGGCTTTTCGAATAGAAAGTTCTTAGCCTTAGTAGAAAACTCGAAAAATTACGAAAAAACGCGAAAAATTATTTATTTTTTACGATATTTTGCATTTTGTCATATGTTTTGGTGATTTTGAAAGATTCACAGTGGTTCCTTTTAGTTTTTTTGGAATAAATTCTGTAACATTTGAACGCTACGAGATGATTTGAACGTGCGTGTGAAGCGCGATGCAAACATTGACTCGGATCACCACCTAGTTGCAGCCAAGGTATGTACGCGATTATGTAGTGATAAAAATGCTCGTAAACAAACGCAAAGGAAACTATACAGCACAAAGTTGCACACCACCGAAATAGCCAATGACAGCACTCTAGCACTCAAAGAATGCATGCCCGATGATTGGAATCTAAGTGTTCTTTGTCATGTGTTTAAGAAAGGCAATCTAAGTGTGTGTACCAACTATTGCGGGATCAGCCTTTTACCCATTGCATACAAGGTCCTGTCCAATGTGTTATGTGAAAGACTAAAGCCCATCCAAGCGAACCTGATTGGACCTTATCAGTGTGGCTTTACACCTATTTATACTATACATACGACAAATCCTGGAGAAGACCCAAAAAATGCAGATCTACACCTACTATCTGTTTAACGAAACTATTAGATGCTATGGCTGAGTTTGGTATTTCCGCGAAGCTAACACGACTTTGCGTGATGTCACTGACTGACACGAAGTCTTCAGTGAAAATGGGGTACATTTTCTACATAGCAAGGCTTTAGACAAGGCGATAGTCTTACATGTGATCTCTTTAATAATGGAGATGATCATGCGGCAGGCTGCAGTGAACACGACTGGCATCGTCTTTAACAAAAGTCACAAGCTGTTCGCGTATGCCGATGATATAGATATCATTGTCCGACGACTGCGGGATGTTACTGCGGCCTTTACGAGCATAGATAAATAAAAGAACCTATTTTTTAAAAATATATATTTCTCAAATAACTCCGAAACGTACAACTGAAGGATATTTCAAATTGGCCAGTTTAATTATCTATCTTAAATTATTATCTTAAAACGTTAGAAACCAGAAGGTTTACCCCACCTTTTACAAATTGTTTTCTCTTTTAATATTTTGTGCGAATTTATTAGAGACTCTTTGCTTAGTACATTTGACAAATGCGGTCTGCTTGACTTTAATAAGAATATGTATTAGTTTGGCATGAACTTTATTAATGTAGCAAACATTTATACACTCTATAATGTGTAAAATGTATATATTTGTATCGTTTTGGGTTACAACTAGACAAGAAGTTGCACCATCAAGAATAATACATAATAATACAAGAATCTCATTCTTCGGATGCAAAAGGAAAATAAGTTTCCTTTAGATATTTATGTATTATCTCAAAATGTTGTGTCCGCCTCCACTTTTTGTGACCTTGAACCTTATTTTCCACTAGATGTAATGACACTATCAAGGAAAAAATTCCGCCAAATACATAATTACTTACTCTTTTGCTTTTGAATGGCACTAGTTCATACATACACTTCTTTTACCCATCTCTCCCACGCATATTTACATTTCCTCATCCATAAAAATGGCGCGCCGGGATACTAGTACCACAAGAAACAAGGAAAAGGCAAAATACAACACACGTTTCCATAATGAGTTAAAAACTCTGATGAAGCACGTGGTCCTTAGCTTGTGGGTGAGTTCGGAAAAGATGAAAGTCCACGATTAGAGTTCGTTAAACTTCCACGTCCGTAATATGTACCAGTCAAGCAATTGAAACTCAGCGAGTGGCAGTGTTTGCTCCAGACCGTGAGAATTCCTTGGCAAATGAAACAAAAAGCTAAAAAAGTAGTGAATGAGTCTGGCAAAGATGAAGAAAATTACCATAAAAGCAGATGCTGACATTAAGAAATGTTAAGTAACTCCAGCAACAACAACAGCGGCATCTAAATGAGTCAGAATTTGTGGCGCGAAAATAAGTTTCTCAAGGCAATAACAGCGAGCACTACTTCCTTGATGCTGGCTTTCATTTTTATTTCATTCATTGCATGGGGTTTGCGCCACTCATTTAAATAGGTCACCCATGTGTTACCCCTCAGTGCCCGTCCTTAGAAAATTTATGTTTTACAAAATTTCAAAGAATAGGAGACGGAAACAAGTGTTGGATTAACATAGATTTTTTTCAGATTTTAATAAGACACATTCAGTTAAATTAATTGATCTGTAATATTAGGATTTGATGTGGATATTTGCGAAAATAAATACTGTTTCCATTCGAAATTATAGTTTAACCAATGCGATACAATTTGGTTTCCGGAAAATTGATTTGTGAAATTCATACACAGGGAGCATTTATTGCCATTGAAATTTCGTTGCAATTTATTGTAAATATAAAAAACCATTTTATTAACATTCAATAAAATTAACAAATTTATTTTCATTTATAATATGTTCATTTTCACAGAAAGTCATTTTAATGTATTTTCCTTAAAACTCTTACATATCGCTTGAGTGACAAACATCTCTTGATTTAGGCCAAATCTTTTAAAACGGACTATTGCACTGAGTTCTACGGCCCCGTGCAAGTGTTTTGGAGTGTATTTGAAGTGTCTCAGTGTTTTTCTGTGTCATTTCGAAAGTTCAAATATTACTTACAGTGGTTTCAACAAGGAAATTTATGTCACATCGCGTAAGATTGCGATATGGGTTTTTTTCGCATCTTTCATGGATGCGAAAATTTGCTTACCTCTTTCCAACAACAAACTATATTTTAGCATATTGGCCGCATCGTTCAAAAATACGAATATGCGAAAATATGCTAAATGCGTTCCGGTGTTAAAAGGCTGGGCTAAGGTTGAGCATAAGGAGCCCCAGTTAAGTGGACAGTCGAAAATATTGAACAAATACTGTGTCATGGGGAATTGGTCACAGCTGTCCCGCAGTTTCTTGGCAGTCGTTCTCTTTCCACACCTTTTGCTACCACAGTTCCATAGCAAAAATGGGCTAAAATTGTTTCATCCACGTCTTTAATAATTTCAAATATTATTCCAAAGAGCTGAAACTAGCTTGTTATCTCCTTTTTGGCAGTTAACAATTTTGTAATAATTGCCACATTAACAAGGATTAGGAATACCGATTCTTTGATTTTGTAACTAAAGAAATCTATTGTAACTGTGGTCACTATTGTAACCACGTCAGAATAGACCGGTAAATTGTTAAAGGACAATGAAAAAAATTATGATAAATTCGCACAGTTAAGCTATACACAAAAAATAGAGAGAAGTAATTGGACTGGCCAACCAGACCAGACAACTAAAGCTAAATCATTAAAAAAAAATTCACGTGTAATTGGCGGCGTTGCAATGCAAGCCGATAAATCTAATATTATATATTCTTTCTTCGTTATGTTGTAACAGAGAACCCAAATTTTGGGGTTGAAATTTAGTATTTTGTGAGGTTATGTAAAAAATCTGAAGTAAAGGGATTAAATACACTTCAGATTTTGTTTGATCGACCAAAAAACATAAACGATCTGAGAACAACAAATTTTTTTCCTCGGAGAAAAATTACGGTGCACAAGGTAGGATAGATTTGTGAGCACATTTCAAAATGTGTGATAAAATCAATATTTTAGGGTTTTAGGTACTTTCAAAAGGGAGTACAAACTTATCATTACAGGCTGTATATTTGGGCGGGTCGTAAAAAACACTTTTTAAGAGGAGACGCTTAAAAGCTGAATACACATGTCAAAAAAAGTGTTCAAAATTAGATCGCTATGCGACGATGCCTTCCTAGCCGACATTGACGATAAAAATAGAAAATTATAGGCAAATCCACGAAAAAGTTGAAATTTGCAAAAAAAAAATCTCTATTTATTACCAACTTTTACTAGTCAAAAGCAGTCCACCTAAACATGCATAAATAGTTGTGAAATCTGTCCAAACATCGAAAAGTAATCAATTCGAACCCATTTTCATTTTAAAATTTGCCCATTACTGATTTCTGCGCGGTAAAATTTTTTAAATAATTATCTTATATTTTCAGCTCTTTGTCACCTTGGATTCTCGTGTCAGAATCGTGATGGCCTAGGACTCACCTCTTGGCCGTGGATGCAACTCGAGTTTTATGTTTATTAAACATTAATATTTTTAAAAAAAATTACATCTAACACAATGTCACAAAATTTCAAAAGTGTCTGTATCCGGAACATTTATCAAATCTGCTCTGAGATATAGGGAAAGTAGAACGGTTTGTGAGATATTGTCACATTTTAATTTTTAGTGTTTTGAAAAATATATGTTTACTAAAATGCCGTTTTCTTGGGTTTTACTCTACCGATATAAATAAGGGACAAAAATTAAAGATAATAAAATTATCTTTACATAAATTCCGGTTGTTTACAATCCAATCAGAATTCACAATGTTATGGCACTTCAAATTCTGATATTTGTAAAAATTGTGATGATTTTTTAAGCTTTTGCTGCCTTTTATGCAGTTTTTTTTAGTCTTACCATAAAAATTGCTTTGGTTTTAGATATTGACTTAACGGGGTAATCTTTTACGAAAATGTTGTGCCCTCGTTTATCAAAATCTGATAAAAAATAATTTGAAAATACCCAAATTTTTGTATAGTAATTCCTATTTAACTTATTTAACAAAAAGCGTAGAGTTACGGTTCGGAGGGCATGCAAAACAACAAATTTTATTATTATTATTCATCTGATTTTGATGACCAAGGGCAACAAATTTTTGTAAGATCTATCATCTAATCTAATTTTCTGAAACTAGAGCAATTTTACAAAAATTGGTGAAATAAAACCAGAGAAAATTGTATTTTTAGTAGACCTACATTTCTTTAAAACATGAAAAATTAAAACTTGGTAATATCTACTTTCCGTTCTACTTTCAACATATCTCCAATCTGGACATTCGACTCACAATTATGGGGCAACGCCAGTGCGAGAAATGTCGATGTCATACAAGTATTCCAGCCGAAAATACTTAGAGTTATTACTGGTGCACCGTTGTATGTGCGAAATGAGGATATCCATAATGATTTTAAAATTTAAAAATAATCCTGCGTATCAAACAGAATCGAAATCAAAAGCTTGAACAAAATACGAACTCCTTAGCGAGAAGTCTTCGGACAACGACAACCCTATCCCGATTACAGAGACAAGATTTTCCGGCATTTTAATAACCCACAAAGTCCTGTCGCCAAGATACCAGGAACGCTTAAAAACAATTTAACCTAACAAAGTTAAATGTTATATATTTCTAGACAATAACAATCGTATACTTATTGTTAGGCTCGAATAGAGCGGATTCAATAACCTACAAATAAAAAGAGCTTATATAAAAAATACCATCATCCTGAAGGAGACGAGTTAGACACCAAGTATCTTAAATCCAAATTCGTATCAGGACTTTTTGATCGATCTAAAAGGAATTCGATCTTAGACTAATGTCCGTCTGTCTGGCTGACCGTATGAAAATGTACCAGTGTTATTATTTTCCGAAATTAAGTGATGGGATTGTAAATTGGCCCAATAGCCCTACCCCTCCCATACATAATGACCTATTTTTCGATAATTTATATTTCCTCCATAACTTCCAAACGGACAACTGAAGGGTATTTGAATTTGGTCAGTTAAATTATCATGTAATAGTAGATAAACACTCAAAAAACCGAATCCTTTGAATCCTTAAATATTTGGTATTTAAGAAATGACCGAATTGACCCTAATAGTTTTCCAAACATATCTTTTTGGAAAGTACCAGGAATGCAGCCATTTTTTGCGAAAGATGTACGCTTATGAAAATATTACTCAGGAATGAAAATGATCTATATCGACTGGTCCGTTCTGGTACCTCCATACGAAATGACAGATTTTTGGAAAACTAATATTTCTTCCATAACTTCCACAACTGGTGGATATTTAAATTTGGTAAGATAAATTATCTTGTAATAGTAGACAAAGATTAAGAAACCCAAAGCATTTGTTACACCTCTTCTGGTACCTTTCATTCAAATGAGCGAATTCACCATTTTTTGTTTGTACGTACACTGATTCGGGTCGTATTTTGTGCAAGATATAAGCTTATTGAAATGTGACTCAGGAAAGAGTCCGTATTCATGTCGGATGCAAAATAACCTAATTTCGAAAATCAATATTCACCTCTAGCTTCAGAACTGCACGATCTTTGCATTTGTAACAGTAGGCTAAACCGCAAAGAACCAAAACAGTTGGAACGTCTCATACAATGAACCGAAATCACCCACATAGTTCTACATGCATATCTTCTTTGTAAGTACACTGAAGACAGAAAAATTGTGCTCAATGTAAACTAATGATTTCTAGAAGAAACCCCTCGAAACGTTGGGAATAATGTACTTTTAATAATTTGTATTATCGGGTGAAACATAAGAAACCAGGGAGAGGTTTACCCAAGCCAATTGAAATGATGATTTCCAGGGCAACCGGAAATATGCTACAGCATGTTTTTTTTACAACGAGATGTTAACAAATGGGTAATGTATTTACACGTTTCATGGTCCTACAATTATTTTGAGACCTATTTGTTAGAGCATATTTTGGCATATTTTACCCATAACGTCATATTTCGGGAAATTTTAGTTTTAGGATCATAATTTAAAAAAAACCTCCTTTTTAAAAACATAATTTATATTGTTTAGGCCATATTTTTTCAAAAATATCCCTTTTTAAGCATGTTTTGTGTTTTTCGTATAAACAAGTGTCTTTCCAACTTTGGTTTTTATAAAAGGAACAGCCAAATCATGTTTTACACAACTGTGAAATGTTAAACGTTTATTAATCTTTTAACGCGCTTTCTTATTCAATAAGTAAACAAAACATAAAAAAGAGGCGTTTTTCAACCACCACCGATTACGACCCTGGACATAATGCCTAAAGCTAATCCGATAAAAGCATCAAATCTAAAGGCAGATGTAGAAAAGTTTCCAGACTTACGAGCTGATGGTGGATTCCTCTATTCTAAAATTAGCAGCAAAGTTATTGCAGCAGATCACAGATTTCAAGTGAAGTAACATGCGAAAAGCGGCAAACTTATTCAACTAAGTCATAGAAGTGAAAATAAGCAGACCAAACAATTATTTTTGCCAGAATGTTCCGGTAGACTTTAAAAAGAACATGATTTTCAAGAAAAAACTGTGCCGAGCTTTTGGGTCTGCCGACATTCTAATTTACAAAATGAGAAATCAAAATATAAGAACACGATTTAAGAAATACACGGACTACCAAGTGCCGTCCGAAACAGTTTTTTGAACTAAACATTTAAAAATATTATACAACGACTGCATGGACAATATACGAGCAAAACTAAAAAATCAATTTATGTGGATGTCAATCGATGAAACTATAGACGCAACAGGCACAAATGTGGCAAACATTTTAGCAGGTGTATTAAGGTAATTGCAAGTGAAAATTTTTTACTAAATACAGCAGCCTTGGAAAGGGCTAATTACTCAACAATTGCTAGACTGTTGGACGACGCCATCAAAAATCTGGACGTCAACTTCAATAAGAATAATGTTTAGCTTTTTGTTCCAGTTCCATACATGGTAAAGGCTGCAAAAGCTATAGTGGCATTTTATCCGAAAGTGACGCATGCGACATGTATTGCTCATGGTGTCCATCGATTGTGTGAATGTATTAGGAATTTTTATGAAAACGTAAATAAAACTATTGCTAATGTGAAGAAGTTATTTTTAAAAGCTCCATTTAGAGAGGAACTTTTTAAACAAATGTTTCCAGACCTTCCATTACCTCCAGAAGCTATAACAACACGATGGGTAACATGGCTTGAAGACATTTTATAGGTCCTAAGTGCATTAAACGATGAGGATGCACAATTCATTAAAACTTCAAAGGATGTCTTGACAGACCCCCAAACTAGATCTGACTTAATTTATATTGCTTCAAATTACAGTTTTATTGCAAAACCTATTAAAAATTTGCAAACATCAGGTCTTACGCTTATTGAACAAGTTCAGGAGAATTAAGACACTTTTAAATTGATAGATTGATAGACAGTGCAACACATTTTTTCGGCGGTGAACCAAACCAATATCATACAATAGCATTTGACGTCAGTAACAAAACCCTAAATTCCATTTTGCTCCAATAAGTCGCAAATTTTTTTTACAGTGGTTTATAGTTTGATTTTTTTGGTCAAAAGTCGAATCAAAGAATATGAAAAATCATCTGTAAAAATACGTTTGGGGTATTTTATGTCTTCGGAGACCTATATTAAAACAATCAGGGGAATATTTTCTCGAAACATTTTAACCCTCCAGCTCCCACCCGTATAGGACATTTTTGGCCCAATTTTGAAAAACTGTTTAAAAGTCAACTTTGGAAATATTCTCCGGAAAACTTCACTAGGAGTCACCGAAGACAAATAACCTCTATGAGTCAAAGGTTCCAAAATAAAATCAAAATGAAATGTTAAAAAGTCTATTTTCAGGCAACAGTGCAACGCACTTTTTCGGGAGTGAACCAAACCAAAATCAAACAATAGCATTTGACTTCAGTAACAAAAACCTAAACTAAATTTTGCTCCAATAAGTCACAATTTTGGTTAACAGTGGTTTAAAGTAAGATTTTATTGGTCAAATGTCAAATAAAAGAAAATGATAAATCATGTGTAAAAATAAAAATTTAATAAAAATATTTCAAATTCATATGAAAAAAATTGTATGACTTTAATTTTTTAGGGCATGTTTTTGTTGATTTTTAGGTCATATTTTGCCATTTTTCAGGTCATATTTTATGCGCATAAAACACGATTTTTAGGACATATTTCCGGTTGCTCTGATGATTTCTATTGAGATCTATATGCGAAATAATTATAAACTTTTTCTTTGATCATATATTCAGAAATATTGAATTTAACATTTAATATTCGTTGGCTGTAACATTTTTTATAGTTAAAAAATATGTCTCGTCTAGCCATGCGACTGAAAGTCGTATGGGTGATGGTATTTATCAGTCAGTTCAATTGACTGAAATTTCTGTACTGGTTTATAACTGTATTATCTTACAGTTTTTATTTTTCTTAAAGCTTGCCGCTAACTTTACTGACTGATCGACACACTGATGCTTCACATCGCAATCGATAAAAACTTTTACGAAAATTTCAAAAATTGCATATAACACCCTAAAAATATATAGTCTCAAAACCTTTTCAATTCGTTTACCGTTAATAATTTCCATATAGGTATAGTTGAATGGTTGAATGGATTGTTGGGGTGGCATTACATTTTGATGGCAAACATTAAGAACTCTTCAACCCACATCATGTCACAGGACTGAGTCCTGACAATACAGTGTTTGACGACAATAATAACAATCAACCTAACTAAATTCAATTCCTCAATTCACATTGTGCTTGAAAAAAGAAGCTGGAAGAAGAGCGACAACAACAAGGAATGTTCATATGAAAATAAACACGAAATATTATAATAAGCATTATTGTCATAAGCACACTCACATACACGCCAACTGGCATCCCTCACCCGCACACATGTCCATTATGAATCCACCGCATCCTGCAAGAATAGCTGAAGTTGTGAATCAGAAATATTTCAAACATCCTCGTACAGGATGTGATTTTTTTTTGTACAAGAAAACAATTTACATATAAGTACAAGAGAAAAAGTTTCTGAGAGGGGTTTGTTGATTTCTATAGAATAATTGAACCTACAGTGTGTACAACAATTCACAACAACTAAATCTGTAGAAAGGTGAAGAAGTCCCTTATGCCGAAGAAATACAGGAATTGCATATTAATGTGCGTTAGTAGCAAGTAAACAAAGGTACATAACCAGTATCACCTTATGATTCAGTGTTACCACAACAAGCATTGCTCCTTATTATTGTGCTAAAGCTTTCACATCTAAAGTTTTACAGAAGAACTATTTTGATTATTTAGGTAAGTTAGTACATACATGAAAAATTACACCTTTAAGTTCGTTGTAAGAATAAGTTGTGCAAATCATAGAATCCTTTTTTGCATACAAGAAAAACTTAATTATAAACTGCATGAATGTCAACTATGACAGGGTGAAAATAAATAACAACTGATGAGCATTTTTAATTTCAGTTTTTTTCGTATTCAAGTTTCCAAAGAATTATTTTCAGTTTACAAAAATTCAATAGGCTTATGCGAATATTAATTGTAATGGAGAGCGTAAGTGGAGATGCAAATTCCTCCAATGTCCATAATATAGTAGGTGTAACGCTGGCTGTATAAAGTGGTACAATACACAGTTGGGTCGATTAACAAAAACCACGGTAATACTATCACAACTTCTAAAGTATTGTTCCAATCGTTTTGAAATGTATTAGACCACGGCTACCCAATTAGCGACCCGTGGATGATTTTGGAAAATGTGTACATACTTTTCTTAGAATTAAACACAATTTCTGAAATAGTTTCATATTTTAACAATTCTGTCAAATGTCAGAATCACGCACAACACTCAGTGTTGAAAGTAGTGCCATAAATTCCAATTGTATTAACGGTTAGCCCTTTGCATACATACTTCTTCTCTGTCGATGGCAGCTGCAACGATAACAAACAAATATCAAAATCAAAGATTTTATTCCTGCGAAGAGATGGTGAAAAACCACCAGTACAGAAATTTCAGTCAGATAAACTGACTAATAAATAACATCACCCACTTAGTTAATATTGCTCATGTATTATAACATGCTTGCTTGTGTAGCGTCAACGGTTGCATATAGGACTCTCGGTCAATTATTTATATGGGAGGTATCAGAAAGGGTGTGTCAAATAGTTCAAATTTCTGAGGTTTTGCCTCCTATTACAAGATACATTAACTGATCAAATTTTACTATCCCCCAGGTGCCCGTTTGCAAGTTATGGGAGAAATATTAATTTTCTAAAAAGAGTTTTTTTTGTATGGGAAGTACCAGAAGTGGTTTGGCTATTCCGACCATTTTCAATCAATCAATATTAATACTGGTAAATTTCCATACCGGTCAGTTAAGGTTTACTAGAGTTTTTCTGCTCACCAGCCAGCCAGAGAGACGGACAAAGCTCAATCGTCTTAAAAAATCCTGAAACGAATTTGGCTTTAAGATACTTGGTATCTAACCCGTCTCCTTGTATTTTCATTAGTGTTCACCCTCAAATCATTGCTCGAATCAGCCAGTAAATTTGAACTCTTGTAAAATGTAAACTCTCTTCCACGATTTTTCTAGGCCTTCCTCTTGCTCGTTCGTTTGATGTGCTGGGTTCATCGTCTGTCAATGTATTTAGAATGGTATCATTATTAAGCCAGTCCTGATGTTTGGAGTTAAATCTCTCGGTCGTATAAGTTGAGTTGCCAGGCCTCTCAATGTTGGCGACAGCAACTTCGTAGTATAGGGTCGACTCAATCGTCATGTCTAGAAAAAATGCCTCCCAAACAGTGACGTTTGCATTCGCCGATAAACATGTAGGTACGTTAGTTGTTAATCCAAATATACTAATTACTTAATTATCTGGTACATCTTTGCAATCTCACTGGATTATATATATAATTATAATATTATAAGCGCCTTGATCTATTGCGCTTCTTCTCCAGTTAGTCACACCAAGTTCTGTAAGGTTCTCAGTAACCTAGTCTTTCTAACGGAGTCGTGGTCGCCCTTTTCTGCGCCGTCCATCGAGTTCATTGTCGACGACTTTTCGAGCTGGAACATTTTCGTCCATGCGTACAACATGACCTAGCCAACGCAACCGCTGCACCTTAATACGTCTGATCACGTCAATGTCGGTGTACAGCTTGTATAGCTCATGATTCATACGACGCCGATACTCTCCGTTAACGATGATGGGCCTATATATTTAACGGAGTATTTTTCTCTCAAATACAGCCCGAACCGATTCATCCGCTTGTGTCATAACCCAGGATTCTGAACCGTACATCAAGACAGGTAGAACCAGTATCTGGTATAGCTGGATTTGGGTTCGTCGAGAGAGGGCTCTGTCATTAAATCTCTTGCTTAGTCCGTAATAGCATTTATTTGCAAGCAGGATTCTTCTCCGGATTTCGAGGCTGACATTATTTCTTTTGTTGATGGCGGAGCCTAGGTAGATACAATTATCTACCACCTCGAAATTATAGTTGTCAACGTTCACGCAGTTTCCCAAGCGAGTAGATTCTTTGTTCGTTAAAACTAATAACTTCGTTTTGTTCTCATTCACCGTTAGACCCAATTTCGCTGATTCCTTCTGTATACCTGAAAAGGCTGCAGTCACATCCCGTAATTTTCGACCGATAATGTCTACGTCATCGGCGTACGCGAGTAGCATGTGGCTTTTGTTGAACATCGTGGCACTCGTGTTTACTGCGGCTTTTCTCATTATTATCTCCATCACTATGTTGAAGAGATCGCACGATAGGCCGTCGCCTTGTTTTAGGCCTCGTCTGGTGCAGAATGGCTCCGTAAGGTCCTTGCCAATCTGGGCTCTATGAAATAACTCCCAATGAAATAAGTCCCAGAAAAAAAATGAAATAAGTCCCAAAAAATTCCCATATATTTTGGGATTTATTTCATGTGAAATAACTTCCAAATTTTTGGGGTTTATTTCATATTTTTTGGAATTTATTTCATTTATTGTTTGGGATTTATTTCATCAAATTTTAATTCCCAAAAACATTGAAATGAAATAAGTCCCAAACAATTTTTTTTTTGGGGTTTTATTTCATTCTATATTGGTAATTTTTGGGATTTACTTTATTAGCGAAAAATATATAACACTGAGTTTAATTTGAGTTTTACGGAAAAAAATAACAATATAGTTAACCTAGAATGAGCACGTATTGATTTATTTGTATATATGTATATTATTATAAAAGTAACCAATGTATTTTTTAATTCTTCAACTTTTCTGTATTTAAAAATCTGTATTGGTATTTGAATTAGTAATTATAATAATAAATAATGAATTTAGGGAAAATCATATGATTTTTATGTAAAATTTTCATATTATTTATTGTATAAAAATTGTAAAAGGGAGCAAAAAACATGTATGTATATGATATCTTATAAGAAAGCCGTGGGCGCGCGATTTTTTATTAAAAATTTTCATACTTTGTTGTATGTAAAAAATTTATTTAATTATTCGGTTTTGTATATACATATAATAAGAATAATCCGGCGCAGAAGAAATTGGTAATTATTGTGTAAACATCATCCTATTATAATTGGATTCTCACAAAGACCATCGCAGCAGAGGCGCCGCAGGCGAAAATTTTTAACAAAAAATCGCGCGATTTTTTCTTAAAAATTTTCATACTTTGTTGTGTGTAAAAACGTTAATTAAAAATTATTTTTTGTACATACGTATAATAAAAATATACCGGAGCAGAATGTTTGTTATAATTGCAATAAGATATTATTGCAGATTAGGCCGAAAATGGTATTAATGACTACATATGACACGAAGATATCAATGACTACACTCAGTAAATATGCAATATATTTTACTAAGTAATATGTATTTATAAATTTGGGATTTATTTCATATTTTTGGTGTTTAATTTATTTCAATTTAAAACAAATCCCAGTTTGGGACTTATTTCATTTTCTGTTTGGAAATTATTTCATTTTCTTTGGGATTTATTTCATAATTTTTTTTGGAACTTATTTCATATTCTTTGGGACTTATTTCATTGGGACTTATTTCATTGGGAGTTATTTCATATCGCCAAAATAGTTAACCTAGAATGAACAAATTTTGATCTATTTGTATATTTATATTTTGTATAAATACATGTTGTTATAAAAGTGACTAATGTTGTTTTTTAATTCTTCAACTTTTCTGTATTTAAAAATCTGTGTTGATATTTGAATTAGTATAACGGACCAAAAAAACATGTATGCACTTAACAATTTTTTTTTTTTTTGCAATTTTCATATTTACTTATTAATTAGTATTATTTTATAATATAATAGGACAATCCAATTAATAATCGCAACAAATAATATCCCAAGTAATTTTTATGATGTGTATATAATTTTATTTGATATCTGTTTGTACCATTTGTGTCTTACTAAGGACATTGTGCAAATGGCCCCGCGGACGAAAATTTTGAATCAAAAATCGCTCGATTTTGTATTAAAAATTTTCATACTATGTTCTTTGCAAAAAAATTATTTAATAATTCGTTTTTGTTTATACATATAATAACAATAAACCGGCGCAGAAGAAATGGGTATTTCGTGTGAATATCATCCTATTATATTTTGGTTCTCACTATGAACATCGCAGCAGTGGAGCGATCGCGCGATTTTTTATTCAAAATTGCCATACTTTGTTGTGTGTAAAAAAATTATTTATTAATTTGTTTTTGTATATACATACACAGTGGCGTCGCAGCCGAAAATTTTGAACAAAAAATCGCGCGATTTTTTATTAAAAATTTTCATACTTTGTTGTGTGTAAAAAATTTATTTATTAATTTGTTTTTGTATATACATTACGGTGAGTCTTAAAAAATGTTTTTGGAATTTTTCATGGGCCAAGTTAAAATTTTATTAAGACGTACAAATAAACTCTATGTGATTTTTTTTAATTTTTTTCTTTCTCCCATAACCTTCAAACGGGCAGCTGGATGGCATTTAAACTTGGTCAGGTTAATAACCTTGTAATAACAGATAAACCCTCGGAAAATCAAAACCTTTGTCACATCCCTTCTGGTACCTCCCATACAAATGACCGAATTAACCCTCACATTTTTACCTACATATCTTTTTAGTAAAAATACTGAATTCAATAAAATTTTGTGTGAGATGAATACATGCAAAAATTTGACTGGTGAGTGAATATGGACTAAATCGGCCAACCCCTTCTGGTACCTGACATACAAAATTACCTATTTTTAGACAAATAATTTTTTACCAATAATTTCCAAACGGACAGCTTGATGTCATTTAAACTTTGTCAATTTAATTACCTTGTAATAACAGATAAACCCCCAGAAAATCAAAACCTTTGTCACACCCCTTCTGGTACCTCCCATACAAATGACCGAATTCACCCTCATAGTTTTACATATTTATGCTACTTATTTGACAGAAAATTTTGATTTTTTCATAGGTTAACTTAAAATTTTGTTAAGACGTACAAAAGGATGCGCAGTATTAAACGTAGAAGTCATATAATATGACTTATGCGTTGTATTTCGGGAATATTAACCGGTCCTGAAATATTACTTTTTAAGAGGTTTAAAAATGCCTGGACAAAAATTGATCATTCCAATTTTAAACCTGGCATATCGGATGATCTCATATTAAGACAAGTAAAGAATTCTGCGTATGCTATTTGTTTTGCCGAAAATCAGCTTAAAGAGTTTCAGCCACGAGAGGACTACAAAGAGCTACTTAAGCTGACAATAATATTCTGCTGGATGTTCCAAAAACACAAATATTCTTCAGAGCACCAGCAGGTCTTCACCGTGCTAGATGGAAGGCTAAGGCAATATATTCCTTAATAATTATTTATTCAGAGAGCAGTTCAAGTTAAACGAAAGCGAATTATGTGGAATACAGGATGTTTGCATTTTTATAATTAATATTTACCTTAGATATTGGTTTAAATCCACTTCTGGACCTTCTGCTTCAAGAAATGACCTCCAGTTATTAAAAGACTTGCAGTCTTATGCAACAATTAGTAAAGAGACAGCGGCAATAGCCTTAAAAACCAGTACAGAAATTTCAGTCAGATAAACTGACTGATAAATACCATCACCCACTATAAGATATTGTTTAAGTCTTGAGTTTTTGAAATTAACCGATTTGTAATTAAAACCAGTTAGAAAGTTTCAGTCGGGCAACCCGACTTACATATACCCGTACCCTCAGTAAAACAAAAAAATTTCTATTATATTGATATTATTACTCGATTTCTAAAGTGGGTGGAGTGGTACATTTGTATGGGAGGTACGAGAAGGGGTGTGTCTAGACTTCCAGATTTATTCTCCATAACTTTATCCTGTTATAGCTTTACTAAATACAGAATTTGGGCACGATTGCGTTGGGTGTATTGATATTATTACTACATCCCTAAAGTGGGTGGAAAGGTACGTGTGTATGGGAGGTACCATAAGGGGCGTGTCTAGACTTCCAAATTTTTCTCCAAAACTTTATCCTGTTATAGCTTTTGCCAAATACAGAATTTGGGTACGATCTCGTTGGGTGAATTGATATTATTACTCGATTTCTAAAGTTGGCGGAATGATGTATTTGTATGGGAGGTACCAGAAGGGGCGGGGCCATGTAGCCCATTTACATACCGTAAGTAGTTTTGAGGAAATAATAACTCGTGCAAAATTTCAAAACATTTGGTTACGTCTTTCGAAAGTTATCGTGCGATCCAGCCGGACAGACAGACGGACATGGCTCAAACGACTTAAAAAGTCATGAATCGAATTTGGTTCAAAGAAACCTAGGGTCTAAAGTCACTCTTTCTATGTGTTACACTTTTGGGTCGTATCAAATGATATATACCCTCATTCCTAAGGGTGATGGTATAGCAAGTAATTATAAGTTTAGAAAATATCCCATACTTTAATAAAACTGCCGCTGAAACATGCTCAAAACCAATTCGTGACGCACTTTCTTCCGATTTCCAAAAAACAGTTTTTGATACCATCAAACTTACATAGGGTTGAGGGTTTATATCATTTGATACGACCCAAAAGTGTAAAACATAGTAGGAGTCACTTTCGACCCTAGGTTTCTTTGAACCAAATTCGATTCATGACTTTTAAGTCGTTTGAGCCATGTCTGTCTGTCTACCTGTCTGTCTGGCTGTCCGGCTGGTTCGCACGATAACTTTCGAAAGACGCAACCAAATGGTTTGAAATTTTGCACGAGTTAATATTTCCCCAAAAATACTTACGGTATTGCAAATGGGCTATACGGAACCGCCCCTTCTGGTACCTTCCATACAAATACATCATTCCACCCACTTTAGAAATCGAGTAATAATAGCAATACACCCAACGGGATCGTACCCAAATTCTATACTTAGTAAAGCTATAACAGGATAAAGTTTCGGAAAAAAAATTGGAAGTCTAGCCACGCCCCTTCCAGTACCTCACATACAAATGTGCATTTCCGCCCACTTTAAAGATGGGGTCATAGTATCAATAAATCCAACGCGATCGTACCCAAATTCTTTCTTTAGTAAATCTATAGCAGGATACAGTTTTTGAGAAACCAGTAAGAAAGTTTCAGTCGGGCTATTATATTGATATTATTACTCGATTTTTAAAGTGGGTGGGGTGGTAAATTTGTATGGGAGGTACTAGAAGGGGCGTGTCTAGACTTCTAGGTTTATCCTCCAAAACTTTATCCTGTTATAGCTTTACTAAATACAGAGTTTGGGCACGATAGCTTTGAATGTATTGGTATTATTACTCCATCTCTGAAGTGGGCGGAAAGGTACATTTGTATGGGAGGTCCCATAAGGGGCGCCGCTAGACTTCCAATTTTTTCTCCAAAACTTTATCCTGTTATAACTTTATAAAATACAGAATTGGGGCACGATCGTGTTGAGAATATTGATATTATTACCCCATCTCTAAAGTGGGCGGCGTGGTACATTTGTATGGGAGGTACCAGAAGGGGCGTGTCTAGACATCCAGATCTTTTCTCCAAAACTGTATCCTGTTATAGCTTTACTAAATACAGATTTTGGGCACGATCGTGTCAAGTGTATTGATATTATTATTCCATCTCTAAAGTGGGCGGAGAGGTACATTTGTATGGGAGGTACCAGAATAGGCGTGTCTAGACTTCCAGATTATTTCCCCGAAACTTTATCCTGCTTGAACTTTACTAAATACAGAATTTGGTCGCGATCGCGGTAGTTCTAATAATAATATTAATCGATTTCTAAAGTGGGTGGTACCAGATGTGTGTGGGAGGTACCAGATGGGGCGTTGGTAGACTTCAGTTTTTTTCTCAAAAACTTTATCCTGCTATAGCTTTACTAAATTAAGAATTAGGGTACGAGCGCGATGGATTTATTGAAATTATTACTCCATATCTAAAGTGGGAGGAAAGGTGAATTTTTATGGGAGGTACCAGATGGGGCGTTGGTAGACTTCAGTTTTTTTCTCAAAAACTTTATCCTGCTATAGCTTTACTAAGTACAGAATTAGGGTACGATCCCGTTGGGTGTATTGATATTATAACTCGATTTCTAAAGTGGGCGGAATGATGTATTTGTATGGGAGGTACCAGAAGGGGCGGAGCCATGTAGCCCATTTGCAATACCGTAAGTAGTTTTGGGGAAATATTAACTCGTGCAAAATTTCAAGACATTTGGTTGCGTCTTTCGAAAGTTATCGTGCGAACCAGCCGGACAGCCACCAGACAGACGGACATAGCTCAAATGACTTAAAAAGTCATGAATCAAATTTGGTTCTAAAAAACCTAGGGTCTGAAGTGACTCCTTCTAGGTGTTACACTTTTGGGTCGTATCAAATGATATATACCCTCATACCTAAGGGTGATGGTATACAAATTCTAGGTCATCTCTGGTATTTTTAGGAAGAGCTAGTTGGATTTGCATTTTTGATGACAAAGTTTCTCATGAAATTAAGAAGAAGATGGTAAATGGTTTAAATATAGAAGGAGTAGATAATCCAGAAAAACGAGTTACAGTGGATGGAAACCTACTACATTCCAAAAGTCTTGAGCATTTTGTATCCAACAATACTCTTAGATTTTTGAGCAAAACGGGTATTAAATCAGGTTTCTTAAAAAAAATTTTGAAGATTGGGTGTAAGATGCAGGCTTTAAATTAAGTAAAGAATTAGTTCGATCTAGGTTGAAGGTTGTTAATGATATTGCTGAACACGGAGTGGCCTTGATGCAGGAATACAATAAATTGCATACACATTATGGAGAACAGAAGCAGTTCCTATTATTATTGGTGAAAGAATTTAGAAAAAAATATTTAGATCCAAAAAAATCTACCATGTGTAAATAATAATATATTTTACAATATTTTAAAATTTAAAGAAAATTGTAAGCAGTAATACAGTTGTTTATAATTATATTTTTTAATGTTAAGTTTTTCATGCAATGAATTCATGTTTAATATTAATATGTATATTAAATTTTTATTTTAATATTATTTTTTAACTGTTTAATTTAATTTTTATTTTCGAAATGTACCTTTTAAAATAATAATACAACAAAGACTGATGAACAAATTTGAAATAAATCATTTCTTATTAACTGTACTGTAAAAATTCCTAAGTTGGACTGCAAATTAGTGGAGGGGGGCAAGGCAAAAGCGTTACAATAAGCGTATATCTTTAGCAAAATATAAATGAATTCAGCATACTTACAATTTACAATTCCATTACTTCGTTATGGAAATTATTAATACTGAAAAATTGTCATATGGATCAGTTAAGGTTTACTCGAGTTATTCAGCTTATCCCTCAGGATGACGGTAAAATTTTGAATTTCGAACCCCGGTAGCGACCCCTAAACCTTTAAGGAAAAAATTAAAAAAATTCACATAGAGTTTTTTTACTCGTCTTAATAAAATTTTAACTTGGCCCATGAAAAATTCCAAAAACATTTTTTTTTTGCCAAATAAGAATCAACCTAATATACATATAATAACAATAATCCGGCGCAGAAGAAATGGGTAATCTATATATATAAAAACTAGCTGACCCGGCAAACGTTGTTCTGCCATACAGCTATGGACCCGACAAACTTCGTCTCGCTCCTAAGGTAACGCATTTATATAATAGAAAAACACAGGTAGTTCAAGTTTTAATCTGATTTACTTGAATTTAATCGAAATCTGTGAAGAGCGATCTGATATACAATGTTTTTCGATTTGTTTCCGGCGTAAAAGCAAACAACGAAGACTGTTTGCCAACACGCAAACAATGAACAGCCGTTCTCAATTGATGAATTACTATACATTTTTGCCACCATCTATATATATAAAAATGGTGGCAAAAATGTATAGTAATTCATCAATTGAGAACGGCTGTTCCGATTTTGCTCAAACTTTTTTTCAGTTGTTCGTTATTGCCGGGAGAAGGTTTATGTGAAAGGAAATTTTGGGAAAATCTTCCGGAAAAGTCAGAAAATTGGAAAAATTAAAAATTGCCTTTTGTATGGAATTTTGTGTGCAATTGTTACAGAATGGCTTTTTAAATAGAAAAATGGAAAATTTTTGTTGAAAAATGCGGAAAATTCAGGAAAAATTCGAAAAATTTAAATTTTTTTTTTTACGAAATTTTGCATATTATCGTGTTTGGATGATGTAACAGTGAAAAATTTCGGATATGAAATGATTTTCCGAATGGGAAAATAGAAAAATTCTCGGTGGAAAACTCGGAAAATTAGGAAAAACTCGAAAAATTTGGATTTTTTCGGAAACATTTTGCACCGCAAATTGAATTTTTGTATTACATTTTGTGTGTAATTGCTTCGTTGTGACTTTTCGGTTGGAAAAACAGAAAATTTTGGTAGGAAAATTATGGAAAAATTCCAAAAATTTAAATTTTTGATCGATGAAGTTTTATATTTTATTGTAAGTTTTGATTATTTTGAATGATGTAAATGTGAAAAATTCGGATAATTATTCCGAAATGACTTTTCGAATGGAAAATTAGAAAATTCTTGGTGGAAAACTCGGAAAATTCCGAAAAAAACGTCAATTTTTGATTTTTTCGACGAAATTTTTCATATTATCGCTTGATTTAATGATTTTAGACAACGTAAAGATGAAAAATTCGTTATGATGCTTGAAAAATTTAGGAATATTGTGAAATTTATTATGTTGAAATATTAAATGCAAAATGGTAGAACAATTTTAAAATCTTCTGCATAAGCATAATGCGCAATATCGTTCAATGCATGTTGCATACAATCGCGAATTGCAACAAGAACAAGACTTTGATCGAGTTGAGCTGACTGAAAGAATCCGAAGAAATGTGGCGCTCTTAACTGCCGAGCAAACGAACGTGTATGATTCAATGATGAAAGTTGTTGACGATGGAACGGAAGCATTTACTTTCTAGATGATGCCGGTTAGACAGCCAAGACATTCGTAATTTCTTTGATTCTGGCAACAATTCGGGCAAGATCGCAATTGAGTTAGCTGTTGCATCCTTTGGATTTGCTTCCACAATCGAACTGCACATTCCGCTTTCTTCTCACGGTTGGTAACACAACGTGTAGCGAAATTGTTGCGAGAATGCTTAATCATTATTTAAAATTAATGCACGATGGCGCATAAACGAGCATTGGAGGCATATGACCGAACGATGAAAAATTTTCGTGGTCATTAAACGAGAATGAGGCGACCAACTATTCGACAGAATTTTTGAACTCTCTAGATGTGCCAGTTGTGCATAATTTGCATCTAAAGGTGGGATCGATCATGATAATTTTACGGAAACTGAATCATCCAAAATTGTAATTAAAGTGAAGTCCTTATCCGTCGAATCTATTTTTCCAACCAATCTTCCCTTCTAATTCAACTCCCCATTCGATTGGCTTTTGCGATTACA
Organism: Muscina levida; assembly: GCA_964034835.1. Taxonomy (NCBI): domain Eukaryota; kingdom Metazoa; phylum Arthropoda; class Insecta; order Diptera; family Muscidae; genus Muscina; species Muscina levida. Next base: position 91,758,030 of record OZ035883.1, on the reverse strand, counting down.
ATCAATAAATCGTAAGGCCAATCATTGGAAATTTGTGGAATCAACCTCGAATTTCCCTGCTTTTCACACGGTCAGCTGTGCGTTGTTTGTTTGCGTGTTGGCAAACAGTCTTCGTTGTTTGCTTTTACGCCGGAAACAAATCGAAAAACATTGTATATCAGATCGCTCTTCACAGATTTCGATTAAATTCAAGTAAATCAGATTAAAACTTGAACTATCTGTGTTTTTCTATTATATAAAGGCGTTACCTTAGGAGCGAGACGAAGTTTGTCGGGTCCAAAGCTGTATGGCAGAACAACGTTTGCCGGGTAAGCTAGTTATTGTATAAATATCATCATATTATAATTGGATTCTCACTAAGAACATCGCATATGAGGCGCCGTAGGCGAAAATTTTTAAGAAAAAATTGCGCGATTTTTTGTTCAAAATTTTCTTTCTTGTGTGTAGAAACGTTTATTAAAAATTATTTTTTGTACATAGATATAATAAAAATATACCGGCGCAGAAAAAATGGTAAACTATTGTGAATAATTATTAAAACCTGAGCAAATCAAACCGAGTTTAAACAAAAATTCTGAAGAATGTTTGTTGTAATTACAATAAGATATTATTGCAGATTAAGCCGAAAATGGTATTAATGACTACATATGACACAAAGATATTAATGACTTCACTCAGTTATATATGCAATATATTTTACTGAGTAATATGTATTTATAAATTTGGGATTTATTACATATTTTTGGTGTTTATTATACCATCACCCTTAGGGATCAGGGTATATATCATTTGATACGACCCAAATGTGTAACACATAGAAAGAGTGACTTTAGACCCTAGGATTCTTTGAACCAAATTCGATTCATGACTTTTTAAGTCGTTTGAGCCATGTCCGTCTGGCTGTCTGTCTGTCTGTCTGGTGGCTGTCCGGCTGGTTCGCACGATAACTTTCGAAAGACGCAACCAAATGTCTTGAAAATTTGCACGAGTTAATATTTCCCCAAAACTACTTACGGTATTGCAAATGGGCTACATGGCTCAGCCCCTTCTGGTACCTCCCATACAAATACATCATTCCGCCCACTTTAGAAATCGAGTTATAATATCAATACACCCAACGGGATCGTGCCCAAACTCTGTATTTAGTAAAGCTATAACAGGATAAAGTTTAGGAGAAAAAATTGGAATTCTAGTGGCGCCCCTTATGGAACCTCCCATACAAATGTACCTTTCCGCCCACTTCAGAGATGGAGTAATAATATCAATACAGCCAACGCTATCGTGCCCAAACTCTGTATTTAGTAAAGCTATAACAGGATAAAGTTTTGGAGGATAAACCTAGAAGTCTAGACACGCCCCTTCTAGTACCTCCCATACAAATTTACCACTCCACCCACTTTAGAAATCGAGTAATAATATCAATATAAAAGCAATTTTTTTATTTTACTGAGGGTGATGGTATATGTAAGTCGGGTCGACCGACTAAAACTTTCTTACTGGTTTTATTTCAATTTAAAACAAATCTCAAATTTTTGGACTTATTTCATTTTCTGTTTGGAAATTATTTCATTTTCTTTGGGATTTATTTCATAATTTTTTTTGGAACTTATTTCATTTTCTTTGGGACTTATTTCATTGGGAGTTATTTCATATCGCCGCCAATCTTCACTGAAGACTTCGTGTCAGTCAGCGTCATTTCGCAAGGACGTATCAGCTTCGCTGGAATACAAAACTCAGCCATGGCTTCGAGTAATTACTGCCGTATCGGGTTGTCGCAGGCAGCTTTATAGTCGACGAAAAGATGGTACGTATCGATCTGTTTCTATTGGGTCTTTTCCAGGATTTGCCGAAGTGCGAATATCTGGTCACTTGTTGATTTTCCAGGTCTACAGCCAAACTGATAAGGTCCGATCAGGTTGGATAACACTGGCTTGAGTCTTTCACATAGCACCCTCGAAAGGACCTTATATGTGATGGGTAAAAGGCTGATCCCGTGGTAATTGGAGCACACACTTGGGTCACCTTTTTACAGCACAGGACATAATACGCTTAAATTCCAATCGTCGGGCATGCACTCTTAAAGCCAAACCGTGCGCAGGAGCAGGTGCATGCTCGTTATCAGCTCCTCGCCACCGGACTTGAAGAGCTCTGCCGGCAGACTGTCGGCACCGGCTGCCTTGTTATTTTTCAGCCGTGATATCGCTCTTCTTACCTCGGCTTGGCTTGGTGGTGGGCAATCTAAGCCGTCGTCCACAATTGGCGTGATAACTTCAAGTGCGCTGCTTTCTGGAACCAGCAGTTGCTGGAAGTGTTCTCTCCATATGTGCAGCACCCTCTGCGTATCTGTGACCAGATTTCCGTCCTTGTCCTTACAGGAGGGGAGGCAATTACCGTAGCCATTTGGTCTTACTTTCTGGTAAAATTTTCGGGCCTCACTTCTATTCCTGTATCACTCTATATCCTCGTTCTCCCGTTCCTTCATCTGACGTTTTTTCGCCTAAATAGATGTCTGGCCTGTTTTACTTTCTCCTTGTGCCGCTTTTTAATACCCTAGCACGGTTGTTGCGGCGGTTGCCATGGAATGCGCAATATGCTGCCACTGTGTAGAGGCGTTGTGTCGTAGAAGTTGGGAGAGCTGGTTGGAGTAGGCAGTAGCTATCTCTGGGGTTTGCAGCTTCGCGATGTCCAGCTTTATTTGTGTTTGGTTATGTGCGTTTTTCGCTTTGCTCAATCTTGTGCGCATCTTGGCTGCAACCAGGTAATGATCCGAGTCAATATTAGCACCATGGATCACACCCACGTCCTAGACACTAGATGCTTGCCTGCCATTGATTACCACATGATCAATTTGATCTTTGGTGTTTTGATCGGGATAGCCAAGTTGCCTTGTGGGAATCTATGTGCTGGAATCTGATTCCACTCACTACCATGTTATTTTCCGATGCGAAGCTAACCAGCCTAAACCTGTTGTCTGACGTGTCGGTATGCAGGCTGAATTTACCGATCGATGGACCAAGAACATCTTCCCTTCCTATTTTTGCATTAAACTCTCCCAGAACAATTTTAATGTCGTGGCCAGGGCAGCGGTCGTATGTTTCCTCTAGGCGCTCGTAAAATGCATCTTTAATCTCATCGTCTTTATCTTCCGTCGAGGCATGAGCACAAATCAGCGCGATGTAAAAATATTTCGCCCGGATGCGAATGGCGCTATTCGGTCACTTACATTGTTAAACCGCGAGACAAGGTGTCGAGGTCTCTTGCCGACTATGAAACTACATCCAAATTCGTGTCTTTCTGCATGACAGCTGGAAAAGATGTCACAGTTCTTTCGTCGTGTGCATTCCTTTCCCGTCCATCTCATTTCCTGTATGGCGGTGATGTCAGCCTTGTATTTGTCGAGGACATCCGCCAGTTGGATAGAGCCACCATCTCTGTAAAGAGTTCGGACATTCCAGGTGCATATCCTTAAATCATGGTCCTTATATCGTTTGAGGGGGTCGTCAACATTTGGGGGGGTTCTTGTTATATTTATTCTCCGTGTTTTCATAATAAATTTTGTTTAAGGATAGTGGCTTATTAGGCCACCGCTCCCGATCCTAGTTTCTTGGGGCTGCCAAAGCCACTAGGAGAGCCTGTGTTGAGCTTCAGTAACTTCTGTTACCTACTTCCTAAGACGCATCGGTGGTAGCATGCCGAATAGGTTTCTCAACGTTTCGCCTTCTAACTCTGGATAACTTCTAAGCTGTTGCTTTAAAGTCATTGCCCGGGGAATACTTGGTCTAAGACTGGAAGTAGTTAGCTACTTGGACAGTGCCACAATGGAATCGCTTCTGGTCACTCCCAAGTGAGTGACAATCAGTAACTTTCCACCTCTGGGCAAACTCCCATTCCCCAATATAATATTTTAGTATTGAGTTATTGAAATTAATAGATTTTCAACTAAAATAAAATTCCTTATATATATTATTTTTCGCCTATTTCTGGAGCGAATCCGTGAAAAAATGTACTCTTATGTATAGGAGGTACAATTAGGGGCAGAACAACGTGTCTGATTTTTTCGTGAATCAACGTTCAATTAACGCGTTCCTTGGCAAAATTTGTCTGAATTTAGTGTACATACAAAAATGATATGCATGTAAAAGGGGCAATATCTGTCATTCATATGGTAGATACCAGAAGGGGTGTGTGAAACAGCTACGTTTTCTGAGGTTATGCCTCCTCTTACAAGATAAATTAACTGTTGGTCAGTTAATCTGATTGTCGCCCCAGGTGCCAGTTTGGAAGTTATGGGAGAAATATTAATTTTCCAAAAATAGGTAATTTTGTATGGGAGGTACCAGAAGGCGTGAACAGATATAGTACATATTCATTTCAATATTTATTCATATAATCAATTTTTATAACCCAAAATTTGACTGAATTCAGTGTACTCACAAATAGGATATGTATGTAAGACTATGGGGGTGAGGTTGGTCATTTGTATGGGTGGTACCAGAAGGGGTGTGTCAAATAGTTAAGTTTTCTAGGGTTTTCCCTGCTATCACAATATAATTTTATCGACTAATTTTCATTACTCTCCAAGCGTCTGTTTGGAAGTTATGGGTAAAATATTCATTTTCCAAAAATAGGTAATTTTGTATGGGAGGTACCAGAAGACGTGAACCGATAAAGTCCATAAAGTCCGATAAAGTCCATATATTCCAGAGTCCAATTTTGATAAGTGAACATTATACGCAAAATTTGAGTGCATTCAGTTTACTTACAAAAAAGATATGTATGTAAAACTATGAGGGTCAATTCGGTCATTTGTGTGGGAGGTACCAGAAGGGGTGTGGCAAAGGTTTCTTGTAAAATGTAAACTCTCTTCCACGATTTTTCTAGGCCTTCCTCTTGCTCGTTCGTTTGATGTGCTGGGTTCATCGTCTGTCAATGTACTCTGAATGGTATCATTATTAAGCCAGTCCTGATGTTTGGAGTTAAATCTCTCGGTCGTATAAACTATTAACATGTAGGTGCGTTAGTTGTTAATCTAAATATAGAAAGCGTGTTAATTTACAATAACGCGAGAAGCTATCGCAAACCTCATTTAAGGGGTGTGGAGGGAAATTAAGTTTTTCTACATAAGTATTTGATGTTTGACTATTTGTGACCCAACTCAATTTCTATATTAGGTGCATAACTTTAGTTGTACATCCTGTATCTGCACCTGAATTTGGGGAGCAGAATTTGACAGAGGATCTCAGGTAAGCATTACAGAATCGAAAACAAAAATTATATATCTTAAAATTAACGAACAAAACAATATCAATAATAGCTATATTCCCTAAATTTCCAAAAGTGCATGCAACCATTTCATCGTTTGTTACCTCTAGCAAAAAATGGGGCAATGATGGGCAGCCGGAATAAGGAATAATCAAATAACTTATTGTGAAAATGTGGCAAATATAATTTTTAGTTTTTGTTATTTTCCATCATAGTTAAGATATATTGAAAAAATGGATAGTTGGTAAATATCGATTTATCAGCACAAAGCAAACAGTAATATTTTTATTATTTTCTTAAGAAATAGATCTATCAATAGAATCCAATAGCGATTGGCTACCTAGTTTTCGAGATACTGTATCTGAAAGCGTACCAAATTACCTAAAAAATAGGCCGTGGTATGATGGTTAGAACTCGCGACTACCATGCGGGAGATCCCAGGTTTAACTCCTGGCTCCAGTCAAATAAAAAAAAATATTTTTCTTTTATTGCCGGCCCCCTCGATGTTGTCGTCAGCAACTTCGCAGTATAAGTGTCGAGTCAATCGACATGTATAGTAAAAAGCTTCTCAAACAGTGAAGTTCGCATTCGTCGGTAAACAAGTAGGTGCCGTTAGTTGTGAATCTAAAAATAGAAAGCGTGTTAATTCACAACAACGCGATAATCCATCCCATACCTCACTCATGGGGTGTAACGGGGAATTAAGTTTTAAGTAAGTTAAGTCTATTTTTTAACACTGAAAATCAGTTGACTTTGTAGCATATTTGAATTCGTTGGACAATTTTCTGTCAAAAAAGTTTAAATTTAGGGGCACTAATAAAATATCTATTCATTTTCAGTATGTACATTAGGGTACTTTTGACCAAAAAAATATAACGTTAAACCACTATAAAAAAGTGTGACGTAGTGGAGCAAAATATTTAATTTTGATTTTATTTTGTAACCTTTGACTGGTAGGGGCAAACTGTAACTGTAACAAGATATGCTAATGAAATGTGCACGAATAACATTAAAATATACCTTTAAAACAGATAAAAAATGCACACACAATAAGTTTTGATTTGAAGTTAATTTTATTTACTGAATACATTTGCGGCCATATTCATCTTTCTTATAGCCATGAGAATCGTAGTCAATGAAAAATTGAGCTACAATAATGTTCAGTGTTATTATATGGTATCCGATTATAAAGCTCTTTTTATACATCATTAACGACCAAAAATAGTCGGCCTTGCCACAGGCTAAAGGACTGATAACAAACGTTTATGAATACAATTTCTTATTAAAGGTTATTTAGGGCCAAAGAATACTTTAGTTAGAGAACACTTCATATCCACTTTAGAAATTTTTTATGAATAAGGCCGTTATTTTTAACAAAAATTTATCACAAATAGTTGAAAATTTAAAAAAGTTATTTTTTACATTACCGATTGGTGTACTATGTAGAAAATAACCAAAGGCTATAGATTTTATAAATTTTTGATCCTATGGGTGGAGTGGGCGTGGCAAAACTTTTTTTTAGAGCAAAAGAAATAACATTTGGTACACAGAATATGAATATGCAGACGAAATTTAAATTTTGAATCAGAGGGTAGTGGAGGCGTATTTTAAATCTGGGGAAATAAAATTTGATCCATGGATGTTTCACTTGCCAAATTGAATAGCTCCATATTTAGATTTTTCAAAAAGTTTATTTTAAATCAATGATAGATTCCATATTTTTTCTACTAGAAAAAAATCCTTTAATAATAAAAATTACCACTTCTATAAATTTCTCAAATTTTTAACAAGTTAAATTTTTAGCGAGTCATAGGTATTTTTGTATGGGAAGTAACAGAATGGGTCTACCTATATAGTCTATATTCATTTGTCACTAAAATTTTCATAAGAGTACATCTTACGCAAAATTTGAATTAATTAAATATACATACAAAAAGATATGTATGTGAAACTATAAGGGGTAATTCGGTCATTTGTATGGAAGGTACCAGAAGGGGTGTGGCAAAGGGTTCGGTTTTTTAAGGATTTGTCTACGATTACAAAATAACTAAACTCAAAAAAAAATCACAACTCTTTAAACCAAATATGTTAATTTAAAATCGTTTAGGGTCCGTTGGGGGTTATGTTACTGCACCATTTTCGTCCATACGAACAAAGCCTACTTAAGTTACAAGAGAACCTTACATACAAATTTATTTTTATCGCATTTTTGGTCATCAAAATATACCATCATACTGAAACGATGATAGTTAACTTTTTCGTATGCCAGTTTTGAAGATGAAATGTGAACATGGTTTAGTTTGCAAATAATGTAGTTAGTTAATAACTTTTAATATCATAATTTTATCTGAAATTATTGCCTCAATTTATATTAACAATTTTGTGATTTCTTCTAAAAGACTATACGAGATTACGTTGATTTCTGTCTTTCTCCATACTCTTAATATTTATCTTGATAGACAAAATCCATTCGGTTGATATTCTAAGTATTCTTAATACTCGGGGCACAATGTACATTTTCTCGAATTTTAAATTGTGTTTTTCCTTCGTCAGGATCATCAGCAATGACATCGGCAGTATTGCTTCATATAAAACGTTATTATTTTGTTCGGGCGCAAAGAATTTCATTTAATAACAATATATGCAGACACAGAATGTACATATATTCTAACAGTACCATGTCAATTGTAGCAACATGCTAATAGAACTAACGAATTTTGTACATTGAATAAATTAGTTTCTATTAATTAGTTTAAATATATTTAATATATTTATATTTATGTTGATGTGTGGTCTTCGTTGATACCATTTTCACACCGGTGTGTTTGGGCTTCTCGATGGTTTCTTGAAGCTTTTAACACTTACGGTTGTGATAATGTGTAGAGAATGCACAGGAAAGGGTGCGGATGCGATAGTTTGGCAACTATGGAAATAGTTTTCCCAAAAAGAAAAAGAAAAATAAAAAAATTCATATATTTGCAAAAAATAAGAAATGTTTTGTTATTTTTTTAATTATTTTTTGGAATCTCTTTCATTTTATTTTTTAAAGTAATATTTTTGGACAGGAATACATTTTTGGAATATTTTTAATTTTGTTTTTTTAAAATAGTATTTAAGAAATAGTATGCCATTTAAGTGTTCAATTTTTGTTTCGTTTTTATGAAGCTTGGTACATTAAAAAAGCGCTCACTAATTGTGGAAGTAGGATTTATTGACAAAAGCGCGTTTAGACGGATGTTGAGCTTTTCTGCCCGTTTATTAAATCTATCGAAATAGTTGAAATCATCATATAGGCTTGTGTCATTGAAATTTGGTTTCACTGGTCGATTTTGGATGTCATTTATTGTCCCGTTTAAATCTTTGCAACGACTACCATTAGGGGATTCCTTCATCTCACAATCTGACTACCATTAGGGGATTCCTTCATCTCACAATCTGATAAAGTCTTTTAAAAATGTTCGTTCGCATATTCCATCGTTTCCAACTTTTTAGAATACTTTACATAGGATGAGCTTGTAGGATATTTTCGGGAGCTAAGATATATAATTAGAGTATTCAATGTTTGTATTCTTCTTTCCTTAAATATTGCTATAATTTTGTCTTGCAGCTCCCGCACATTTGCGGATTCCATATTTTGAGCTGTTTTAGTATAAACGCATATACTCCTTCAGCGTCGATTAGAGTTGCTGAATCATTTGTTAATCTTTTGATTGCGAGCGCTAAAGGCTGAAGCGCTGAGCTTAAATCTCTCAAAATTGTTATTTCTTTTGAGCTGAATGGAGTTTCCCCTAAATCCATAAGCGCATGGTTGACACATGGGTAAATTCTTAGAAACTGTTCAATCATTGCAGATAAGGAGCTCCACCGGTGTTTCACATCGACAATGATCCTTAGTTCTTTATTGTGCTCCTGGAAAACATAGCTCTGCAATTTTCTTTGTTTTTCGCTTGAATTGTTCAATGAGACACGTTTTTTAAGAGCTCGTATGATTTTCCGACTTCCACTCTTTCACCGCATTCATCATCGTCGTCGAGATGCACTTCGACTTGTTGATCCACTTTTTTGGATGATTTAACCTTAATTGGAACTCTGGTAGTATATAAGCCCCATATTTCTTCATTGTCGCTGCTCCGTCAAGTGTGGAAGCCACAATATCTTTGTCAAACACAATTCTAAATTCTTAAAGTTTGTTGTCTACCAAATTTTGAATGTGGGTTGCAGTTCCGGCATGTTATAACTGTTCTAATCCAAGATAAAAAAAGCTCGTGGTCTTGTTATTCCGGATCATAACATTTTAGGGTGACATCTGTGTATTAGAATTTGATATGTGGCTCCACTCATCAACTACAACCGAAAAACGACCCTTCTTTTCTATTATTGACTGCAGCTTGTTTATCACCTCGCTTTTTTATCCATATACAAGTCATCATACTTAACCCCATAGCGTTACGTCGCTTGACGGCATCACCAGACCTTTATAGGTCAAATATTCGGCTACCAGCCTGGAATTGTGAAAGGCTTTTACTGACATCCCATCTTCAGCAATGAATCGAGCAATTTATTCTCCAAGACCTGCAGCTTTTCTTTTTAGTATATTTTCTCAAAGGACTTGTAATATCTCTTGCTGTTGTTGATGAGTGCGTACTTCAGAAACTTTCCTTTTTTCAATCTCGATTTTGTGGACTTTTTGCTGATGATTGATGAGAGATGATGTCAAAGAATCTCTACAGCTCAAAATTTTGGGACACTGGGAGCAATTTGTAACAAAGCAATTTAAAATAACCGAGTACCCGAAATGTATTATATTTTTATTTTTGTATTATTTTAGTAGTTATGGGAGAACTATTAATTTTCCAACAATAGGTCATTTTGTATGGAAGGTACCAGAAGGCAAGAACCGATATAGTCCATATTCATTCCTGAATCCAATTTTCATAAGCGAACATCATGCGCAAAGTTTGACTAAATTCAGTGAACTTATAAAAAAGGTATGTATGTAAGACTATTTGGTAAGTTCAGTCATTTGTATGCGAGGTACCAGATGGGGTGTGTCAAATAGATAAGTTTTCTGAGATTTTTCTGAGATTTTGCCTCCTATCACAATATAAATTAACCGACCAATTTTCATTATCCCCCAAGTGTCCGTTTGGAAGTTATGGCAGAAAAATAAAACTTCCAAAAATAGGTCATTTTGTATGGGAGGTACCAGAAAGGGTGGGGCTTTTCAACCCATTTACAATCTCAAAAGTTCGTTTTGAAAAATATTAATACTGGTAAATTTTCATACCGATCTGTTTGAGGTTTACTCGAGTTATCCTGCCCATCAGCCAGCAAGCCGGCCGGCCGGCCAGCCTGACAGACGGACATAGCTCAATCGTCTTAAAAATTCCTGAAACGAGTTTAGTCTTAAGATACATGGGGTCTAACTCGTCTCCTTTAATGCGTTAAAATTTTTTTTGTATCACATGATATATACCCGCATCCCTAAGGGTGATGGTATAAAAACCATAAAATTCGGTGAAATATTTTTAAGATAATTTAGTTTGAGCTTTAATATATTAGAAAACAGCAAAATCTCCTCCGATTTTTCCGATTATTTTTAATTAATATTTTTTAAAAGTGACAGAACTTAAATTTTTTACTCGCTTTGTCAATTTATGAATTATTTTGTTGCTAATGTTCATTTACTTTTCTTATTTAATTTAAAGCAACTTAATATAATAAGCGACAGTTATTGCCGTCGCAGAGAGGGGCGAAATCGCAAAAAATGGATATTAATTGAAAAATGAAAAATTTTTTTTTTTAAAATACTTAGTAATAAAATTCTACATCACTACTGAAAATTTCAATGTCATATGTTGTTTACATGTCAAGCTGCATTGTATTCAAGTTAAGTAATTTTTGAGCTATTCGCGCAAAATAGTGTTAATTGAAATTCGGTATATTTCGAAGCTTAATATATAGTTTTTCGCAAGCCAAAAGGAATACTTTTACTATGGAATCTTCAAATTCAGGTATTTTAGCGTTGTTCTAAAAATATTTGTGTTAAAAAAAGTTGTGTAGAAATATTTTTAATTTTTTTTTTAATATGTCTAAGTTTTGGGTGTTTTCAAAATATTCGTGGATATTTAAATATGAGTGGTGTCAGTTGGCGTTCAAATATTAATTTTAAAAGAAACTACAGTTCCTAGGCTTTCATATTTAGTAATAACATGTTGCGCGTTTTTGCGCGAAATTTTTTTATTTAATTAATTGTGAAAATAGTCACTAAAGCAAAGTACAGTTCTTGTCTTTTGTTTGCATTGTCTTCGTTTTCGTTGTTATAATTTGTGTTTTTGTATATCATTGGCTACTGTGTGTTACAATGATATAAATACAATGACATACATAAGTTTTTAATACATGGCCCAGAAATCATTTCGGACGCGCTATTACAGATCGGTGAACTGTCTGAGAAAGCTCAGGAAGCCCGAAATAAAGATTTTAAAAACATAGAGAACCTTTTTCTAGCAAATCTAGTCGAGAGGATTGCAATCGAGACATATTAAATAGGTTCCTACTAAGTTCAGATCTAATTCCATCTGGTAAAACAAAATTGCCCAACAAATTCCACCAACTTCCAAAATCAGTAGTAGATTTACTAGTTTCGCCTTCAGTATTGACGAACGTGGCACTAGAAGGCACAAATCATGATACATTTGACGACGATGATTATATCGAGGGCATTAGAGTATGATGACTTTGGGCATATGACTTTGGACATAAATTTAAATACTTATGTATAAATTTTTTTCCTATTTTGTAGACTTGAAGGAACAAGCTATTTACATTTTTGAACAAAACGCTCACCAGACACATCCGCGCACGATCGAACAATTTTAATATCGGCTTTGAGTCTCATATATTACATATATGATACAATAATCCCCCTTTCGTCTACGTATAAAACTATGTAAAAATTTTATTACTTTTTTTTCCATAGTTCGTGGCACCGCCCTATTCCACCTTGAATGTAATTCATACTGTACGATCAACATATATACCAAATCTTATCTCCATACCTCTGATAGTTCATGAGAACAAAAAGCTTGTTGAAATACCTAGAAAATGTAATTGCAGTATGAATTACAGTAATTGTGGAAGTGGGCTTTGCTACACCCTTTTAAAATAAGTAGTTATAAATGTCAAAATTCCACAGTATATTGCAGTTCGCCTAGAGATGCCGAGGCTCTGCCCACGCACTTCAATATTTAACTTTTTAAGGGCCGCTTTCTCATTAGTCGATTATCTTTTTTCTTAACGAAAAACTGTAGATTAAAGAAATTAGGTTTTCTCAATGTCTCATTTGCCTTTGTTCTATCGCAAAGCTAACCAGCCCTCATCTGCCGGTTATTTATTTGCCGTACAGATAAACTCAATCAGCTGACTGCCGTTCATAGCTTTTTTGATTTCCAAGATATATTTTTTATTTATAACCAAAACAATAAGCTGCAGGTCATCTTCAGTGGTAAAATGTTTCCCACATTGCTTTTACATATCTGTCATTATTTAAGTTTTATTCGAAAATTTGTCGGTATATTGAGAAAACCAAAATCGTAACGGGCAGTTTATCATTCTAACCAATTTATGTCGAGATTTAGTAACAGGAAGTTTGTCGATACATTGAGAAAACGGTCATAACTGTATCAAATAATGGTCCGTACACCAGGCAATTTAGGACACATGACTAAAACAGTGATTTGTTTTTAATTTCATTTACAGATCAGGAGAGCGAATCGGTAATAAATCCTATAGATAAAATGCGCGTTCTGTTCGCCAAACTAATGAATCCCTTTGTGAAGTTTAGGGTGCATAGGGGCCATTGGAAAAACAATAAAAAAAATTCATCATCTACGAACATTAAGAATTCACTTTCGAGTACTTGTATGGGAGATACGTATATATTTTTTTGAGCTATATTTTCAGAATCTGGTCAGTTTGATAATGGGTGAAAAATCGTGTCGTATAGTGTAATAAATCATAAAAATAGAAAATTTAAGCAATATTCATTGGAGTTGGACCGGAAAACACCTTTTGTTTGATTGGGGCACAATTTGAATTTTTATAGTATGTCAGAGATAACAAAAGCAAACTTCGTAAGTGACCTATGTATGGGGTATTTTTCTGTTAGGTATTAGTGTAAATCTTGCTGTCATACTAATGAAGTGTGATAAACTTTCTTTTAGTATACTTTGGCACATCATCATACAAAGACTTACGCTAGAACAACAGTTATAAATCGTGGAAACTTATTTTAAAAATGCGCGTTCTGTTCGCCAAACTTATGGAGAACTTTGTCAAGTTTACGGTGCACATAATAATCCATCTGAGCAGCTAATAGAAGACATCAACAAATGTTGAGGAAATGTCTTGGCCTACATCTATATAACATCCAACTGTTGGAAGAATTAGAGCCAGTGGACGATCAATTGATTTTGTTATTTCTCCAACACAACGACATAACATGCCATACAGCGCGTGAGACCATCACTTTGTTAAACCAAACGTTTGGTGACCGAATTATCTCAATTACTGGTAATACGAGTTCAATACAAAGACAGTATTCGGAAATATTCTTGATCCGTGGGAGAAGAAGACATGGCGAAAGAGGTTTTTATGGCTAAAGGCAAAAATCTTTACACGAAATTTTTATTTGAGGTCATTAGGCGGAGAAGACATGACAAAAATTTTTTTTACGCCCAAAGAGATAGTTAGAATACAGAAGGTTTCCGCTACTACAGAACAAAATAAAAATTGAATTTTAAACTTTAGCTGAATGTCCGATTTGAAAAAGAAGTGATTTTTCGCCCTACATACAGATATGATCGATATGACTTTGCTGATGAACTTTTTACTACCGTCATAGAGCCTACGATATTAAGCATTTAAAATAATAAAACTTAATTGGTTAACTTCCATGTTAAGGATTTACTTGAAATAATTTACATAAGTTAATAAACTCAACATATTATTGTCGAGCTTTAGTACCGTTTTCAAAGTACTTTGTAGAGCTACAAATGTATTAAATAGCGTTTATATAGCATTTAGGATAGCAAGAAATCTGAAATATATTACAAGTTGATGTGCAGTAGCGAAGCATTGCCGGGCCCACTAGTAATATATATAATTAAAGTAGTACAAAGGGAGAAAAAAAATTAGTTTTAATTTTGAACTAATACGCGGTTTCAGCGTGTTCGCCATTTGAGAGATTGCTCATTTAAGAATAGCTTGATAAATAGTGCAAAATTTAGATTCAATTTTGCAAATTAGCAATTAGGTCTTCTCTACTTCTTTATTGCACTATTTTTGCACTTTGGAGAATCTCTTTTGATTTTTCTAAGTACCGCATTGTTACTTCCTATCTCATTTCTTTCGATTTACCCATCCATACGAAAACATATACATGTAAAATATAAAAATATTTTTAATTATTTTTCAGTTGGCAATACCCCGAAAAATAGATGAGACAGTTGACAAATTCTTGGTATAAATCAGTTATTTTCGATGTGTTAAAAAATAAGAAAATACATACATTTAATAAAAACTAAATAAAACTTAAATAATGACAATTAAAAGCAATGTGGGAAACATTTTACCACTGAAGATGACCTGCAGCTTATTGTTTTGGTTATAAATCAAAAATATATCTTGGAAAACAAAAAAGCTATGAACAGCAGTCAGCTGATTGAGTTTATCTGTACGGCAAATAAATAACCGGCAGATGAGGCGATAGAACAAAAACAAATGAGACTTTGAGAAAACCTAATTTCTTTAATCTGCTGTTTTTCGTTAAGAATAAAGATAATCGCCTAATGAGAAAACGCCCCTAAGAAAGATAAAGGAGTACTGATAAAAAAAACGATGTTTTAGGTACGAGAACGCGACATTACAACAGGTACGAAAACAAATTAAAAATTTACCGTTAATATAGCTTCGTTTGTTATTATTTTACTTTTTTTAATTTATGGTTCATTGAAAGATTTCATATGATGTGTGCAATTATAATATGAATTTGTAACCAAATGGAAATGTCTTTAAAAGTCTCTAAGAAAAAATAAAAAATTAAATTTGAATTTTTATGGCCGATTTTTTCATAAATTTTTTAATATAATGTTAGAAAAAATCATTTGTTTATCATTTAAAATTTCGGCACAGGTGGACCTTTCCGTGGAAATGGCCATACACGATATACGAGGGGACACCAACAGAGACTTAATGTATTATATACTTTCATCTTCCGATTCACTTATTCCATCCAAGAATAACATACCAAAAAGTGCAACTTTATTTAGTGCAAGTTGAAAAGCTAATAATAATATTTTTTAGTATACTACATTACATTATTATTATATTCAACAACAGATAATTATGGGAGCGAATCAGCAAAAGATTCATGTTATGAAAATATGATAATTAATTAATTTATTTTGTTGTTTTTACAGTCAATAAATGTTCTGTGTTATACATTTTTGATAAAACGTAATGGGTGCAAGCTGGATGCTCATTTCAATTACATTGTCCGAATTAAGCTTTTTTATACGACTACATTGCTCATTTACAAGAAAATATTTCTACAATTCAAAGAGAAAAAGTATTGTCATAGTACAAGTTGCATGTTTACAAATTGCATTAATCGATCCGACACTGTACACACATGAAGGCAATTTGTTAGTACGTCGCATTGGTGATTCCTCCACCACTTTTATATGTATTGGTCGGGATTTCTTTGTTTTGTTCTGGTTTTTATTTTTGGCATTTCCCTTTCAATCCGCTGCGTGTATTTTCTTTCAATTCGCAAAGATATATTTGAAATTTGTTTTGCCAAATGTTCGACAACTCTGTCACACAACGGTTCAAACAGCTCTCCCTCACACTCGCAATCATCCAAAGCAAGGATGTTATTTGGTTATTCGTTCTTATATGGAGATTTCTTTTTGCAATCTTCGTTGGGTCGTCACAAAGGTATTGTTGCCAGGATAAGGGTTGCGGAGCAGCACACGTACCAACGAGGACACGACATGGTGGCAGGATGAATGAAAGCGTGTGTGCGATTGTTAACAAAAATATTGAATGTGTGGAATTTAGGTGCTTTTGTTGTTGTAATACTTTTATTTTGCTTTTCCAGTCATCGAATGTAGGAGGAATGGGGTTGATATTGGTTTGTTGGTTTTTGATGTACATACATAAGAAATTCCTATTTATGTGATTGATTGGTTCCACACGCATGTGTGCATGATGTAGGTATGTATATACATATGTGTCTGCTTGAATATAATACATATGTATGTACTACATCTTGTCATGTATGTACACTTGTGTGATGTATGGAGCAAATCTATAGTACGTACTGGTTTACTTACGTGGGTATTTATTAACAAAATGCCTATCAATTGTTGTGTTTATATATGCCGAAGTATTCCGACCATAGATTTTTGTATGTGAAAGGAAAATATTTATATTTGATTATAGAAAAATGTATGACAGCATCGGGAACTTCTTAAGCGCTTTAATGTACGAATACACTTTTAACGTTACGCTTCCCGCTTTATCTACTTGCCAATGTTACAGTTTTGAGCGTGTTGCGGTGTATACCTTCTTAATTTCCTTCTCAATGACGATAAAGTTCTTGTAATTTCCTGTCATTTGAGTTCTCGTCATCTTCGTTGAGTATCATTTGTTATAGTATGTATATTCTCTCATCCTTACGTACATCGTTAATGCTCACCATCCATCCATCCGTGCTTGAGTATGTTATCTATAATACCTATTTGAATATTTATACTTCAAAATACCTAAGATGAAGAAATCCAACATTTTAAATTATTAAACTTTCAATGTAGATTCCCAATTATGATTAATTCGAAAATCTTAAATATTGAAGTTTATTAATAGGTCAACAAAGCGCTGACAAAATAGCAAGAGTTATTGAAAAAGGTTTAAAATTTATTTAATGTCAATTCCATTTATTTAAAAGTGTTATGAAAAAGAGATTTTAGGCAGTTAAAGAAAGGACAATGCAATAAGTTTATTAGAAATATATATACTAGCTGACCCGGCAAACGTTGTTCTGCCATACAACTTCGTACCCTGCGAACTTTGTCTCGCACCAAAGTTAACGCCTTCATATAAGCTCCAGGGTAATATTAACACAGATAGTTAAAATTTTAATGTAATTTATTTGAATTTATTTGAAATTAGTGAAGAGCGATCTGATAAACAATGTATTTCGATTTGTTTTCCGGCGCAAAAACAAACATTGAAGACGGTTTGCCGACACGCGAACAGGAAACGTACAGCTGACCGTGCGAAAAGCAGGGGAATCCGAGATTGATCCCACAAACTTCCAACAATTGGCTTTGCGATTTATTGATTGTCATCACAAAAACCAATCGAAAGGTTTATTTAATTCGCTTGAATTCGAAAGGACGATCTATTTTTCCATTCGAAAAGTAATTTTTGAATAATTATCCAAAATTTTCCATATTAACATCGTCCGAAATTATCAAATCAAACATTAAAATAAAAAAATTCGTCGAAAAAGAAAATTCAATTTTTATTTAATTTTTCCGTAATTTTCCAACAAACATTTTTCCATTCGAAAAGCCACTACGGAACAATGGCTTACAAAATTTTATACGAAAATTCAATTTGCGATTTTCATCAAATCAAGTAATATAATGCAAAATTTCGGTGAAAAAATCCAAGTTTTTCGAGCTTTTCCGGAATTTTCCGAGTTTTCTACCAAGAATTTTTCTATTTTTCCATTCGAAAATCGTTTCGGAATAATTATCCAATATGCAAAATTTCGTCGAAAAATAATTTAAATTTTTTTTAATTTTTCCGTAATTTTTTGAATTTTTCAACAAAAATTTTCTATTTTTCGATTCGAAAATCCATTCCGTAAGAATTCCATACAAAAAGGCAGTTTTCGAGTTTCCCTATTTTTCGACTTTTCCAAAGGATTTTTTCCAAATTTTCTTTCACATAAACATTCTCCTGGCAATTACGAACAACTGAAAAAATATTGAGCCGTTCTCAATTGATGAATGACTATATGAATTACTATTACACCATTTTTATATATATATAGAAATTATTTATCCCGTTAAATTTTCCGGAATTTTCCGAGTATTTCGCTAATAATTTTCTATTTTTGCATTCGTAAAGCCATTTCGTAACAATTGCACACAATTTTCCCCGCGTTTCCTAGGGATTTTCCCAAAATTTTTTGGCATAAAAAATTCCTGCGAATTATGAAAAATTTAAAAAAATTGAGCAAACTGGGACAACGTTCTTTCTTGATAAATTACTATACATTTTTCACACTATATTTCACAATAATCCGAAATTTTTCAGCAACACAACAAATTTTTCACCTTTACGTCGTCTGAAATCATCAAATTAAGCGATACAATGGAAGATTTCGTCAAAGGCTTCCAAATCTTTCGATTTTTTCTGGAATTTTCCTAGTTTTCCACCAAGAATTTTTCTATTTTTCAATTTCAAAAGTCATAATTGTTCGAAATTGTTCACATTTACATCGCCAAAAATTACAAAAACATACGATAAGATGCAAAATTTTGTCGAAAAAAAAGAACTTGTTTTTTGGTATTTTCCAACTCAAACTTTCTATTTTTCTATTTGAAAACCGACAAAAATTTAATATGCGATTTACCTCAAATCAGGCGATGAAATGCAAAATTTTGCCGAAAAATGCAAAGTTATCGATTTTTTTGGAATTTTCCGAGTTTTCCACCGAGAATTTATTTATTTTTCCATTCGGAAAGTCATTTCGGAATAATTATCCGAAATTTTTCGCAAGTTTCTTCGTTCAAAACTATCAAATCGTACAACAAAAAGCTAAATTTCGTCGAAAAATAGTATTAAAATTTATCGAATTTTTCCGGAATTTTCCGAAATTTCCAACAAAATTTTTTTATTTTTCCATTCGAAAAATTATTTGTAACAATTAATTACACACAAAATTCCATACAAAAAAGCAAATTTTCTTTCGTAAAAACCTACTTCTGGCAATTACGAATAACTGAAAAAAAAATTGAGCCAAATCGGTCCAACCGTTCTCGATTTTTCGCTTAGCAACACATTCAGCGACTTATTTTTATATTATAGATATCACAACAGTAAAATACTAATAAACATAGTAATAATTACAATGTATTACAACTTGTTAAGTATTCGGCAACATTAAAATACAAAATTAATATTCAAAAGACACCAAAAGTAGCGTAGTAGTAATAGTATATATGAAATATTGGTATAACTTGTATAGTATTCATAATATCGAATAAGGCAAAAAAATCAGATTTAAACATATATGTTCCTCGATATTTTTAAAAAGATGTCCAGAATAATGTTGTTTTCTTTTAATATTACGGTTATCAATAAAAACGAACATGTGTCTATACAAACTAAAATTAAATATTTTAAACTTGTCACGTTCAATTAAAATTATATGATTACTTAACACATACTTCATATTAATCAGAGAAACAAACTCACATTTGTATCGGTTGAGGTTACGATTCCAATTATTCAAAATAAACTATTTCCACAGTATTGATAAATATGTTTCTTTTGTTATCGTATATTAATTTTCATTCTAGTATTATTTTAGAGTACATAACCAAAAAGACTAAAATTGAATGTGACAGCAATTTTGGTAGAAGTAGAGCGGCATTTAATAAATTTTAAGACATTCAAATAATTGTACGGAGTAGTAAAATGTTATTACACAAATTTAGTGTCAGGAAAAATAACTTTTTAACACTATGTTGAAGAGGTCTCACGATAAGCCGTCGCCTTGTTTTAGATCTCGTCTGGTATAATATGGCTCCGCAAGGTCCTTGCCACTGAAGACTTCGTGTCAGTCAGCGTCATTCCGCAAAGGTGTGTAAGCTTCGGTTAAATACCAAACTCAGTCATGGCTTCGAGTAATTTCTGCCGTATCGGGCTGCCGAAGGCAGCTTTATAGTTTGTGAAAATTTGCCAAAGTGTGAATATTTGGTCAGTTGTTGATTTACCAGGTGTAAAGCCACACTGATAAAGCCCGATCAGGTTGGATAACACTGGCTTTAGTCTTTCACGCAGCACACTTGACAGAACCTTATGTACTATGGGTAAAATGTTAATCACGCGGTAGTTGGAGCACACACAGCACAGGAAATAATACGCTAAGATTTAAATTTTCGGGCATGCACTTGTTAAGCTAAACTGTAGGAGCTGGTGCATGCTCGTTGTCAGCTCCTCCCCACCGGACTGGAAGAGCTTTGTAGGAAGTCCGTCGGCACCGGCTGCTTTATTGAGCAACCTAAGCCATCGTCGACAATTGGCTTATCTCCGCTTATCTCCCAAATTCTGTTTTCGCAGGAGAGAAAAAAATATAAAATTTAAATACGGCTCATCATAAAACTTGAATAACTTTACCATTTGTTAACTGATTTTTACAAACCTATATGCGTTTTACTCATGTAATCGTTTACTTTCTGAATAAATTAATAAAAATAATGGATTTCGTTTCGAGGCAAAAACAAACAGGTATGTAAGTTATTTATATAAATAAATTTCTATATCGTTGGAATGAAAAAAATTATTTCCTATTGTTATGGGTCGTACTATATGTCCGACCCAAATATATTTAAAAAGATTCATCCGCTCACAGACCGAAGTTTAATAAATGCTTTAACGTATATGGGCATATGAATTAATAATATTTTTAATGAAACAATTAAAATGATATTTGTAATTCTTAACTTAGCTACTAAAATTCGATTTATTATTCTGGTTTTGTTCCTGACAAATATGTTTAAACTTTTAAGCTTAAAGGCGGCCAACCTCAGTAAAGAACAAAATAATTCGGCTTAAATAGATACCATTACAAACTTTTCATTTTCAGTAGATTCCGTTTATATTTTTCAAATAGTAGTCATAAAACACCAACTCAATGAAAATATTCTTATCGGCAGCTGACACGCATATTGTGATTTTCGCAAGATGTACGATGGATGATGAACAAATAACAACGAATTTTACGTGCTCTGCATCCAGGGCAAAGGAGGAGCCACTCGCCCAACACACTATGCTGCCACACACCATAACAATTGCAGCAACAGCAGATTGCAGACGCTAAAGAAAAACAAACAATCTTGAGCCAGTATAGCGATGATGGTGATGAATAACACCAGTTTACAAATATTAATTTTTTGTCCGCTTCAGAGATCTTTCCACTGCTCTACGGTAAAGTAAAGAAACTAACTAAAATCTTACCATTTGTAGTGTCCCATTAAAAACCGTGAATCTCTCCCAAATGTCATCCAATTTTTATAAACGATAGCTTATAAATTGATGTAATATAATAATAAATGCTCACTGGATACGTTTTAACATCCAGCTAAAAACTATTTGACATATGTATAACATAGAAACAACATAATATAGAAATCCAAAAAATTAATTTTTGTAGGTTTTAGCAGAAACATATTTTTTTGCGAAAACGTATTGCATATATAGTATGTTGTCGTCTCCTTGTTATTTATGTGTATACATCAAACCATAGAACACCACTTCCCAATTAGAGGCCCGCGGATGTTTTTGAAAAAAAAAAAACAAATGTACCTATAAAAAATTAATTTTTAAAACAAATACAATTTGTATAGTATGTTATGCAAATAACTTCACACGAGCAAAGTTCACTGTTGAAGATAGTGCTACAAATTTCAATATTTTGAACAATAGCTCAGTTAAAAAGTGATTCAGTACCTACAATTTGGAACTGAGCAGGAAAAATATTTAGAAGTCTCGTTCCGCCCATCGTGTGTTTTTTGAGTCAAGAATATGGCACCATTTCAACATTCAGTAATGATAAAAGAGTGCATGTGAAGCATCGGGAGCTTTGTTTGACAATAAAATAGAAATAAATAGTTTCAAATAGATCTCACTTTCTAATAACACTGCCACCACATACAGTTGAAACCAAGGACCGGAAAACGTTTTTTTTTTATTTTTTTATTCATACAAAAATATCGTTCAAGTTGAAAATATAAATAAATTAGAAGTTTCAATTTAAATATTTTTTCCTAATGATGAAAGTCGATTATTATCACAAATGATGAGAAAACCAAAAGCAGTTTTTTCATCGTATCAAATGTAGAAAATTTTTTCTATTCAGTCAAATGCATTCCATGTGACAGAATGTTAAAGACCCACATGGGGACGGAATAAAACTGCGTCTACTACCATTATACGGAATATATAACTACACATCCCTGCGGTAGTACTTAGAGCAATTGCAATATGAGGGGAAACTCCCGTTTCACTATGATGTGCTAGAGTTTTGGAAGCCTGTGCCAACAACTCAGGTTTCAGTTAAAATGTCATTCAATGCTCTTCTTATTGTTTTAACGAAGCACAGAAGAAATATGTACATGTTTGAAAAATCTGGAAAATATTTTACTACTAAAACTAAACCCTTGCTTAGTAGACGCACTTGAATTCGAATGCAATTTGTTTTTTTTAGCGCTGTAAATGTAATTCCTTTTGGCTCAAAATATATTTATATTTTTTTTCGTTTTTGATCGCTTAAAAATTTGAATTCATCAGAGTAAACAAATAAATGGAAAAAAATAATATAGTTTTGTTTCGAAAGTAAAATATTTATACCATCACCATAAGGGATTGTAAATAGGCAGAATAACCCCACCCTTTTTGGTGCCTCCCATACAAAAAGACCTCTTTTTGGAAAACTACTATTTCTTTCATAACTTTAAAACGGATAACTGGAGGATATTTTAATTTGGTAAGCTTAAATAACTTCCAATAGTAGACAAGTCCTCAAAAATCCGAAACCTGCGACACGCCCCATTTGGTATCTTCAATAGATATGACCGACCCTCATAGCTTTACATAGATATATTATTTGTAAGTAGCGTCGGGAGTATGATGCAAGGTAAAGCTTCTGATCGGTTTAACTTGGCAAACCCAGAGTGATCCTTGCCAATTGCACTTCAAGTCTACTCACAGAGCTCCGTATTCGTGGTACTACTGCGAACGGAGTACCTCCACGTGGTGACGCCTGGAGACGTGCTTCTGACACCCGTCAGAGCAAAGCTAACTGTGAGGGGCGAAACCTAAAACCCAGACACGTCAGCTCAGAGTGAGCGGCTGCAATAAAATCCTGGCAGGAGGAGAAAACTGCGACGTGGAGCGCTGGCCTTGCAACCCGACACTGACGTTTAAACTATTGCAATGAAAAGAAGTAAGATAAAAATAAAACGGACCCCCCAAAATGTTAACGACCACCGCAAACGAATAAAGGACCATGATTTGAGGATATGCACCTGGAATGTTAGAACACTGTAAAGACCAGGTGCCTCCATCCAACTGGCGGAAGTCCTCGAAAAATACAAGGCTGACATAACCGCTTTACAGGAAATCCGGTGGACGGGACACGGGTGCTCGCGCATGAAGACGTGCGACATCTACTATAGTGGCCATGCGGACAAGCACGAATTTGGTTGTGATTTGTGGTTGGGAAGAGACTGCGACACCTAGTCTCAAGGTTCAACCCGGTGTGTGAACGTATAGCCAATATAAGAGTAAAACAAAGTTTTTCCACATAACACTTATATGTGCCCATGCTCCCACAGAAGAGAAAAGCGATGAGGACAAAGACGAGTTCTACGAGAGCCTAGAAAATGTATATGACCGATGCCCCAGCCATGACATCAAAATTGTACTATGCGATTTTTCGAAAATTCAGTCTGCACACCGAAACGTCGAACAATGGCGTCAGGCTGATTGATTTCTCTGCGGCAAAAAATATGGTAGTTAGCAGCACTAGATTTGACCATAAAAATATTCATAAGGCAACATGATTATCTCCAGATCAATTGACGAGGAATCAGATAGATCATGTGGTAGTCGATGGAAGGCACGCATCGAGTGTTCTGGACGTACGAGTGATTAGGGGTGCGAACATTGACTCTGATCACTTCCTTGCCGCAGTTAAGGTACGCACTAGGCTAAGCATGGCGAAAAACGTACGTAACCAGGCACAACGAAAGCTGGACATCGGTAAACTGCGGACCACAGAAGTAGCGGACGACTACTCCAACCACCTAACTCAACTGCTGCGGTGTGCTCCAAACCCTGATAATATAACCTCGCAGTGGCAATATATAGCCGACTCCATAGAACGGACTGCGAGAAGCGTACTTGGGTACTCAAAGCCGTCTCAAGAAGATGCCTGGTACGATAATGAATGTCGCAATACCACGAGAGAGAGACGGATGCTGCATGCAGGGCAAAACTGCAGCCAATGGCAACGCGAGCTGTTCGTGAACGGCACAGGGAGAAGAGACGAGAGGCAACTCGTTTTAGAAGAAAAAAGAAGGAGCTAAAGAAGAGGCAGGATGAGTGCACAGAGTTGCTCCGAAGCAAAGGGGAAGCCCGAGAATTCTACAAGAGAGTTAAAGCGAGAATGCGTGGAACAGGGTTGCCCTCCTGCAAGCACAGCTAGTGACGGACCCAGATAGCGCTCTAAAGATATGGAGAGATCACTTTAGAAATTTACTGGATACTGACACCACTCCAGAAGACCCCGCTCCAACCATGACGATGGTATTAACTGGCCACCTCCGAGCCAGAGTGAGATACGTATGGCCATCTCCCGCCTTAAAAACAACAAAGCTGCTGGAGCCGATGGTCTCCCTGCAGAATTGTTTAAGGCTGGCGGGGAGGAGCTGTTTAGGAGCATGCATCAGCTTATGGACAATATCTGGCAAGAGAAGAGCATGCCCGGGGATTGGAGTCTCAGTCTGTTATGTCCCATATACAAGAAAGGAGATCGTAGTGAATGTAAGAACTACCGTGAAATAAGCCTATTACCAATTGCGTACTAGGTCCTTACAAGCATATTGTGTGAACGTCTAAAGCCAATTGTAGAAAAACTAACTGGACCATATCAGTGCGGCTTTAGACCTGGCAAATCTACGACTTATCAACTATTCACCTTACGACAAAACCTGGAAAAAAACCCATGAAAAGCAGATCGACACCTACCACCTCTTTGTCGACTGCAAAGCTGCCTTCGACTCTCCGATAAGGAATAGGCTTTATGAGGCCAAGTCTGAGTTTGTTATTCCTGCAAAGCTGATTCGACTTTGCAAATGTACCTTAGACAACACCAAATCATCGGTTAAGATTGGTAAGGATCAGTCTGAACCATTCAACACGGAGAGAGGTCTCAGGCAGGGCGATAGCCTGTCCTGTACACTATTTAATATAGTTATGGAGAAGGTGATGAGAAAGGCTGGTGTCAACATGTCTGGCACCATATTCCACAAAAGCCACATGCCACTAGCCTACGCCGATGATATAGATATCATTGGCCGAAATCTGCGAGACGTTACTGCAGTCTTCTCATCACTAGAAAAGGAGTCGGCAAAAATGGGTTTAGCGGTCAACGAGGACAAAACAAAAATAATGATTTCGACGAACAAAGAGTCCTCTCGATGGGGACGCAGCGTCAACGTTGAAAATTGTTGTTTTGAGGTAGTAGCTGAGTTTACCTACCTCAGATCTTCCGTCAATAAGAAAAATAATGTCAGCCAAGAAATTAAGCGGAGAATAGTGCTAGCCAATAGATGTTTTTACGAACTTCGGCAGCACTTTAGTAATACCACCTTATCTCGGAATACTAAGAAACACCTTAACCAGGTGCTAATCTTACCCGTTCTTTTGTATGCTGCCGAATCATGGGTGCTTACGACAACGGACATACAAAACCTGGGAGTATTCGAGAGAAAAGTACTCCGAAAAGTTTATGGACCTATCTGTGTCGACGGCGAGTTTCGCCATCGGATGAACCATGAGCTATATGAGGTTAACCACGACATCGACGTAGCTAAAAGAGTCAGAATGCAACGACTACGATGGCTGGGTCATGTTGCCAGGATGGATGTAAATGCACCAGCGAGAAAGGTGTTTGAAGGCGAACCTGAAGGACGGCGCAGAGCAGGGAGACCCAAACTCCGTTGGAAGGACCAAGTGGTAGGCGACGTGCCACCATCTGGTAGGACTAACTGGAGAACACACGCACAAGACCGAAGCGTGTGGAATTCATTAGTACTTCAGGCCACGTTCGTAAGTTGTAATGGGCCACTTAAGTAAGTAAGTAGGTAGCCTGAATTCAGCCATACTTCGGGGAACATGTACGCTTATTAGGGCTTGACTCAGGTACAAATACGTATTATATCGGCTGACCCCTTCTTGCACCTCCCATACAACATTATCAATTTTTGTAAAATTAATGTTTGTTTCATAACTTTGGTCAGTAAATTTTTCTTTTAATAGTTGGAAAAACCTCAGAAAACCAAACCAAACCATATCACATATATTTCATATATAAAAGAATTTCATACCAAAACCTATAAAAAAAGGGACATTTTGAACCCGACCCCCTCAGATTTAAATGAAATTTTTCATGCAGCTACATTTTACCTATAGAAACACAACCTCGTTTTTAGAAATTACATTTTTGAAAATATGTGGGCGTGGCAAGGTACCGAAATATTTGAAAAATTACGGTTATTGGTACTTTTTAGCTGCGTTTACTATGGAACGACTCAATCGATTTTAAAGATCTTGGTGCCATTAGAAAGGTATATAAGTCAGCTTTCGAAAACATACACTGTAAATTAAATTTACTTAAAATTTTTTTTAAAAAAAAAGTCATTTTTCAAATATTTCAAAACCTTGCCACGCCCAAACATTTTCAAAAATGCAATTTCTAAGAATGAGGTTGTGTTTCTATAGGTTTCTATGTATGCAAAATTTCATTAAAATCTGAGAGGGTCGGGTTCAATGAATATCGGTTTTGCTATAAAATTCATAATATATATATCTTTTGGTACGACCCAACAGTTTAACACATAGAAGGAGTCACTTTAGACCCTAGGTTTCTTTGAACCAAATTCGAATCATGACTTTGTAAGTCGTTTGCGCCATGTCCGTCTGTCTGTCTGGCTGTCCGCCTGGTGCGCACAATAACTTTCGAAAGACGCAACTAAATGTTTTGAAATTATGGACGAGTTAATATTTCCCAAAAACTACTTACGGTATTGCAACTGAGCTACCTGGCCCGCCCCTTCTGGTACCTCCCATACGTCATTCCGACCACTCTAGAAATCGAGTAATAATATCAATACACCCAACGGGATCGTACCCAAATTCTGTATTTGGTAAAGCTATAACAGGATAAAGTTTGGAAAAAATTTTGAAAGCCTAGCCACGCCCCTTCTGGTACCTCCCATACAAATCTACGTTTCCGTCCACTATAGAGATGGGGGAATAATATCAATAAATCAAACGTGATCGTACCCAAATTATATTTTAAGTAAAGCTATAACAGGATAAAGTTTTTAAGAAAAAATTTTAAGTCTATTCACGCCCCATCTGGTACCTCCCATACACATCTGATACCGCCCACTTTAGAAATCGATTAATATTATTAAAAGGCCTAACGCGATCTTGCCCAAATTCTGTATTTGGTAAAGTTCAAGCAGGATAAAGTTTTGGAGAAAAAATCTGGAAGTCTAGACACGCCCCTTCTGGTACCTCCCATACAAATGTGCCACTCCGCCCACTTTATAAATAGGGTAATAATATCAATGCACTCGACACGATCGTGCCCAAATTCTCAATTTTGTTATGTTATAATAGGACAAAGTTTTGGAGAAAAATTTGGAAGTCTAGACACGCCCCTTATGGTACCTCCGATACAAATGTACCTTTCCGCCCACTTTAGGGATGTTGTAATAATATCAATACACCCAACGCAATCGTGCCAAAATTCCGTATTTAGTTAAGCTATAACAGGATAAAGTTATGGAGAATAAATCTGGAAGCTTAGACACGCCCCTTCTCGTACCTCCCATACAAATGTACCACTCCGCCCACTTTAGAAATCGAGTAATAATATCAATATAATAGAAAATTATTTGTTTTACTGAGAGTAAGGGTATATGTAAGTCGGGTTGCCCGACTGAAACTTTCTAACAGGTTTTAATTACAAATCGGTTAATTTCAATAACTCAAGACTTAAACAATATCTTATAGTGGGTGATGGTATTTATCAGTCAGTTTATCTGACTGAAATTTCTGTACTGGTTTTTTTATGTCACATCACATATATTTTATATATATATCATTTGATAAGACCCAAAAGTGTAACACATTGAAGGAGTCACCTTAGACCCTAGGTTTCTTTGAACCAACTTCAATTCATGACTTTTTAAGTCGTTTGAGCCCTGTCCGTCTGTCTGTTGAAGAGACTCTGGCGAAACGAGGACATTCTAATATCGGAAAAAAATTAAAGGTGAATTTTTTCTTAAAAACAATTTTACGATTTTCTTTTAAATTTTAAATAAATTAAAGATTTTGAATCTTTTATGGCGAATAGTAGAATTCTTCAGCAAGCCATTACAAAAAACCATTTGCGTTACCGCAATCCAGACAAAAGTTAGAAGAATTTAAAAAAAACAATCCCAAAATTTTCATACTGCCAAATTTTTTTTAAAAAAAAGTACTAATACATGTCAGCAAAATTTCATCAAATTCGGAAAGATAACCCAAAATTGTTGTGATCGCTTCACATTAAATAACTCAAAAGTTAATTAAACGTTGACTTACAAATAAGAAGGGACACGTTGCGCCTGCTGTTACCTCCTAATTATTTGGTACCACGTATGCGGTACTCACATACAAAGGACGGATACATATGTCTAGAGATACTGGATTTAATTTTTTTGCATTTGTTGGCGAATAATATCATTTCATAAATAAATCATAATATCATGCATTTGATGACTATGAAAGGAATGATGGAAAAATATTTTATATTAATCCAAAACTTTCGTTTTTATTGTGAGCAAAAAACAAAAAATTAGGTGTCAAAGTATTAAATTTGGATGCGTGTTCTTGGACATGAGCTACATTTACACATTGGTTCTTGAGGGCAGTGAGAAAATTTTTACCAATGCCTAGTTTGATGTGGGAAGGTGGAAGCAAAACCTTTTCGATTGGCACAAGTGGAGTCTTAATAATATTGTTTTGCCGTAGTCTGATTTCTTCACGTGATGGCTAACTCTGTGCCTTATATTGGTCGCCAGCAAAATATCAATGATTCTAAAATATTGACTAACAAGTAACTCAAAATAAGACACAAAAAATTTTGTTGGGTAACTCGGAAAATGAAAACTCGTCCGAGAACCTCGAATTTTGCTAGTAAGTATGGCTTCTTTGGATCAGTTTAACCCACGTTCCACACGTGCCACGTGTAGATGTCCCAAGCGATCACTCGTGTCCCGTCGTCAGATTTCCTTTAAAGCGCTTATGTCAGCATTGTATTCTTCGAGGACTCCCGCCAGTTGGATGGAGG
Source organism: Muscina levida (assembly GCA_964034835.1). Taxonomy (NCBI): domain Eukaryota; kingdom Metazoa; phylum Arthropoda; class Insecta; order Diptera; family Muscidae; genus Muscina; species Muscina levida. The sequence goes on along the minus strand of OZ035883.1, from coordinate 91,728,275 downwards.
CACCTGGTCTATACAGTGTATTAACATTCCAGATGCATATCTTAAAATCATGGTCCTTAAATCCTTTTGCTGCCGCAACGACTGTACTGGGTTACGAAAAGTCACGCTCAGACAAACCCTGGTACGATGATAAATGTCGCGTAATGTGTGAGGAAATGGATGCTGCATACAAGGCAAAACTGTAGCCAATGACGACGCGTGCGGTGATGGAGCGTTATAATGAGAAAAGGAATATGAAATGCATGTCCAAGTAGAAAAGCGTCTGTGGAAGAAAAGAGAGAGCTAGGATATCGAAAACTACAGGGATATGGTGAGGCCCGAAAGTTCTACCAAAAGGTTAAAAGCAAAGGTTATGGAACAGGGATCCCCACCTGTAAGGACAGAGACGGAAATCTGGTCACGGACACTCAGAGTGTGCTGCAAATATGGAGGGAACACTTTCAATCTGTACTCGTTCCCGAAGGCAGCATAAGTGACGAAATCGCACCAGTCATAGACGACGGAGTAGATTGTCCACCTCCGAACCAAAACGAGATCAGCAAGACGATCGCAAGACTTAAAAATAATATAGCTGCGGGAGCCGATGGACTACCGGCAGAGCTTTTTAAAGCTGGCGGCGATGAGCTGGTAACATGCATGCACCAGCTCATAAACACGATTTGGCTCAAGGAATGCATGCCCCATGATTGGATTTTGAGTGTCCTATGTCCCGTGGTTAAGAAAGTGTGCAAGTGTGTGTACAATCTGACGCGGGATAAGCCTTTTATACATCGCATACAAAGTCCTGTCTAGTGTGTTACGTGAAAGACTAAAGCCCATACTGGCGAAGCTTATTGGACCTCATCAGCGTGTCGTTAGACCTGGTAAATCCACGACCGACCAGATATTCATACACCGACAAATCCTAGAGAAGAACCAAGAAATGCAGATCAAAACATACCATTTGTTCATCGTGTTCAAAGCTGCATTCGACAGTCCGATACGACAGAAACTAAGTTTGGTATCCCCGCGAAGCTAATACGACTTTGCGGGATGACACTGACTGACACGAAGTCTTCAGTGAAAATTGGCAAAAATCTGACAAAGCCATTTTCTACCAAGCGAGGCTCTGGATAAGTCGATAGTTTGTCCTGCGATATCTTTAACATAGTAAAGTATCGTCGTCGAATGAACCACGAGCTGTATACGCTGTACAACGATATCGACGTAGTCAACCGCGTTGAAATATACAGAATGCGCTGGCTTGCACACATTGTACGAATGGATGAAAATGTTCCAGCTCGAAAGGTTTTCGTCAATAAACTCTATGGGCGGCGCAGGAGGGACCGACCAAAACTTCGTTGGATGGACCATCTGCGGAGCGCAAAAGACCGAAACGCTTGGAATTCTTTTCTACGTGCGGCTACTGAGTTGAATTTCTGTTGGTGCTGCCAATTAAGTAGAAGAAGAACTTCTTTTCATTGCAATAGTGCAAACGTTGGTGGCTGGTTGCAATCCCCGCGCATCACTTCGCAGTTTTCTCCTCCTGCCAGGATTTTATTACAGCCACCCATTCTGGGTCAGACGTTGACCAGGGTACCGCTCACTCTGAGCCGCAGTGCCTGGGTTTTTGGTTTAGTAGACTTGAAGTGTAATTGTCAAGGATGACTCTGACAAATGAAATGTTTTGTTATCTCTTATGCAGCTGAACATGTTTTTAAAAAATTCAACTTTTACTGGGACTTAAAAATATAAGAATAAGAGATTTTTGATCCGAAAATGACCAAAATATTCCACTGTGCGTGATAGAGAAAATCTAAGTCCATATTCGTAATCAGAGCAACAAAATGCCCTAGAATAAGCTGTCGTATTCAAAGTCTTGGCCTAAAATTTGCAGGCCTGTGCTATCTATGCGAAATTTTGCAAAATATTGTGCGCATATTGTCATATGGGTATTTTCACAGAAGAGTCAACCGTGAACGAAAAATTTAAAGTTGGCAAAAAAAATTTTTGACTTGTATTAGTAAAGACCAATACTTAAATTTTATTAAATTAAAAAAGCTTTTCTTAGTTTCCGTGTTGATTTAACGGATTGCAAAAATTGCATTCTTTTGCAGGTCACCATTTTTAAATTTTGATATAATATTTACTGATGATGCAAGTTCACTCTTATCATAAAATGTTAGCTACAACAATACTTGGCTCCAATAATAGTAAAAAATTAGCAGTCAGCACCAAAATTTGCAGGCTTTTGAAATTTCAAGAACTAACATAAAATGCACTTCTATTTCGTGTAGCATGTGTTTTGTTAATATCTTGGATTGTAGTTTTTAAAATATGATGCCTTTTTTACATAATGTAGAGCAAGTTGAGAACTATTCAAAATATAATATAAAATACAAAAATGTTCCACTTTTTTGTGCTTTTTGTCCAATTGAATCGTACGATCGTAACATTCGTAAGGCTGGAATTACCCATATATATATGTATATAAAGTAGAGCTCGATGTCGCACACCTCAGCTAATATACAACATTTTTGTATAAAACTAGCTGACCCGGCAAACCTTGTTCAGCCATATAATTTCGGACCCAGCTAACTTCGTGTCACTCCTAAGCTAACGCCTTCATATAAGCTCCAGGGTAAAAGTAAAACACAATGTGTTTAATGTGTTTTATTTGAATTTAATCGAAATCAGCGTAAAAAAAAACAATGAGAACGGTGTGCCAAGACGCTAACAGGCAACGTACAGCTAACCTTGTAAAAAGCAGGGATATTCGAGACTGATTTCGAAAACTTCCAAAGATTGGCCTTGCGACTTATTGATTGTCTTCGTAAAAGCTAATCGAATGGGGAATTGAATTCGCTTGAATTTGGATGGGAAGATCGGTTAGAATAATAGGAATTCGGGGGATAAGGATTTTCTCTCCTTGGAATTTGCCCCTGATGAACGTTGCTTTAATCACATTGATCATCAGTTTCTTGACAGACAACCACGTACCGGGGCTCAATTTCGGATGATTCAGATTCCGAAAAATGCTTATGATCGATCCCACCTTCAGATACAAATTATGCGGCTGAATTCCTGGCACATCTAGGGAGTTAAAAAATTTTGTCAGATAGTTGGTCGCCTCATTCTCGTTGGTCACGCTATCAACAGATTTTTATGAATAATAAAATTAGAGCTATCGACGTCCTTATTCATCGCTGGTATTATGACCCGCTCACTAATCCAATATAGATTTTTATAATTTTGTGCAATGCCGGCAAAAATTTAGTGATGAGTTCCTTGCAAAAATTTTCTGGCAACGCCTTCAATCCAGTTGAAACATCAATCTCCGGGCAGCAATATCATAGCCCCACCAAATCGTCTCGAATCACCATGTAAATCCTTCATCATTCAGTCAACTGCCTCCAAAGCTCGTTTATGCGGCATAGTGCATTCATCCCAAATGATGATTTTTCATTCTCGCAACAATTTCGCTGCACGTTGGCTTGTCAACCGTGAGAAGATTCATCGGCAGCTTCAAAGCTGAATGTGCATATCGACCGCCTTCCAACAATGTTTCAGCGATACCAGACGTTGCAACAGCTAACGCTATCTGCATTGTAGCCAGAAATGAACGAATATCTTTCCTGTCCCACCGGGAGCATCGGGAAAGTAAATGCCTCCCCTTCCATTGTCAACAACAACCGTCATCAGCGCATCGTTCACGTTTGTTTGCTCTGTATTCAACGGCGGCACATTTGTTCGGACTCTTTTAGTCCGATCATCTCGATCAAAGTCTGGATCTCGTTGCAATTCGCGATTGAATGCATCGTGCATCGAACGATTTGGCGCTGGTGTTCCCAATTTCGACAGTAGACTGCCGCACATGAGCACGCACATGTCTTCAATCTGAACTCAATTTCAATCGAAATTCGATGTTGTCGTGCGAACTCTGTGCAAAATGTCGTCAGTCATCTCGTCCTCGGCAGATGATACGTGGCTTCGATGATCGCAATAATGTACGAATTTGATTCGCTAGAGCAGAAGCAGTTGCCTTCCAATTGCGTATCGTTTTCGAGTAAATGCAAACGTTGGCGAGCTTTTCGAAATGTGGCGACTGATTTAAACGAATAAAATTTAAACAATCCGTTTCTACTTTGACGTACATGTTAACGCAGTACTGTTGAAATAACCGGCGATATCTCAACAGATGTAAGATCATTTCGCGTTAAATCTTTTAACATAATAAATTTCACAATAATCTGAATAATCTGAATAATTTTCCAAGCACCATAACGAATTTTCCACCTTTACGTCGACTGAAATCATTAAATCAAGCGATACAATGCAAAATTTCGTCGCAAAATCCAACTTTTTACAGTTTTTTCGGAATTTTCCGAGTTTTCCACCAACAATTTTTCTATTATCCGAAATTTTTAAAAATAATAATAAGCGATGCAATGCAAAATTTTGTAGAAAAATCCAAGTTTTTCCGGAATTTTCCGAATTTTTCACTAAGAATTTTTCTATTTTTCCATTCGAAAAGTCATTTTGGAATAATTACACAGTGCAACAGTGAAAAAAATACAAGATCGTGACAGTATAGGTTCGATTCTACTATCGAAGGGTACTAAAACCCTATACTCAGTTTGGCCAGATTGGTGACCAATTTTTTTTTATGGACCCTTAAAGATTCCTAAAATCAGTGAGCCCCATGAAAAAAGGTGTCATCAGTTTTTGTCCAACAGCTAGCTCACACTTCGTGATAGCGCTAAATTGTATTCGGCAATAATGTAGCTGGGAGTTTTGCGCACTAACTTTATTAACAAATTATGTCAAAAAGGTTGGTTATTCCTGCTCTTTTTCAAAAAAAATTTAAGAAGAATTTATTAATTTTTAACTTTTTTGAGCATTACTTTGAGGGAGTCCAAATTTTTCTTTAACAATGTTCGCCAAAATTGTAGCCCTGGTAGAGATGAACAACTTTCGTGAAGATAGCAATCCGATCTGAACGCATCTAGGCAACCTAAATAGGTCATAAAGTCCACTATGATACCGTTTTTTCGAATCTTTACGCACTTATAAGCCAGTAACGTGGTTGAATTTCAACCGATTTTAAATTTCTCAGTGGATTTAGAAAGCAGAGACTGCGGCCTTTCCAACCATATATATAGTTAGATTGGTAATTTATCAAATCTGTTTGTTTTTTTCCTCGAAATTTCAAACTTTTGTAATTTTTTCGATATTTTTTAAGTTTGATGAAGTTTGTAGCCCCTATTTTATAAGGACACACTAATGTTTACTATTTTATTCAGAAAGTGCACGCTTTCACGAGTTAAACGCATACTTGTTTGTAAAAATCGCTTAACAAATAGTTAAGTTATTCATGTTTTCTGAGGGACGCAATTTTCATATCCTATGCTAAAGTTGAAGTAATTAACAACACCAAAACAATGCTTCTTCTTCAACTCTTTGATTTTAGTTTAGGATATGAAAATTGCGTCCCTCAGAAAACATGAATAACTTAACTATTTGTTAACCGATTTTTTCAAAAAAGTATGCGTTTAACTCGTGAAAGCGTGCACTTTCTGAATAAAATAGTAAACATTAGTGTGTCCTTATAAAATAGGGGCTACAAACTTCATCAAACTTAAAAAATATCGAAAAAATTACAAAAGTTTGAAATTTCGAGGCAAAAAACAAACAGATTTGATAAATTACCAATCTAACTATATATATGGTTGGAAAGGCCGTAGTCTCTGCTTTCTAAATCCACTGAGAAATTTAAAATCGGTTGAAATTCAACCACGTTACTGGCTTATAAGTGCGTAAAGATTATAACAAACGGTATCATAGTGGACTTTATGAGCTATTTAGGTTGCCTAGATACGTTCAGATCGGATTGATATCTTCACGAAAGTTGTTCATCTCTACCAGGGCTACAATTTTGGCGAACATTGTTAAAGAAAAATTTGGACTCCCTCAAAGTAATGCTCAAAAAAGTTAAAAAATAATAAATTCTTCTTAAATTTTTTTTGAAAAAGAGCAGGAATAACCAACTTTTTTGACATAATTTGTTAATAAAGTAAGTGCGCAAAACTCCCAGCTACATTATTGCCAAATACAGTTTAGCGCTATCACGAAGTGTGAGCTGGCTGTTGGACAAAAACTGATGTCACCTTTTTCATGAGGCTCACTGATTTTGAGAATCTTTAGGGGTCCATAAAAAAAAATTGATCACCAATCTGGCCAAACTGAGTATACGGTTTTATTACCCTTCGATAGTAGAATCGAACCTATACTGTCACATTTTTGTATTTTACAAAAAGTCGTCATTTGTTGCATAGTGTTATCCGAAAATATTCACATTTACACCTTCCAAATTTATTAATTCATTCCATAAAATGTAAAATTTCGTCGAAAAAAATGTTCCCATTTTTTGAACTTTTCCGGAATTTTCCGAAATTTTTAACAAAAATTTTCTATTTTTCTATTTAAAAAGCCATTCTGTAACAATTGCACACAAAATTCTATGCAAAAAGGCAATTTTCGATTTTTCCAATTTTCCGGAAGATTTTCCCAAAATTTTCTTTTACATAAACCTTCTCCTGGCAATTACGAACAACTGAAAAAAATGTTCAGCAAAATCGGCCCAGCCGTTCTCAATTGATGAATTACTATACATTTTTGCCACCATTTTTATATATATAGATTTAAAAATTTTAGCAGCTTGTTTAATAAGTGAGCCTAAAGCAAAAGTTGAAAATACATGCAGATTGCCGAAAAACTTAACTGATTTAACAATTTAGCGAACATTATTATATTTTTAACTTAGTGCAACTGTATGTCCCTGTGCAATTTTTTTCTTCTCGAAGCTTATATGTTATGTTGCAAAAAAAAACAACATTTTTAGAACACCCAAACATATCTACAATAACGCAATTGATTGAACCTCCTTTGTCCTTTGATTTTAAACAAAAAATTATTTATTTTTAAAGGATAGATTGATCTTCCCTCGAACGATCTGCGGTCGACTATTAGTTAGCACACGCGATTATATTGCAGATCATAGTCATACACTATTCTTTGATTGGATGTCACCTTCATGTTCATTGAAACCACTAATGGACTGGAACAACCTACAGTCTAGTAACAGCTTCTTAAATAGTATGTCGTGCCGCATTTGTTGCATTTTTTAGCTGAGATTAGTTATATTATTCCTATTAAATTGTGGATAAATTTTCAGTGCTAGGGCACAATTCAAATCAAAAATCTATCTAACGAACATACTTCCACCGTTGAGTGCATACTGTATATACATACATACAAAACAAGTATAGTATATTTGCATAAAGGATGATATAGTTTGGTCATAAGTACCTCTATACATATATATATGTACATATATTAATAAATGCATATGCGAGTATGTACTCATATAATACACCAAGTATAAGATGCTAATACCAGCAGGCATATATACATACATGCCACATATATAGGAAATGTTGTTTGGTTGCATAGATGGCTGGTTGTACAGTTGATAGTAACGACGACCTACGATGCTGTATTCAGTTGAGTACTTTGGAATTTATCATAAAATCCTTCATTTTTCCTTTGCCCCTTTCCCTGCCATGTTCACAAATACAAACATTCGCTACTGCCATATTATTTCTTCGAACCGAGTTATACTCTCGTCCCTACTAAAGCAAACCAACCATATAGTAGTGCATGTACTTCATATCAAATTATTGTACAAACACACATACTCGTGGTAAATTCGTACTTATAAGGGTTACAGAATAAACTTATAAAACAAATTTGTTCTTTCATGAATACAACTATTTTCTTTTTCAGCTTTTTGTTCATACCGCTTTTACTCTTCTCTATACCCGGGACGTATTTGTTTGATATTCAAAGGAATTTGAGTAGTTTCTCATAAAAAGGATTTCTAGTATTTTTGTGCTTTATTCGTTCCTTCGCTCGGTACGTTATTGTATTTTTTTTTAATAAAGTAACATTGAATGAAATGCGTATGAATATTTAGCTTATTATTAGTTTTTTCAACTTTTAAATTTAGCATCATTGCACAAGCACATATTTATCCGTTTACCAAGCAACTTGTCATGGATATGGTTATATATATCAAAACCCGAGTTTGCAATCCGTATGACTATAGATGATCAGTGTTTTTGGTTAATTTTGTTACTGAATTTAAAGATTTATGGTCTTATTGATGAAGTAACAAAAAAATGGATTTAAAATGTTCATTGGTTGTTGAACGTTTTAGATAATAAAATGTGCTTCATAAGAACAGTGTTTATTAGGGTGATTGTAAAAATCGATGTCGGTTTTTTTGTCGGTGTTACCCCCCAAAAATGAGTTTGACCACGATTGGTGTGTGAAAGCCCGTGCCGCTTTGGACTAAATGTTTTTAAACTCCTAGAGCCCCGTTTGGGGGACATATATCAAAATAGTCTAGTCCAATTTTGATGGAACAAAATTCCATTAATCTGTTCATATATCATTTCACTGCAAAGTCAACAGTTTCGTAGTTATAAACAAATTTATGAAAAAATACCGGTAAGAATGTTTCAGTCAGGAAACCCGACTTACATATACTCTCACCCTCAATAAAACATAACATATTCTTGTATATTGGTATTATAACTCGATTTCTAAAGTGGGGCGGGGTGGTACATTTGTATGGGAGGTACCAGAACGGGCGTGGCTAACCTTCCATTTTTTTTCTCCAAAACTTTATCCTGTTATGGCATTATTAAATACAGAATTTGGATACGATCACGTTGGATGTATTGATATTATTACTCCATCTCTAAAGGTACATTTGTCTTTCGAAAGTATCGTGCGTACCAACCGGACAGACAGACAGGCAGACATGGCTCCATCGATTTAAAAAGTCAGGAATTGAATTTGGTTCAAAGAAACCTAGGGTCTAAAGTGGCTCCTTCTATGCAAGGGCGTAGCCAGGATCTCGGCCAGGGGGGGGCTGAAGGTTTTCTTTTTTTAATTTATTTTTAAAATAAAAAAATTAAAAGTTTAACTGCATAATAAAAAATAAGTACATAATGATAAATGTATATAAAACATATAACAAAAAGAAATAAATTTATTAGAAAGAATTAAAATTAAAGACCTCATGTTTTTCAGTATCATAAACGTAAATTTGTAATTATCTTAACCGTTTTGTTTTCATGTGTATTTTTTATTCTTCAGACGAACTTTGTTGAGTCTATTCCATGTAAGTTATGTGCCTTTATAATCAAAAGCCAAATATATTGTAGAATCATCGGCTGTCCAGAACCGGTCACATCGCGCATTTGCGAGAAGATTGACAAAACTTCAAAAAACGTAATTTTTGTTTGAAAAGAACAAGTTACTTAAATGGCGTTGCTATTGGAGGTGGTAATTTATACTCTTTAGATTCCCTGTAACATTTCGAAATTTTAAAAGGCCCGAATAGTGATAAAACCGTGACCATCCCTCAGGCCAAACGGTTTAAGCTATCACAGTGAAAATCTATACAAACAAGATTCTTAGAGAACTAGAGAGCAGCGTGAAGGAATTTTTCGAAACTCGTACTTTAGGGACTAAAAAGAGCCACAAAGAGTAAAACTGGTACCAGACAATACAACGGCTTAATGTAGAATCAAGAAAATATATGAGAGCTTGCTTCATATACAATTAGATTCGAATTTAAGGGAAAATAATACCATAAAGTAATAAAAATGGTGTCACCACCTAGACCAAACGGCTAAAGCTATAGTAGCGAAAATCTACATGGGCTTTCTCTCAATAAAATTAGAGAGCGGCACGAAGCGATTTTTTAAAATTCGTACTTTTAGTGCTAAAAACGGCCCAAAAAAGTAATAATCACCGAGACCAAACGGATTAAGTTAGAATCGCGAAAATCGGGTTGAATGTTTATTTTATGATGTAAATTGTAGGATATTTCGAATTTTGTACTTTTAGGGTGAAAAGAGACCGAAAAAGGGATAAAACTGTAACCATCAACCAGATCAAAGGCTAATGGTAGAATTGTGAAAATTAGGGTGTTCTTGTTTTGTTGGGCAAGTACGTTTTTCAAAATCCCTACTTTTATGGAAGAAAAGTTGGAAAAGAGATAAAATTGGTACAATCAGTCAAATTGGTACATACATGGGCATATTCGCTCTAGAATTAAAAAAGATTTCTTAAAAAAAAAAAATTTCGAAATTCGTACTATTGGTATTAAAAATGAGAGAAATATAATCACCGCTAAGACCAAACGGCCAATGGCGAGATTGAGGGAAATATTTATTTTAAAGAGAAGTTATGCGATGTTTACCAGAAAGTAGCAGCGGAGTAATGCGAGCCCGGAAAGATATGTAGACTAGCTTGGTTTGACCAAATCCGTCTGCCTAGAAATGGAAAATTTGGTGTGAATATTCAAATATTTCCTTTGAGTCCTGTCAATTGTTCTTCTATTTTCCAACTCCATGTAGTGTATAAAAAATAATGTAATTGTGTTACAAATTATATAAATGTAACAAATTTTTACTATAGTTTTCAATCTGTAGGGGGGGGCAGCTGCCCCCCCCTGCTCCTACCTGGCTACGCCCTTGCTTCTATGTGTAACACTTTTGGGTCGTATCAAATAATATATACCCTCCTATCCGTAGGGTGAGGGTATAAAAAATTAAAAAAAAATTCCTAAAAAATTTAACTTTTTATATTGAAAAAATAATTAAAAATCCAAAACAGAAAAAAGTGTTAAGTCTTACTACTTTCCCGTAATGTGACATAACCTATGAACAAAATTAAACGTATGTAGGTAATGGAAATCGATCAACGCGTCCCGAATTTATTCACAATTAAGTGAAGGTATCTTATTTTGAAAAAAAAATTTATGCAATGAATATGGTTTATCGTACTAAATAAGTTTAAACAATTTATTTGAGGATATGTACAAAAGTCTTTGGCATAAACGTTGATGACTTTGAAACTAATTTACAAATGGTTTCTCTGGTCTGTAGAAACCACTATTTTTTATGATAGAGAACGGGTTTCCGATAAAGAAAAAAAAATTTTGTAATTTTTTTAGGCGAAAGTTGGATTTTTGTCTATATTTTTTTATTTGTTTAAGACGGCTAATCAGGCCAGAAGGGGTACCAAATTTTATGGCATCAAATGGCCAACAAGAATAATGCCATTTAAACTCAATAAATTGCACAATTAGCCGGCTGAATACATTTGATTTTTTTTTTCATTGAAATTAGCGTCTCAGGAAAAACAAAACAATCGACACGAAATTTTTTTGGAATCTTCTGCGTAAAGCAAGCACCTCAACACACAAATGAAGTATTGCAGAATAGAATCTATGGACTGGTTAATCAGTAATGGCATCTGAAAGTTGGCATACAGAAATGAAGTATTTACAAATACTTAAATGTTTACCTTTGGCGGAAGTGCCGAATAGGGCGAGGAGTCCATACAACTAGAGAAATATACAATTCTCTTCGTCTTGGTACCCAAACAACGAAATGGTAGGTAAAAATTAGAGCCGGAGCCCATGGCGCCCTTGGGTGTCAAAAGAGGGGCTACTTGTATTCTATGACGACCGCCTCAAATTAAAATATTCGAAGAAAGTGTAAAAGATTTTTTGTATTTAGGTATTGCATTGAAAAACCTTAAAAAAAACATGGTTACGAGTATATGTTATCTCAATAAGGTCGAGAGATATTTGAGAAAAAAAAATTGTGATATTTATACCAGAGAATGACAATAAGTACTCGGCATTAATGTATACTTAAGTACATACCCATAATTTGTATACTTGTGTGGAACTATACCTAACACACAGGGAATACTTACAAACTCTTACTTGCGTTGAAAAAACATGTTTGCACACCGTTTACAACGAACGTTACCTATACCTACCCTTACTTTTGTTTCTCATACACAAGTATACACAAAATGCACTCGACGCACACGAGGTCAGAAGCCGAAGCAGACTCAACTTAAATATGAAGTTTTTTAGCTACGATAAAAATCATTATAGATCATCGTGTTTGATCGTTCTTACATTCGTCAACTCTTCTAAGCACTACGGGTGACATGAGTACTCATGTGTACTCATGTGCATTCCCATACTCTACGGAACAGAAATAGAAATTTGACATGTATCACTAGCACCCAACACAACCAACACTAACACTACTCTTATTATACATTTTGAAATTCTCTGGTTTATACCATCACCCTTAGGGATGAGGGTATATATCATTTGATACGACCCAAAAGTGTAACACATAGAAGGAGTCACTTTAGATCCTAGGTTTCTTTGAACCAAATTCGATTCATGACTTTTTAAGTCGTTTCAGCCATGTTCGTCTGTCTGTCTTGCTGTCCGGCTGGTTCGCACGATAACTTACGAAAGACGTAACCAAATGTTTTGAAATTTTGCTCAAGTTATTATTTCCTCGAAACTACTTACGCTATTGCAAATGGGCTACATGGCCTCGCCCCTTCTGGTACCTCTTATACAAATACATCATTCCGCCCACTTTAGAATCATATCAATACACCCAACGGGGTCGTACCCAAATTCTGTATTTGGTATAGCTATAACAGGATAAAGTTTTGGAAAAAGCTTAGCCACGCTTCTTCTGGTACCTTCCATACAAATCTACCTTTCCGCCCACTATAGAGATGGAGGAATAATATCAATAAATCAAACGTGATCGTACCCAAATTCTATTTTTAGTAAAGCTATAACAGGATAAAGTTTTGAAAAAAAAATTGTAAGTCTATCTACGCCCCATCTGGTCGCTCCCATACACATGTGGTCCGCCCACTTTAGAAATCGATTAATATTATTAAAAGACCTAACGCGATTGTGCCCAAATTCTGTATTTGGTAAAGTTCAAGCAGGATAAAGTTTTGGAGAAAAAATCTGGAAGTCTAGACACGCCCCTTCTGGTACCTCCCATACAAATGTACCACTCCGCCCACTTTAGAAATAGGGTACTAATATCAATACACTCGACACGATCGTGCCCAAATTCTGAATTTTGTTATGTTATAATAGGACAAAGTTTTGGAGAAAAATTTGGAAGTCTAGACACGCCCCTTATGGTACCTCGCATACAAATGTACCTTTCCGCCCACTTAATGGATGTTGTAATAATATCAATACCCCCAACGTAATCGTGCCGAAATTCTGTATTTAGTAAAGCTATAACAGGATAAAGTTATGGAGAATAAATCTGGAAGCCTAGACACACCCCTTCTCGTACCTCCCATACAAATGTACCACTCCGGTCACTTTAATAATATCAATATAATAGAAAATTATTTGTTTTACCGAGGGTATGGGTATATGTAAGTCGGGTCGCCCGACTGAAACTTTCTAACTGGTTTTAATTACAAATCGGTTAATTTTAATAACTCAAGACTTAAACAATCTTATAGTGGGTGATGGTATTTATCAGTCAGTTTATCTGACTGAAATTTCTATACTGGTTTTGGATGAGGTTGATATATTAGTTGTTTTGTAAAAATATTGTTATCGTTGGTTTTCTAATAAAATTCTGAATGAAATTGCTGAAAGAATGATGCCAATACGTTGGCAAAATTAAAAGTTATAAGCATCGCAATTAAAAAATTCTAAAAAAATGCCTATTATAATGTTATTTCGCGTCTTTATTCTTTCGTTCGTAGAAAAATATTTTCTTTCTTTCTTTTTCTCATTATATATTTTTGTGACCACATATGTATGTGGACTAGTTAATCGTAATGTATTTCAATAAATAAAAAAAAGTGTGGCCAATTTTACATTTTACTCAGAATCATGCCCAAAATAAAATGTGCCTTTTATTAAGTTTTATATATTATTCACTTAGGACCGGCCGTGGCATAGTGGCCTTCATTGTCAGCTCCCCTCGAATGTTGTCGACAGCAACTTCGCAGTATTAGTGTCGAGTCAATCGACATGTCTTGTAAGAGCCTTTGCAAACAGTGACGTTCGCATTCGTCGATAAACAAGTACGTGCCGTTAGTTGTGAATCTAAAAATAGAAAGCGTGTTAATTTCACAACAACGCGATAAGCTATCTTATACCTCATTCATGGGGTGTAAAGGGAAATTAAGTTAAGTTAAATATTAATATTAAACTTCAATTTATTCCCTTTCCAACGATATGCAACACTTGTATGTCAAGTGTGCATTTATCTTCTTATATATAAAAATGAATTGCTGTGCAGTTGTCTCGCTAAAACTCAAAAACGGCTGGACCGATTTCCAAAATTTTTTTTTTGTTTTGTTCGCTATAGCTTCCGGATGGTTTAAAAGGTTTTATTTTTTCCAAAAGTGGGCGGCGCCACGCCCCTTTTTTCAAATATCGCTCAGACGGCCTTTCTAATAGACCGATTGATACAAAAATTTTACCATGAGAACCTGTTGTCCTGTAGATAGTTCCTGACTACATTTGGTTGTAATTGGATAAAGGGGCGTGGCACCGCCCATACAACTTGAAAATTAAAAAGGCTATATTTCATGAAATATCAGAGGTATGAAGTAGAGATTTGGTATATATGTTGTTTGAGCAGTATTAATTACAGCCAGGATGGAAGTGGGCGGTACCACGCCCCCTTTTCAAAAATCGCTCTAACGCCTTTTCTAATGGATCGATTGATACAAAACTTTTACCATGAGGTACTGTTGACCTGTAGATAGTCTCAGGCTATATTTGGTTGTGATTGGATAAAGGGGCGTGGCACCGCCCATACAACTTGAAAATCGATAGGGCTATATCTCATGAACTATCAGAGGTATGAAGATGAGATTATGTTGTTGGAGAAGTATTAATTGCATCCAGGGAGGAAGTGGGCGGTGCCACACCCTCTTTTAAAAAATCGCTCTAACGGCTTTTCTAATAGATCGATTGATACGAAAAATTTACCAAGTGGTACTGTTGACCTGTTGATAGTCCCAGGCTATATTTGGTTGTGATTGGATAAAGGGGCGTGGCACAGCCCATTCAACTTGAAAATTAAAAGGGCTATATTTCATGAACTATCAGAGGTATGAAGATGAGATTTGTTTTAAAACAAACGGTTAAAACTGTCAAAATTCCACAGTATATTGCTGTTCGCCTAGAGATATGAACAGTAAGGTGGGCCAATTTTTTTATTCGCAAAAATCGTAACCAAAATCGGAATCTACGATGAATTTTAAGAAAACTTTGTGTCTAAAATCAATTCCTAGCTCGCGTTGGAAAGCATGAATATTTTAAATAAAGATTTTTTTGTTTTTAAATGAGCACAAACCGAAAACTTCAGATATATATTTTTTGAGACCTTCTGCGTAAAACTGACTTCCCAACAAACTAAATGAGGTATTACGGAAGCAAATCTACGTTTTGGTTAAAAAGTTATGGCATCTGAGAGTTGGCATACAGAAATGAAATTTTTAAAATCATTTTTCAGAATATAGGGCGGGATCCCAATAAAAAAATCAAAAATATACTATTCTTTTCGTCTTGGTCTCCAAACATTGGAATGGTAGGTAAAAATTAGAGCCGGGGCCCATAGGTCTGAAGTAACTGAAATATTGCTCATTGCTAAAAAAAATATCTCTACCTGAAATCGTTATGCTTCTCAGCGCGAACTATGAATTGATTTTAGACATATAGTTTCTGAGTGAAATTTTCTAAGAATTCTTCGTACATTCCAATACTGATATACGATTAACACGTTTTTTTTGACACGAACTAATTGATTCGCCGTAATGATCAGGCTATTTCGAACTAAAGAAGTTAAAAGTGCCGAGGCGCTGCCCACGCACTTCAATAATTAACTTTTAACTGTATCAAATAATGGTCTGTACACCAGGCAGTTGAGGAAGCGCAGACTAAAATAGTGATATTTTTATTAATTTACTTTACTGGTAGGTATTTTTTAATTACTTTCAGGAGAGCGAATCGGTAATATAGATAGAAAAATTAAGCAATATTAATTGTAGTTATACTACAAAGGTTAAATTTGTATAGTATATCAGAGGTAACATTAGCAAACAATTGTAAATAACCTATGCATGGGGTATTTTTCTTGACATATAGAACTTCTGATAGGTATAAGTGTAAATCTAGCTGTCATACTAATGAAGTGTGATAGACTTTCTTTTAGCATACTTTGCAAAATCACCATGCAAAAACTAAACAAGAACAACGTTTACAAATCTTGCAAATTTATTTTTAAAATGCGCGTTTTGTTCGCCAAACTTATGGCCTTTGTGAAGTTGAGGGTGCATATAATGATCCATCTGAGCAGCTAATAGAAGCCATCGACGCTGTAGACGTTAGTGTGACAGGGGACTCGAATTTATCGAACCGACGTCTTTCTTAGCAACTCGGTCTCTGCAAATGCTGAGGAAAGATCTTGGCCCACATTCATATAAAATCCAACTGATAGAAGAACTAGAGCCAGTGGCGATCAATAGATTTTTGTATTTATCATGTCATTGCACATTATTTGAAGGAGAAATGGTTCCAATACGACGGTGTAAAATGCCATACAGCGCCTGAGACCATCACTTTGTTAAGCCAAAAAATGGTAATACGAGTTCAATACAAAGATAGTATTCGGGAATATTATTGATCCGCGTGAGAAGAAGACATGACAAAAGAAGTTGTTATGGCCAAAGGCATGAAGCTTCAAACGGAATTTTCATTTGCCGTCAATAGGAGAAGGCATAACAAAAATGTTTTTTATGACCAAAGAGATAGTTAGTATACAGATGGTTCACGCTACTACGGATCAAAATAAATAATTTTGATATTTAGAGGAACGTCTGTTTCCGATTTGTGGAAGAAGTGGTTTTTCGCCCTACATACAGAAAAAACTTAATCTACATGTCGGCACTATAGATATGACTTTGCTGATGAACTTTTTATTAGCATTTACGACAATACATCTTTGTTTGGGCGAGGGGGAAATACAAACCCAGAAATAAAAGCACAAAAGACCCAAATAAAAGAATTAATAGGGGTTTCAATTTAAATGTAAGTTTTTATTGGGAACCAATATTACCTTTTTTACACGTAGTGTAGTGGACGAAATCCAAATAACGAGTGAATATAATTAATGGCATATAAACAAAAAGGCTTTTTGTTAAAACCAATAACAAATTCAAATCAAGATGGAGCAAGGCGGCCTACTCGTTACATGTTATTGTACAAGCCCAGACAAAACAGGGTTGCCACATATACATGTTACAAAATTCCCCAAAGGGGGGACGAAAATGGATTCAAACATAAACATTGCCGGCCACCTTGCAACATCAATGCATGTTGCAACTAAGCTAATAACTAAATAAAAATATACAAGAGTTTAATTTCATTTAAAATTTACTATAATAATAAAATTCATTATAAACTTCATGCGCATGTCACGAGAAGAAAGTGAGCACTTGCTAGGGTGTAATAAAGAATAGAAGGGCCCGTCAAGGAGTTCAATTGGGCGCTGAAAATAAAGAAAAAATAGAAAATCTACCATTAAAAATCAGGTGGAGCGTAGCCCCTGGTGCGATAAACAAAAAAATGACATACCACGTAGTGGGTGATAATGTAGGCCACGTAGTGGCTGAGATCCTGCCACGTAGTGGCTGAGAACTGCCACGTAGTGGCTGCTATCCTGCTTCTTATGAACAGATCCCGGACAAAACCCAACCGAAAGCCGTATATTGGGCAAACGGTAGGCCGGGACTGTCATGGTTTTGAGAACGGATTATCTGCCTATAAACCTCTGGGCCCAGAACCAAGTCGACGTGCCCCGGTTCAAAGTATTGCGGGTCTGCCATCGGGAACGCCTCAAAATGGTTCCGCACAAAGTCAGGCGCCGTCTCCAAAGGGGCCACGACATGGGCCAAGTCCGCCAGCCTGGCAGTAACGGCGAAGCGTAGACTTCGCTGGCGTTTCGGCGTTAACATCACCCGACAGTACATACCGTTCTCCACCGGCACACCATAACGCCGTACAAAATCTCGGCATATTTCGCTGCCCTTCATGCAAGCATCCACTACAGCTCGAACTGATATGCGATCCAAACCTACCTGTAATCTCCCTACCACCGTAGGCGAAAGGGAGACCATGTGATGCATGGCCAATGTAGGGGCCGGGAAGCTCCGTGGTCGTAGACCTGATGGCACCAGAGCGCTGGCCGCATACCTCGAACAAGCGCTGGAACGAGCCGTGTCTTCTCCTCCTTCAATCGCTCGTAGAGCGGGACGGTCCCGTGTCGCGCGTCTGCTACGCTGTTGAATTGCTCGTTGAGCAGGACGGTCCCGTGCAGCTAAGCTGTCACGAGCCGTGGTGTGGCGAGTCGCTCGTAGAGCGGGACGGTCCCGTGTCGCGAAACGATCACGAGCCGTTTGCCGTTGTTGCTGGGCTCGTTGAGCCGGGTGGTCCCGTGTCGTTCGACGATCACGAGCCACATTACCATGGGTTGCTGTAGGTCCCTCGTGAAGCACGGTATGGTGCCTACGACCACAAATGCGGCAGCTTTGCTCGATGGTGCAATCCCGTAAAGTGTGGTTCTGTCCCAAGCAATTGGCGCAGAGGCCGTACCGGGCGACAGCTCGAATCTTACGCTCCACGGTGGAGCGTCGGAAATTGGGGCATTGGCGGATATGGTGGTGGCGCCTGCAAAGCACACAGGACCGACTGCGCGAAATCGTGCGCACGGCGACCGGTAACGGTATCTCTGCTGCTGGTACTGGGGCGGGTCGGTTGCTCAGGCATGGAGCCGCCGTAGGGGCCATAGGCACGTCGACAGAAGGAACCTCGACTGCGATAGGAGCCAAAACTGGGCGGGATGGAGAAGCCAAAGCCAATTCCTCATCCGTCATAATGGGGGCGTCCTCGTAGTCCGAAAGATCAACAAAAGGGAAGAGGTTCTCCATTATGCTATTAATGGAAAACCGTCGAGGACAAATATGTATTTTTTTTTAAAAAACGTTAGTTAGGCAGGATAACTAGTTTCTGGACCGGTCGCGTTGCAACACCGTTTGCCGTCCGAACATCCGCGACGCGAACCTGACCGTCACTGCCCGGGTAGACTTTAACGACGCGACCAAGCCTCCACGACGTAGGAGGCTCCCTTTCGTGCCGAATAACCACTAAATCGTCGACCGCTATATTACGCTGTGGAAATTGCCACTTATAACGTTTTTGCAAGCCATGAAGATACTCTTCTTTCCACCGTATACAAAACTGATGCGATAATGCCTTCATTTTCCTAAATCGATTCACTAGGTCCAAAGGCTGATCATCGATCGTGGGTTCAGGGGGGGCTAAGAGTGGGGCACCGATTAGAAAATGTCCTGGAGTTAGAGCCGTAAGCTCCGTAGGGTTCTCGGACATGGGACAAAGTGGGCGAGAATTTAAACAGGCCTCAATACGCGCTAATAGTGTAACTAGACTCTCAAAGGTAAATTTGTGACCCTGCACCTGCTTTCTTAAATGCACTTTAAAACTCTTCACAGCGGCCTCCCATAGACCACCCATATGGGGCGCCCCGGCGGGGATAAAGCTCCATGAGAGGCACTGATACGAAGGATCGGAACTAAATCCTGACCGACACTCCTGTAACACAAGCCGCAGGTCACGCTCCAATTCTCGGGTGGCACCTACGAAATTAGTTCCGTTGTCAGAGAAGATGGACAAAGGGCACCCACGACGAGCTATAAAACGATGAAAAGCCGCCATAAAAGCATCGGTAGACAGCTCACTTGTTGCTTCTAAATGAACGGCCTTGGTGGCGAAGCACACGAAAACACAAACATACGCCTTGCTAAACTTATTACACCTCCCAGGTGAAACCTTGACATCAAAAGGTCCAGCGAAATCAATCCCAGTAGTGGAGAATGGGCGACCGATATTGGTGCGTTCTGGAGGCAAAGCCGCCATTATTTGGCTGCACGACCTCTTCCTATCGAGAACGCATACTTTGCAGCGGTGAACCACGGCACGAATTAAGGTTTTCACGCGCGGAATCCAATATTCGATGCGTATCATACGCAACATTAGCTGGTTACCTCCATGTATTGATATAAGATGAATAAAGTCCAAAAGCAAACGGCTGAATCGGCAACCATAGGGTAGAATTATGGGACAGCGTTCCGTATAAGACAGAGTGGGTGACTTCATCAGGCGGCCATTAAGACGCATAACACCCGACCTGTCTAGTATAGGATTTAACGGTGCTAGAGAACTCTTCGAGTTGAGAGGGCGTCGTTCCAACAGGCAACTATACTCTTCCGCATAATTAGCCTTTTGGGCAAGGATTGCCAAACGAAGACGTGCCTCTCGAATCTCGGTGCCGGTGACAACTGTATTTTCAAAAGACCGTTGACCACGATGTGCGGGGTGCGTGCCATGGAAAAACCTAAAAATATATGCTATAACGCGTAATGCCCGTGGCAACGATGAAAACCGTTCCAGAATGTCCTGATAATCCACAAAGAAGGAAGCGTGGGTCTTGACTGGTCGCATTTCCATCTCGGTGTCCAAAGGAGCACTATTCTCCATACTCCATTGACCCTCTGCCAATCTGAGCCACTGGGGCCCATGCCACCAAATATCCGACTTGTCGAGATCGGCGGGGGAACATCCACGGCTGCCTAAGTCAGCAGGATTGTCCTCGGACTTCACGTGGTACCAGCTACTATTAGCCACGTTTTCCTGAATCCTGCAGACCCTATTAGCAACGAACGTAGTCCAAGTTGTCGGAGTTTTCCTAAGCCAAGACAAAACGATCGTAGAATCCGTCCAGCAGTAAACGCGGTCAATACTAATACCAATTTCCTCTCGCGTAGATCTCAAAAGCTCAGATGCTAGAACAGCACCGCACAGCTCCAATCGCGGTAGCGAGATTGATTTAATGGGGGCCACTTTTGTTCTACAAGAGAGAATGTGCGTATGCACCATTCCATCGGGAGTTTCAATGCGTATGTAAACCACCCCCGCGTATGCCTTTTCCGAGGCATCTGAAAAAACGTGAAGTCCCACGTTGGCACCTGGTGCGTATCCGAGCCACCTAGGGATTTGTATTAAGTTGACCTCCGTATATGAGTCGACGAAGTGCTGCCACTCTTTCTCGGTTGATGGTAATAATACATTATCCCACTGAATATTGTCCAGCCAAATTCGTTGCATAATAATTTTCGCTGTCACAATAACCGGTGCTAGCCACCCCAAGGGGTCAAATAAGCGGGCTATAGCTGACAGGACCTCTCGTTTGGTATGTTGAACCCGCTTTGGCAATGGGGTAACATCAAAATAGAAGGAATCCAGTTGCGCATTCCATCGAATACCCAAAGGTTTCGAACTGCTCGACTCCACAAATTCCAGCAGTTTAGCGTTAACCAGATCCTCTGGCGGAAAACCTTCCAGAATAGACGAATTATTCGCTGTCCATTTCCTTAACTCGAACTTGGCCGATGCCATTGCTGCGATCACCTGATCACGAGCCTTTATTGCAGTCGGTATATCGTGAGAGCCAGCCAAAACATCGTCGACGTACATGGCTCTACGAATTATTTGAGCTGCAAGGGGATATTCTTCCTCAACTATGTCCGCCAGTTCCAACAAAGTGCGAATGGCCAAATATGGAGCACAATTTACCCCAAAAGTTACCGTAAGTAACTCATAGTCCTGAATACGGTCGCCGGGAGAATCTCGAAAAAGTATTCTCTGCAGGGCGGTATGAGCTGGACTGACCTTGATTTGCCGGTACATCTGGGTAATGTCGCAATTAAACACGTACCGAAAGAGCCTCCATCGTAGAATGAGGAAAGTTAATTCTTGCTGCAATGTAGGCCCTATGTGCAAAATGTCATTAAGACTGTTCCCATTTGAGGTCTTGTTGGAGGCGTTGAACACGACGCGGAGCTTCGTGGTCTGTTTGTCCGGTTTAATCACTGGATGATGTGGCAAATAGCACGAACATTCGTTATCCGATATCACCGCAGAAACTGGTCTCATATGACCCTTATCCAAATACTCGCGTAAGACCTCATCGTACAATATCTTAACGTCTGGCTTCCGTAAGAGAGACGCCTCGTGCCGTTTAAATTGTTGCAGAGCACTAGACCTGGATTCGCCAATGTCAAAAGGTGGAGTATCCGATTTCAAAGGAAGACTAACGACAAATCGACCTTCCGAATCCCTATATGTAGTCTTCTTGTAAAGCTGCTCGCAATACCTATCCGACGGAGACATAATTTTCCGTTTAGGTGTTTCCTCCAATTCCCAAAATCGTAGAAGACTCCGGTTGAGGTTGTCATCGTCCAAAAAATCCACTGTAGCCTTGTACGTCCTAATATGGGATGCTTGAACGGGTCCTGTTATAATCCAGCCGAAAACGGTGTTTTGACCTAGCAGAGAATCTGCAACAGACCTGGTCTCCCCCAGCACAATTCGAGGGTACACATCCGCACCTAATAACAAATCCACTGGACGACAATCAAACAGGTGGGTATCAGCTAATTTAATCTCCGGCAACAAAGTCCTAAACTCACTGCTTACAGTAAACGAAGGCAGATTTCCTGATATCCGCGGTAAAATGAATGCATCAGTGTCCACTTGAAGAGAGCAGTCCAGCGTTGATCCGATTGCCAAATGACACAATTTGGTCGATCTGGCAGACACCGCTTGGTTGACCCCCGAAATTTCAGCATTGGTGTGTGTAGTTGGCAGGCGAAGCTGCTTTTGAAGACGCTCCGTAACGAACGAGGCCTCAGAACCTGGATCAATCAAGGCTCGTGCAGGGTACTCAACGCCTTGATGGACAATGTTGACCAAGGCTGTCCCTAACAATACTGTCTGGCTCTGAGCGGAGTAAAAAACTTGCCGATTCACAGTATTGTTAGAAGGATTCTGTCGCGAACCAGATGGCAAAACATCGTTATCTCCTGTAGAGGAGGGTGGGGCGTTATTTGCGGCGGCAGCTGGGTTTCCTGAGCTGGAAGAATTTCCTGAGGCGGTATTTGAGGTTCGATGTAGAAGCGTGTGATGTCTCCTATTACACGTGGAACAATTGTAATTACTATTGCACTCCTTCACTTCGTGGGTCCGTGACAGGCAGTTAATACAACAATGATGTCGCTTTATCTGTGCAAATCTTTCAGATACGCTAAGTTTCTTAAATTTGAAGCAAGATCTCAAGTTGTGCGACTGTTCCGGACAAAGCACGCAAGAAGAACTGTCGGCCCGCGAAGCTGAGACCGAAGTAGCTGATGACTTGTTATCGGGAGATTTTTTCGACGAAGTATTCGCCAAATGAGCTTTGACCTTTTTGTCGCCCGATTTCCTATGAAGATCGGGGCCCATTAATCCATGAAGACAATCCAACGTTTGAATTCTTTCCGTAAGAAAGAGATCCATATCCTTCCATAGCGATAGTGCCGCTTTGTCCCGAACGCTTTGTTCCCACAGCGTTATGGTCTGCTTCGGTAGACGTTGCACGCAGAGAAAAACTAGCAAAGGATCCCAATTTTTCGTAGAAACCTGATACACCGAAAGTGCACATAAACAGCTATTAATACCTCTCTGTACCGACTTTAATCCCGAGCTTGTCTCACTATCCAAGGCTGGAATTGCAAAGAGTTTCCGAAGTTGCTCGTTCACCAGTATGCGAGGATTTTCATAAGTGGCTCTCAACGAATCCCAAGCAAATGCAAAACTTTTGCCGGTAAGTGGAAATTTTGAGACAATGTCCCGTGCATCACCGCTAGTTTTCCTAATTAAGTGGCAGAGACGCTCCACATCGCTCAAACGACGATTATTTATATAGATGGCAGTGAAAAGATCCCTAAATGTGGGCCAGGAGAGGAAATCGCCTTTGAAAATATCCGTATCACAAGGCGGAAGACTCAAATTGTTCATCTCCATTGGATCCATAAAGATTTCCCGCTGTCCCGTTGTGGATGAGTGTGCGATTCCGTTGGAATCCATAACCTTCCCCTCATTTTCCATGGTTGGTAGGGGTGCTGGCTGAGCAGGTTGCTCCACAATCACCACATCGTCAATTTGGTCGTTACTCAACGACTCGCGTGCAGAATTAACACGTCTTATGCTGGCCGACGTTTCCCGTGCCGCTAATTGGGCCTCTTTGAAGACCTGCAGTTTCTCCTTCATTGACGTCAAACATCGAACATAAGCATCAAACGTGGAGTCATGCTTCCTTTCCGCGGCCTCGATGCAGTCCGAATCTGAATCCGCTGAGTTAGCCAACTTCCTTATGCAGTTTTCATACGTAGTAGAAACCCGACGCCATAATTTCTTCAATTCAACAGAATGAATCTCGAGAGAGAACACGGAGTGTTCTTCTTCCTTCCTGGCATTAAATTTGGCCTCGAATTTGATGAGTGCATCAGACACCTCAATGAATGCCAAAAGATGAGGAGACGCCATATTGATTATATAAACTGACTAAAACTTTTTCGAAAAAAAAGGTACGAAAAGAAACCGAGCTCAAAAACGAGAAAAAACGCCCTAGTGAATTCAAAATATGTCTATTGGGAAGACTAGACAAAAGCACCAAATTGCCTAAGCACGTAGTGTTAGCAAAAATAATAAAAAAAAATAAAAACCAATACTTTCCCACTCTGAAATAAAATTATAAATGGTCGGAGACAGTCTCTTGATACGCACTGTATGCAGAGAAAGTAGCAAAAAAAATCAAATAAAATATAAATAAAATAAGTATAACAAATATTTTCTATTAGTTGTCCGGAGGACCGAGTATGCTTTTTATTTTGTGAGTAAATATCGTTTCGAATATTTCACGAAAATATTTATTAATTTATTATTATTATTTTCTATTTAGTTTATTTTCTTTTTGAAGTGGACTGTATGATAATAAATCGATAAATTTCGAAAAAAATTAACGATAATTGCCAAATCAATATTTTCACGAATTGTCCGGAAGACAGGTTATTGAAGCGCACTGTATTCGAAAATAGTCGCGTTCGAAACCAATATTGGTGAAAATAGCCGAGAAAAAAAATTAAATTCCGAATGGAAATAATTTTCAAAGTATGTCCCGGATGACAATCTTATGGTACGCACTGTACGTAGGAGAAATCTCGTAAAAGAATTTTCGAAAGAAAGAACGTCCAAATATTTTCCACACAAAAAAAATTAAAATAGAACTCGAATAGATTTATTTGCAAATTGTCCGGAAGACCGATTTTTGGAACGCACTGTAGTTGCAAGTATCGCGATCAAAAATCTTTTATTTGCTTAGAGATAAATTCCGATTCAAGTTTATTTATTTTCTGTATTTGAATTAATTTAAAAACGACCGGAGACGAACTTTTGACACCGACTGTATACAGACAAGTGATGCGTGAGCAAAAGAAACCGTTCAATTGAGACAGTAAAATTTATGATAATTATTTTCTCAAAGAAAATTTAATATTAAATATTTTATTCTAATTGTCCGTAGGACCGACTTTTGACGCGCACTGTACTAAAACTTGCGATCAAAATTTATTAGTTTGAAAAAATTAATTTAAAATTATATTAAAAAAAAACTTATTTATTTTTACTTCTTTCACGGTTACAAACTTTTTGCTCACACTGTACACAGAATGTCGCCAGATGATCTGTAAACAAAACAAAACAACACACAATAGGCAATTACCGTATGTGCGTGTGTGTGATATTAGTTAGGCAACCAACATATGTACTTTCGATCGTTGACCGAGATGGCACTAACAGAAATTTTGCACTCTTTGCCTTTATTCTGTTTTTCGTTACACCCAAAATTGTTGGTGTAATATTTTTGTTCGACACCGGTATCTATTTATTTAACACAATAAAAACAATTATACGCCGGTACACTGTTGGTTGCACTAACACAGCACTTTTTGTATTTGTTTATATTTAAATTATTCACGGCCCGATTGAATTTAATTCGCGATCACGAAAAATATTAAATTAACGTACACGTCGCAAACGATGTTGCAAAAAACGACACTTTTTTCTTGGGTGTATTAATGCACAATAGCACCCGACACTTTTAAATTTTATTTACTTTGCACAAAATGTTCACTAAAAAAAAAATTAACACTGTACGCACCTGTAGTTTGTAGATGTAAAATGATGAAATATGTTGAGAAATGATGATTATGATGTGTGATGATTGCTGGTGGGACACCAAATTCCTTACAGTTGAAAAAACAAAAAAACGCTTTAAAAATCGCTGGAAGCGGGTATCCTCGGTTGAAGGACCAAAATGTTTGGGCGAGGGGGAAATACAAACCCAGAAATAAAAGCACAAAAGACCCAAATAAAAGAATTAATAGGGGTTTCAATTTAAATGTAAGTTTTTATTGGGAACCAATATTACCTTTTTTACACGTAGTGTAGTGGACGAAATCCAAATAACGAGTGAATATAATTAATGGCATATAAACAAAAAGGCTTTT
This sequence comes from Muscina levida, assembly GCA_964034835.1. NCBI lineage: Eukaryota > Metazoa > Arthropoda > Insecta > Diptera > Muscidae > Muscina > Muscina levida. The sequence continues at coordinate 91,701,815 of OZ035883.1, read as the reverse complement.
TGTTAAAACCAATAACAAATTCAAATCAAGATGGAGCAAGGCGGCCTACTCGTTACATGTTATTGTACAAGCCCAGACAAAACAGGGTTGCCACATATACATGTTACAAAATTCCCCAAAGGGGGGACGAAAATGGATTCAAACATAAACAATCTTAATTGGTAAAATTTAATGTTAAGGAGTTACTTTAAATAAGTTACATAAGTAAATAAACTCAACATATTATTGTCGAGCTTTACTGGTATGTATTTTTTAAATAAAATAAATAAAAAATAAAAAAATAAGCATTATTCATTGTAGTTATACTACAATGGTTAAATTTTTATAGTATATCAGAGGTAACATTAGCAAACAATTGTAAATAACCTATGCACGGGGTGTTTTTCTTGACATATAGAACTTCTGATAGGTATAAGTGTAAATCTAGCTGTCATACTAATGAAGTGTGACAGACTTTCTTTTAGTATACTTTGCAAAATCACCATGTAAAAACGAAACACGAACAACGTTTACAAATCTTGCAAATTTATTTTCAAAATGCGCGTTCTTTTCGCCAAACTTATGGAGCCCTTTGTGAAGTTTAGGGTGCATATAATAATCCATCTGAGCAGCTTATAGAAGCCATCGACGCTGTAGACCTTAGTGTGACAGGGGACTCGAATTTATCGAACCGACGTCATTCTTAGCAACTAGGTCTCTGCAAATGCTGAGAAATGATCTTGGCCCACATTCATATAAAATCCAACTGGTAGAAGAACTAGAGCCAGTGGGCGATCAATAGATTTTTTTTATTTATCATGTCATTGCACATTGTTTGAAGGAGAAATTGTTCCAACACGACGGTGTAAAATGTCATACAGCGCGTAAGACCATCACTTTGTTACACCAAACATTGGTGACCGAATTATCCCAAAAAATGGTAATACGAGTTCAATACAAAGATAGTATTCGAGAATATTATTGATCCGTGTGAGAAGAAGACATGACAAAAGAAGTTCTTATGGCCAAAGGCATGAAGCTTCAAACGGAATTTTCATTTGCGGTCAATAGGATAAGGCATAACAAAAATGATTTTTTATGACCAAAGAGATAGTTAGTATACAGATGGTTCACGCTACTACGGATCAAAATAAATAATTTTGATATTTAGAGGAATGTCTGTTTCCGATTTGTGAAAGAAGTGGTTTTTCGCCCTACATACAGAAAAAACTTAATCTACATGTCGGCGCTATAGATATGACTTTTCTGATGAACTTTTTATTAGCATTTACGACAATACATCTTAATTGGTTAAATTTAATGTTAAGGAGTTACTTTAAATAAGTTACATAAGTAAATAAACTCAACATATTATTGTCGAGCTTAAGTACCGTTTTCAAAGTACTTTGTAGACCTAAATGTGAAATATATTACAAGTTAGTATGCAATAGCGAAGCATTGCCGGGCCCACTAGTTCTTTATAATTATAAAAGTATATATCGTGAAACACACATATATATGGGGGCTATATCTAAATCTGAACCGATACGCTTTAAATAAATTCTTACATCTGATTAATTTGCCGAAGAAAGCCAAGCAATATTTCGAATAGTTCACGAGATATAGACTTAAGAATCAATACATGTTTTTTGCCAAATGTACTAACATCCTCATTGATATTATTACTCCATCTCTAAAGTGGGCTGATTGGTTCATTTGTATGGGAGGTTCCAGAAGAGGCGTGGCTAGACCTCCAATTTTTTCTGCAAAACTTTATCCTTTTATAGCTTTACTAAATACAGAATTTGGGCACGATCGCGTTAGGTGTATTGATATTATAACTCCATCTCTTAAGTGAGCGGAGTTGTACATTTGTATGGGAGGTACCAGAAGGGGCGTGTCTACTAGAGTATACAAACATTCGACTTTTCGAAAACCAGTTTCGGCTTTATTCGAAATTTACATAATTTCAATAACTCGGTGTTCGAATACTGTATTAAGAAAAAACCGGGTAAACCGGTTTAAAAATCCTATTAATATTATAAACTAGCTGGCCCGGCAGACTTCGTTCTGCCTCCGAATTATTGTAAAAGATGTTGAGTGCAGTTCAAATGTAATAACGATTGGTTTTTGACTTTGACCTCTAGAATATTTCAACTTAAAGGGCGAGGCTTTCCCGTACAAATTTTGTTCCTCATATATCTAAAAGAATATTATATATTATTGTAAGAATTTGTAAAATGGATCAGCAGTGTCGTCCATGATTTCATGAAAACTTACTTATTAATAGGCATATATTCTAAAACCACATTTTTCAGCCGATTGACTGACATATAAATTTCTGCGTTGGTGTACTGTGTGATTGTACCTTTAGGTGTTTGGTCTGAGCCATGATAGCACTTTACATCTTTTTATCCCAAGGAGTACGAATTTTCAAAAATCCCTTCATTTGGCTCAACAACCCTATTAACCGTTTGGTCTGGGTGATAGCAACAGTTTTTCCCATTTTAAGTGTTTGTCCCTTAAAAGTTCGAAATGCGAAAAAACACTTTGTGAAGCTCTCTAATGATAAGAAAGTGCGCCAATATTAATGTTCGCCATTCTACCTTAAATTCTGGCAGGCGATCTACAGGCCATCCCCAACTTTCACTGTAATTTTGGTCAAAATCGGTTTAACCGTTTTCGCATTTAGTGGTGTCATCAAAATGGACATCTATTTTTATATATATAGAGTTTTCAATAATTTTAATGTTAAAAAAATGTTTATATGTAATGTAATCAATGGTGACTAAATGACTTTTAAAAAATTAAGTGTATCATAAGCTAAACAAATGCAACTGGATCCAAACATACATTTAAAATTTTCTCATGTCAAAAAATGTATTAATTTTAAGTTTAAAAAAATCGGACAATCGAAATAATTCAGCTCCAGCCACCACACTCATAATAAAACAAATATACGCTCAACATTTCAGTCAAATTGTTTGATTCGTTATAATTCCACAATAGCGGCACCTTCAGGGTCCATTTATACAAAAAATTTGTTCTCATGATCACATAGTTATACATACTAAATTTCTCTTAAATTGGTCCATTCGATCAAATTTTGATTAAACAAACATACATTCTGAATTTCAGTAAAATTGGTCTATCCATTAAAATTGTCGGTATAAATACACCCCAGCGCCATCTACCGGGTCCATTTGTACATACAATTGTTTCTCATGATTAAACAAACATACACTCTGAATTTCAGTTAAATTGGTCCATTCGTTTAAATTTTGATTATAAATCCACCCCAGCGCCACCTACCGGGTCCATTTGTACATAAAAGGTTTTCTCATGATCAAACGAATATCCGTTCCAAATTTCAGTCGAATTGGTACATGCATTCAAATTTTCGATATAAATCCACCCTAGCGCCACCTGGATTTGATTTTTTTCAACACAAACAATCTACGGAAAATTTCGAATCGAATAAAAAAAAAATTAGCCAAATCGCTCCAGCCGTTCTCAAGTTATGGTATCACATACGTGGACCATTTCATTTTTATACTAGCTGACCGGGCAGACTTCGTCTTGCCTAAAGAAGTATTGACTGAAATTTAACTTTTTTTGGTTGGAATAAATCTTCGGGTTGTGTTAGTTGCTTTTGATATTCGCATCGAAATTTAACAAAAATTTTGAGGTATATTAAAAGATAATATAGTTTTAATGACAGAAATTTATTGTAATGCTTTTGATAATAGAGTATGTATGGAAGACCCAAGAAGTGTACATATTTTGATCAGTGAGCCATTCTACACGTGAACATGCAACATAAAGGTGTTCATGCGAAAAATATGGATTTTTCAAATTTGAATAGACTGTCCCTCAGATTTATTGAATGTCATTGCAAATTTTAACCGAACTGGAAACTGTAGTCATTTAAATCTAACGGCAAATCCGTGGGTATCATTATTATACATAGTAGCAACACTTCGGTTCCCTTATATTTTCTGGGTAAATTAATTTAAGAAGGATAACTCAGTCATGTATTGCTTCTTAAATCCTATAATACGCGATCAAGGGGTTTGAACGATTTGTTGTGTGTCATAGTACACTCATCTCTCATTATGATTTGACATGTTTGCGACATTTTTTAACTTGAAAACTCATGCGCGGTTCTCGGAAAATTTAATTTTTTTGCTCTTTTCTGCAACATCCAAAATAGCTGCGCAATACAGGAGGATGCAATAGCCAACGCGATCAAACATTTTGCAAAATCAACAATATCAAAACCCATTGGTGCAATAAGGAAATAAAATCCTCCACAATCATTCGTTACTGCTAATATTACACTGTTGTATGACGTTCGTCGATCTAAATGTAATAGAATGCAGATTTGAAAAATGTTTAAATTCGTGATTATTCGATTTTTTCTGCCGTAAATCTCAGTTACATACACCACTGGTCTCAAAAAATTGCATTCCAAATATCAAGACGAATAGTGCTACAGTTCTTCAGCTATTGCTTTTTGGAAAACATAATTTGGCAGGGCTACCTCTTATGCTTGATCACGAATATTGGTGTTTATTCCACATACTATTTCAAATCCCCCCTTTTTCTTTAAAATACGTATATTAATGTTAATTGAATCCACAACAAATTCCGTTACCATTGCAAAATTACGTCCTACTGACGGAGCCATGCCTAATGATCTAGGCCATCAGATATTGCACTTTAACAAATTAGGTCCTATGAGTAGGGTCATTCCTACTAATCCAGTACTTCAGATACCGCACTTTAACAAATTAGCTTATTTGAAAATTCAAATATTGACAAATTTAACATTGACATACTATTTAAATTTTCACAATTTAAAACTTTTGAACATTTTTTGTATGGTAAAATCGAAAATCGAAAATCGACTCAATAAATGGACCACATGATTCAAATGCAATGTTTAAGTAACCTATAACGACCCTCGAAAGATTGTCTTTCTATTGATGCCGGTTTGTTGCACATCGGTTGGGTGGTTTTGAAGTCTATAGTGGACATACGTAGAAACAAATGTTCACTTTTATATATATATTTTTATATATATAGATGTGAATGTCTGTCTGTTTGTTTGTTTGTTTGTATGTTTGTTGCTCAATCACAACTAAACGGCTGAACCGGTTTCAATGAAATTTGGAAAACAGTTAGTGTACTATATGGAAATTACTATAGGCTATATATTTTGTAATTTTTTACCCTATGGGCGGAGTGGGCGTGGCAAAACTTTTTTTAGAGCTAGAGAGATAAAATTTGATACCCAGATAGTACACGACAACACGAATATGAATATGCAGACGAAATTTAAATTTTGAACCCAATGGGCGGACTGGGCGTGGCAAAACATATTTTTAGAGCTAGGAAGATAAAATTTGATACAAATATAGTACTGGGCAACACGAATATGAATATGCGGACGAAATTTTAATTTTTGACCTAACAGGCGTGGCAAAACTTTTTTTTGAGCTAGGGAGATAAAATTTGATACACAGATAGTACTCGACAACGCGAAAATGAGTATGCAGACGAAATTTAAATTTTTTATCAGTGGGCGGAGTAGGCGTGGCAAAACTTTTTTTTAGAGCTTGAGAGACACAATTTGATACATAGCCATTCATAAAATTATTATTTATTTACTTCCATCTTTAACATATCTGCCTGCTGACGTCTCCTAATATATTCATACATTTTTTGTTTCACGAACTTTATTATTGAATTAGTTTTAGCTGATAGCCTCTCTATGGAAACAGGCACCCTTACATTTAAAGCTTATTTTAAGTACATTACACATCTGAGCAATTTTTATGAGGAAGCTTAAAGAAGATTTTATGTTGTGATAATATAACTCATAGGAGGTTCTTGTCTGGGTGCGGAAAAATTCCTTAACAGACAAATCAGACCTAGGTCGAACGTTTTTATGGCCCGGTATAACAATATGTTTCTAATCGTTTTACTGTATTTTCGATACCAGATGCTTTCATTGATATTTCGGAAAAAGGACATTGAATGGGGCCTTCCAACATTCAAGTGTTCCACATCTTGGTCAAAAGATTCTACTAGGGGTGCTCTAAGACAAAAATCAATCTTCAACTTTTACTATTCATTTTGTCGGTTTTCAAAGCACTGTGTGAAAATCCAAGTATCTATGTTTCTTATTGTTTTAGTGCATCTTTTGGCCCTTACTTCGAGAAACGTCAGAATAGGAACATTAAATGTAAATTCAAAATCGATCGTGTTATTGCACATATAAAATAAATATTTACACTATTAAATAAATATACAATTTTAATAAAAGTTTGCCAATAGAGGTTTTCTCCATATCCTAAAATTTGTGAACTCCTAATGTATTCTTGCGGTTGCTATTGCTAATTAGATTTAAGATCAAATGTTAAAAAATATAACTATGTAATCATTATTGGCCTTTAAAAGGGCTTACCGATTATGAATAAAATGAATTGAAATTGAAAAAAAATTGAAATTGAAATACATTTAAGAAAAATGTTTTATGCTGTGATTTAATATATTCAAAAAACCGTCAAAACCGACCTCAAAAAACCGGTTTAACCGGTTATTCGAAAATCGATATTTTGTAAAAAACGGCTTACGGTTTTGAACAAAAAATCGGTTTGCCGGTTTCGTTTTTGTATACTCTAGTGCCTACACATACAGATTTTTTTTCCAAAACTTTATCCTGCTTGAGCTTTACTCAATACAGAATTTGGGCACGATCGCGTTAGGTCTTTAATAATATTAATCGATTTCTAAAGTGGGCGGTACCAGATGGGTATGGGAGGTACCACATGGGTCGTGGCTAGACTTCCAGTTTTTTCCAAAGCTTTACCCTGTTATAGCTTTACTAAATAAAGAATTCGGATACGATCGCGTTGGATTTATTGATATTATTACTCCATCTCTAAAGTGGGCGGAAATGTAGATTTGTATGGGAGGTACCAGTAGGGGCGTGGCTAGACCTCCAATTTTTTCCAAAGCTTTATCCTGTTATAGATTTACTAAGTAAAGAATGTAGGTACGATTCCGTTGGGTGTATTGATATTATTACTCGATTTCTCAAGTGGGCGGAATGATGTATTTGTATGGGAGGTACCTGAAGGGGCGGGGCCATGTAGCCCATTTGCAAATGAGGATAAAGTTTTGGAGAAAAAAAATGTTCCATTTCGCCCAACGCGATCGTGCCCAAATCCTATATTTGGTAAAACTATAACAGGTTAAAGTTTTGGGGGAAAAAAACTCTAATTTTTGCTCCAAAAATTTATCCTGCTATAACTTAACAAAATACAGAATTTGGGCACGATCGTATCGAGTGTATTGATATTATTACTCCATCTCTAAAGTGGGCGGAGAGGCACATTTGTATAGGAGGTACCAGAAGGGGCGTGTCAGACTTCCAGATTTTTTCCCAAAACTTTATCCTGCTTAAACTTTACTAAATACAGAATTTGGGCACGACCGCGTTAGGTCTGTTAATAATATTAATCGATTTCTAAAGTGGTCGGAACCAGATGTTTATGGGAGTATTTTGGGGAAATATTAACTCGTGCAAAATTTCAAAACATTTGGTTGTGTCTTTCAAAAGTTATCCTGCGCACCGGCTGGACAGCCAGACAGACGGACATGGCTCAAACGACTTAAAAAATCATAAATAAAATTTGGTTCAAAGAAACCTAGGGTCTAAAGTGACTCCTTCTATGTGTTACACTTTTGGGTGCTATTAAATGATATATACCCTCATCCCTAAGAGTGATTGATTTTGAATGACCGTAAATTGAAATTGAATAAAATACCAGGTACTTCACGAATATTTGGGTATGAGAAAGCTTTGTGCAAAGTTGGTGCCGCGAGAGCTCACTTTTGACCAAAAACAACGACGAGTAGATGATTCGAAGCAGTGTTTGGAGATGATCAAGCATAATAAACCCGAGTGTTTGCGTCGATATGTGACAAAGGATAAAACATGGCTCCATCATTTTACTCCGAAGTCCAATCGACAGTCATTTGATTGGACTGCAGACGATGATCCCGCTCCAAAGCGTGGAAAAACGCAACAGTCGGCTGGCCAGGTAATGGCGTCTGTATTTTAGGATGCGCATGGAATAATTTTCATTGACTACCTTGAAAAAGGAAGGACAATCAACAGCGACTATAACATAGCATTATTGCATTTGAAGAAAATGAAAGTGCTGCTTCACCAAGACAATGCACCGTGTCACAAGTCAGTGAAAACGATGGCAAAAATCCATGAATTGGGCTTCGAATTGCTTCCGCATCCACCGTATTTTCCAGATCTGACCCCCAGCGACTATTTCCTGTTCTCAGATCTTAAAAGAATGTTCGCTGGGAAAAATTTTTGTTGAAAGAAGAGGTGATCGCCGAAACTGAGGCCTGTTTTGAAGCAAAGTACAAATTGTACTACAAAAATGGTATCGAAAAGTTTAAGTTTAAAAAATTAATTTTACTACGGTAGGCCAGGAACTTTTAAATTTCCATGCATGTCAAAAGAAGTATTCTAAAATGAGAACAGAACAGACTTTTTTTGACTTAAAAAATTTAGAGAGAATGTTTTACCATATTCTTTTGCAAATTTTTAATATTTGTAATTTTTTTTTATTGGATTGTTAAACCTTTTCAATAATCGGTAATTCAAATTTTTTAAAAACAGAATTTATTGTTACTTTGCCAGCAACATGTAAGTCCTTAAACTCTTTACAAATACGAGGAAGATATTAACTATGGAGGACTTTTGTTTAAAAGCTAAAAAATACAATAATACATAGATTCTGCTGATTATCTTTTCATTACTTCATAAATGTGTATTCAATTTGTAGATGAAGATACAGGCTATACAGATTGGCAAAATACACCACCATCGTCGGTACGACTGCATCCATCTATAATTATTAAAAATGAGCAAGTTGAAGTTAAATGAGCTATTTTTAACAAATACATACTTCTAGCTCAACTATTACAATATGTAAGGCAACTCCAACACAAATGAATGACTTAAAGAGAGTGCTGCTGACCTCTAATTGAAAATTCTTTAAATTATGGTTCGACTGCACTACATGCATAAATTAGTCGCATGGAAATGATTTTGCATATATCATATAATTAATCTTCGAAAGCATTATTTTACATTTGCCACCAATTAAATATAATGTTAACTCTTATGCAGCTGAACATGTTTTTAAAAAATGGAACCTTTGGCCCTTGCAAATATTGTGGCTTAAAAATATAAGAGCCGAAGGATACTTTTTTCTTAACAAAATCTAAGCTAAAAAGTTATTAACAAATATAAGTTGTTAATACAATTAACACTATTGAGAAAATACATAAAAACACCTCTTTTTCCACATATCACTTTTATACAACAACTCAAAAAAAAAATCCAGAAACTGATTCTTTTACCGTTCATAACTTTTTTTTATTATGATTCGGTTTTTATTGTTTAAAATACAAATTAAAGCTAAAAGTCTAACATATTCAACAAAAAAGCTTTCAAAAATACCTAACCTTTCAAAAGTTACAGAATTTTGATCCGAAAATTACCAAAATTTTCCTATCATACAACTCAAATTCTCACAATTCTCAGTCGATCTTAATGATATTTTGGTAGGATGAAACCAATACAATGGATACAAATTGGATCACTGCCACGCCCATTTTCCTTACATCTAAAATTTTAGACTTTTAGAATGCCTTTTCCACATTGAAATCGCTTTAACTTTGTTATCTGCAAAAACCCGCTAAATTTTTTTACAGAAATTCAATCAATACATTTCGACCTTAAATTTTATAAATCTTTTCATAGTAGCAAGACGTAGCACAAATTGTTTTTGTCCATCAAATGTAAGATGGCCGGCATTTTGATTTTTTCTTCCAACTGACATTATTACAAAAAAATTCAGAAAAATTTATCGCTCAATTCAGCAAATTTTTATACCATCACCCTTAGGGATGAGGGTATGTATCATTTGATACGAAAAAAAGTGTAACGCATTAAAGGAGACGAGTTAGACCCAAAGTATCTTAAGACCAAATTCATTTCAGGACTTTTTAAGACGATTGAGCTATGTCCGTCTGTCTGGATGGCTGGCTGGCAGGATTACTCGAGTAATTCTAACGGATCGGTATGAAAATTTACCAGTATTAATATTTTTCGAAACGAACTTATGGGATTGTAAATGAGCTGAATAGCCGCACCCCTTCTGGTACCTCCCATACAAAATTACCTATTTTTGGAAAATTAATATTTCTTCCATAACTTCCAAACGGATAACTGGAGGATGTTTGAATTTGGTCAGCTTATTTATCTTTCAAAAGTTGACAAACCCTAAGAAAACTGAAACCTTTGCCACACCCCTTCTGGTACCTCCCATACAAATGACCGAATTATCCCTCATCGTTTTACATAGATATAATATAATATATTTTTTGTTAGTAAACTGAATTCACTCAAATTTCGCGTATGATGTTCGCTTATGAAAAGTTGAATTAAGAATGAATATGGACTATATCGGTTCACGCTTTATGGTACCTCCCATTCAAAATTACCTATTTTTGGAAAATAAATATTTCTTGCATAAATTCCCAACGGACACTTGGGGGGTAATGAAAATTGGTCGATAAATTTATGTTGTGATAGAAGGCGAGACTTCAGAGAGCCTAATTATTTGACACACCCCTTCTGGTACCTCCCATACAAATGACCGACCCCATAGTCTCACATACATATCTTTTTTGTAAGTACACTGAATTCACTAAAATTTTGCGTAAGATGTACGGTTATGAAGATTTTAATCAGGAATGAATATGGACTATATCGGATCACCCCTTCTGGTACCTCCCATACAAAATGACTTTGTTTGGAAAATTAATATTTCTCCCATAACTACTAAACCGGCACCTGAGGGGATAATCAAATTTGGTCAGTTAATTTATCTTGTAATAGGAGGCAAAGCATCAGCAACCTAAACTATTTGGCACACCGCTTTTGGTACCTCCCACATAAATAAATGGGATATTTCCCCTTTTACATACGTATCATTTTTGTATGTACACTGAATTCAGACAAATTTTGCCAATGTAAGCGATCATTGAACGTTGATTTACGAAAAAAAAAATCAGACACGTTGTGCTGCCCCTAATTGTACCTTCTGTACAAATAGGTAAAATTTTGTAAGTTTTTGCTCTACATGCAGACAAAAAATAATACATGTTATTTTATTTTAAAAATCAATTAATTTCATTAACCCAAGACTTAAACAAGGAATTATATTGAGTGATGGTATTTATCAGTCAGTTTACCTGACTGAAATTTCTGTACTGGTTTTTACTAGTAACAGATAAAAACATTTTTCCTGACTTCCGTTTCCGGTTTTTTGCATAAAAAAATATTTAAAAAAAAATGTTAATGAATTCTCCTTATTCAATGATTTCTTAATTCACCTGACCCATTTATATATAAGAAAAAAAATGTTCGAAAAATTTTATTTTTTCCGCTGAGGCACCACTGCACAGAGGAGTATTTTAAATATCTGGGTGGCCAAAAATATTTGAAGTTAATTTATGAAGCAGAATATGAAAAATTACTCTGTGAGGCGTAAAAAAATAATTTGTTAAGTTTTGGGGGGTATAGGGGACCGCCGTTTTTATATAAAAATGGTTTTTTATAAAAAAAGATAATATTCCAAGTATTTCCCATCACAGGGTTGCATTTTAGAAATAAACAAGAATACCATATTTGTCAATGCTGCTTGACTAGTAGAAATTTAAATAGTAAAAAATTTAGCTGAGTGTGTTAAATGGGATCGGCAGTGGCATGATGGTTAGAACATGCGCCTTCAAATCCTGGCTCCAGTCATCTGAAAACTGAAAAAAAATTTCTTTCATTGCCGGTCCCCTCGATGTTGTCGTCAGCAACTTTGCAGTTTAAGTGTCGAGTCAATCGGAATGTCTAGTAAAAGCTTCTCAAAGAGCGACGTTCGCATTCGTCGATAAACAAGTAGGTGCCGTTTGTTGTGAATCTAAAAACAGAAAGCGTGTTAATTCACAACAACGCGAGAAGCTATCCCTGGGGTGTAAAGGGAAATTATTTTTTTTTTAAGTGGATTAAATAGTATTTCCCTCCTTTACAGTATTCTATTTTACTTAAATGTTTAAACTGAATACTCGTCTTCGCACAACCTGCTAAAACTGTTACTTTTCTTGCACGCAACAAAATAGTAAATGCACAATTAGCAACAAGAAACTATGGCAGCGTGTAGAAAACGAATGTAAGCAAAAAGGAATGAAGAAATAACGGAATCTAGTTAAGCATTCTATTTTCTTAACCCTACAATCGGTAGTTATTAAAAAAATTTACTTTTGAAAATCTCTGTGCACTGTGCGACATCGTAATATAAATTGCTTTGCCGGTTAGAGGGTTAAAAAAATTTAGAATTTCAACAAGTTGTTGCCGAAATAAAATAACTCTCACTTAAGAATGACAAATCGTTAATTACTACAAACCATTAAGTTCGAGCAGTGACTGTAGTGCTGTTGCCTTTGACCTAATCCTGTTAATTGTTCTCAGACAAGTGATTTAATTCACAAACACAATCGAATACTGGACAATCTCAAATATTCTTCCAACCAAAATTCCAGATAATATATTAAAGAGGAAAAATGGTTCTGCTACAAGACACATCCGCGAGTGTGGTGATAAAGCGGACTATGAATAGGAAGACGCAGAAGCATCATTCCACTTTAGGGTAGCAGCGATGTAGCCCTTACTCTTTTGAAAAATGCCTCATACTACTTCTTGGTAAAAAAAATTATATATACATATGAGCACTTTTATTTCCATTGCTGGAAATGTAATAGACTCTACTTTGAGTGTAAAAGCATAACTTTTTTTGCCCATTTTTTAAGCAATTTCGTTGTTATTTGAAGCATAACCTTTAGGGTGGGTAAAATGTGAGTGAACTCGTGGTTAACTTGTCATGGGAAGGTTTCTCTACTCAAGCCCAAGTAATGTGTGAAGAGAGGGTGTCTGCCACATGTGTTCGTTCGTGTGCTCACTGCGCATGGCCGCCACGCACATTCTCTCGCAGTTGGGACAGTGGAACTTAAATGACAACTTGCGAACCTTCCATGGGGGGTGGCAAACCAATCAACATGGCCAACGCCAATCCATCCACCACACATGATGGTCCCTTTTCATCAGACGGTTTTGCATAATTTTATGGCCACCGTTTCTGTACACTTTAGTAGCAGTCGGACTTCGTGGCCGTTTAGTACGCTTTCTCTTGAAGTTGTCTTAAAGAAAAAGACTTGTACGATATTCCACAATCTTTGCCTTTGTTCAGAGAAGACGAAATATTTCGCCCGTGTGATAAAAGAAATTCGCGAGAGTGTATGTTTGTCAATTTGTATATTTTCTTCATGGCTTTGTCTGAAGTAGAAGCTGCTGTTTACTCGACATCTCTTGTGAGCGGGTGTATGGCGAAAATCTAAAGAAATTACGTTTACGCAGCCGTCAAATCAAGTTCCTGCCAAAACACTTAAAATCCGTTTGCAACGTTGGTTTCGTTGGTATATTCTACTGTCGCCGCCTTTATGTTTGGAACGTCGTTTTTAAGAATATCGAATAGAAAATGTGAAATATCAAATATAAGTATCATTCCTTAACGTGAACTCATAAGTAAAGGTCGTTTGTCCCCCAAAGTGTTTAAAAATTTGTCGGCAACCAAATAACAAAAATTTAACATTTGTGTACAAATCAACGTAATGTTTTATCTTGCTAGTGACACCCACTGCCAGAGTGCGCGTATTTGCAGGTGTGAATGTGCCTGATTTATGAGGTGTTAAAAACTTTTATGGCTGGATTTAAATATCATTTTGATGGCAATTGACCTTTAATATGATATACGAACTATGATAAAGTTCAATCAAAAAAATTGTAAATTCAATAAAAAAAAATGTACAGAAATTTAAAAAATATCGATTTTGACTTTTATAAATAACTTGCATTAAATAGGGTAAGTGATGTACAAAAATTTATAATTTAATTCAATTTAATATTGTACAATTGCAATTTTAAAACCTGAAAATGTCAAAAAAAAAAACTAACTATAAATGTTAACCTAATATAAAAAAGACAATTAATTTGCCACCATTAATTAGAAAAATACATTTAGAGAAATCTTTATTACAAGGATTACAAAAATTGAAACACTTTACTTGTTAGTAAACCATAAAATATAAAAAACGATGGTGATAAATTAAATTTGTGCATTAAAAAACACAATTTTTTGTGAAGGAAAAAAAGTTTTGAAAAATAATTTCCAGAGGAATTGTAATTATTTTTTGTACTACTCACTTGATTCCGATAATGTTTATTATTCGTGCGGTAAAGTTATTGCCAAGAATTTCTTTCATAACATGCCATACAAACATATAATTTTTATGCAAAGAGCATATAGATCCGAGCCGAACTTAAATTCGCAGATAACGGATTTTTTTTGGGACTGAATAAAGCGGATATAACATCAAATAAAATACTGTTGATTCCAGAAAAATGTCGGAGCAACAATTATTTATGTGTTAAACAACTTGTGTATATACTATAATATAAAGCTCATATGACCTCCATACCCGATATAAAATTGACAAAAATAGATTCTAACCAGCATTTTGATTTCTTCGACTACTAATTGACAGTATGAAAATTTAAAAAAATTGATTTTTGGAGTTTGTATAAATAATTAGAATATACAAATACCACTAAAAGTTAGCGTTATTTATAACAATTTTATATTGTCATTAACAAACAAAGTAATCCCTAAACCAAATGCAACCTCCTCCATACATATCAAAACCTATAATGAGATTTTGCTAATTAGCATATTGTTCTATAATCTGACACATAAACACAATTCTAGTTAGAGTTAAAACAAATTCAAAGGTTATATGCGGTATTCTTTTACATACAACATTAAAACAAACACGCTAGTTACAAATAAGAACCAACCTCCTAGTCAGGAACAACAGGGTTTGAACGTTAGGAAAATCCTTTAATTGGTATATCGAACGGCCTTATGCCCCAGAGCACACATTGTTGTATGCTTTCTAACAATAATGTCAATATAAAGCCGAATATACTTTGCCACTCATTCGATCGTTGACTGACATTGACGGAAACATGATTTGTAAATAATGCACTTGAATTTGCATATATTTGCAAACTTTATGTAAATTAGTTTTTTTTTATAATTTTGTCTTGCCTATTGGCAAAAAATCACGAACAGCTGCGGTGGTGAGTCGATGATTTCGTTTTTTTAGCTAACTGCTGGAACGAATGTTTACTTACGGGCATTAGAGAGGGTATCTTTTATTTGATGATTTCTAAGCTAGTCTGCTAGTTGTGTATTGTAGAATAATCTATGTAAGGGTTGCAAATTTTTTATTTACATTTTACATTGAAACATAATATGAGACTAGTGTTCGGGATGTCTGAAAATGTTTCATACATTTCGCATGTAGTTATAAATAATTTACATAACTTTTACGATTCTTGCTATTTGTAAAGCAACATTTTCTCTGTACATAAAACCCAAGCCCACTGCTAATTGTATTTGAGCAAATTCTTTCAACTGTCAATATGTTTCTATTAAACTCACTGAAAATGTCGCATATGTAAAATTACATTAAAGTGATATTAAAATATTTATTTACAAAAAATGGAAGCCAGTAATGTTGATTATCAAAAACTGTTCAAAGCTTATCATGTGATTAAACTTTTAACTCGATAAATTCTTCTATTTTATTTGCGAAAGATTTTCAAAAAATATATATATCCAAATTTAAAAAAACGTCCTTTGGCTTGATCATATTTGAAGAGCGTATATTTTATAATTTTTCTGTGTTATTTTTACGAAATAAATATCTTCTAAACACAGCGTAATATTGCTAGTTTCACGGCAAGTCACTAAGTACAATAACAATAACCATTTTCTATATCCACGGTTTAAGATATAATCATTCAGATTGATTCATATATATTTATTTTGAAATTGAAAGCAACTGTTTTGTCATATCATGATCCACTTAAAGAGGCGATGTTATACATCAGAAGTTTTGCTACACCAAATACAATTATTGTGATTTAACCAGTCTTAGTTTTTATTGTATAGAGAATAATATTGTGTACAACGGTGGGTCAATTTGTTGTTCCAAAAAACTCGAAATTCATACACTAGAATCGGAATCTACGATGAATTTCTTAGTTTGTAAATCAGGAAAAATCAGAAAACTTGAGATCAAATTTTTTCAAACCTTCTGCGTAAAGCTGGCTCCTAAACAAAAAAACAAACGGAGGTATAGAAGAAGAGAATCTGTGGATTGGTTAAAAAGTAATGCCCTTAAAAGCTGACGTACACAAACTAAGTTTTCATAAATTCTTGAATGAGCAACTTCCCATAATTAAAACTGAATTATAAGTAGCCTCTGTACATCGCTATGTGTTTGGCGATACCTATAACCTATATAACTCATATTTATAACTCACATTTAATGATAAATCAGTGTATTTTGAATTCGTATCCACAACTAATATCTACAATGCTTAAATTTGATATTGTGCGTCTTTGCTTACTCCTCTATTTCAATTAAAGAGTTTTGAATTTCAATTGACGAGTTTTGAATTTCAATTGATGTGTTTTGAATTTCAATTGACGAGTTTTAAATTTTAATTGACGAGTTTCGAATTTCAATTAATATTTTTTGAATTTCAAATGTAATTTTTGAATTTCAAATGACGAGTTTCAAATTTCAATTTATGTGTTTTAAATTTCAATTGATGTGTTTTCAATTTCTATTGACTCGATTTGAATGTCATTGGTATTTTTTGAATTTCAAAAGGAAATTTTGAGTTTTAATTGATATTTTTGAATTTCAAATGGAATTTTTGAATTTCAAATGACAAGTTTTGAACTTCGAATGGAATATTTAAATTTCAAATAGATTTTATGAAGTTTATTTGATTTTCTTTGAATTTCAATTGGATATGTTGTAGGGGAAAGATAATAATACAAATAAGTCGTAATAGAAGTCTAGCTAATAAATTTATTTCATTAATGCTATAATTCTTTGGAATCAACTTCATTTACACATACCAGCACCTACTAACGATAAGCAATTTAAATCCGAACTTCATAAATATTATCAGTAAATTGCAATTAACAAGATTTGTATGTCAAACTATTTAATTCAATTATTCAAATAACATCTGTTATTGTTTTAGAAACCGTTAACCAAATTCATTACTTAAATTATTTTTAAAATTAATTTTATTATTACTTTAAATTAAGCATTAAGTTGAAAACCTTAAAATCATAATTTTTTTTAATTTCTTATTAATCTTTTTTTGTTTTTGTCTTTATTCTTTTTGTTAATTTGATTATTATTTTTTATTTTTTCAATTATACAATTTTGCAAAATGTTTATTTGTCCAGTTTAAAATATGGGTATTTCCAGCGGAAGAACGGACGATTTCATAGTAAAAATTGCTATATTTTTAACTTGAAGTAGAGTCAAAGATTAAAGTATTTTAAATGTGGAGTAAGTTGTTTATAAAACCCCAACATGTCTTCTTTATTTTACAAAAAAAAATATACTGGTCACATAAGAAATTTCGCTAAATTTCACAAATTTTCGTGGACACTTCAAGTTGCTGTGGAAAATTGTGTGTGTCCGTAACTCACGTTGTGTTAGTCATAATTTTGAATACAACATTTTAAGTAAAGTTTCATTAAAAGAACGTTATAGTACTGTCCAACATTTTTTAATATGAACATAATCTTCAAAATATTTCAACTTTTCAAGAAAACTACAAAATTAGAAAAAAATCGTGCTTCCGCAATGCTAGGAAATACCCATATATATTTTATTTTAATTATAAATATTATAATTTTTATATTTTTCTACATTTGTCTATGCATAGCTTTGACTAGTGAATAAATTCAAACTCATGGATTTTTATATGTAGTAAAAAATATGATGTATGGCGAAAACGAAGATTTTATTTACAAATCTTTTCAAATTGCCGTTTCTAAAAACCATAATTTAGAAATGACTAAAATCTTTAGAGTCTGAACGGCTTATTCGTAATATGCAACACATTTTTGATCCCGGCTTCTAAATATTTGATCCTTATGTAAAATTTCACGCCGAATTAAAATCTGCTCAGAAATATGTGGAAAGTAGAATGGTTTTTAAGATATCGCCAAATTTGAATTCTTCATGTTTTGAAAAAATAGGGTCTAACTAAAATACCATTTTCTCTCATTTTACATCACAGTTTTTGAAACGACAAACAAAACAAAAAAACTGGTTTATTTTACCAAATGTATTTTTTATCCGATTACCCCATTCTGTCAATATGTAAAACCGGAACAATTTGTATGGTAAGACTGAAAAAAACATATAAAAGGCAGCAAAAACTTGAAAATCATCACAATTTTTACAAATATCTGAATTTGAAGTGCTGTAACTGCGACGTTTCTGATTGGATTTTAAACAACTCACAATTTTTGTAAAGATAATTTTTGTACCAGCTTATCAATAACGGTGGACTAAATCTAGAGAAAATGGAATTTTAGTAGACCAACCTTTTTTTAAAACATTAAAAATTAAATTGCCGATATCTCAAAAACCGTTCTACTTTCCACATATCTCAGAGCTGATTTACATTCAGCGTGAAATTATACACTAATATCAGTTGTTAAATATCCTGGATACAGACAATTTTGAAATTTTGTATCATTGTGTAATTTATAAGTTCATATAGGTAGAACGATTTGACTATTTGAATGAAATGAAAGATAAAATTAAGTTTGCACAATAAATTCCAAATGCATTGTAAGCTTCCCCTAATAAAATACCCTAGAATTGAACCAATCTCATGTTCTCTTTTATTTGTTACTAACGCCACATACTAACGCACAATATAACTATATAAAGTTACCAATTTACTACCCAAAAATATAGTCCACCTTACTTCGATTAATGTCTAACATTTGGTCCATTTGTATAGAGTTATCAAAAGGGTCTTATACGGTACCCACTAAGACATTAGGAAAAATAATATTTTCGGTTTCTTAAGACTCATCTATAAATAAAAAATATTGAAAGTTAAGTATTTTCTACGTTTCTTTGAAGATATTGAAAAAATATAATTTTTTTTTCGAAATTGACAAATTTGTAAAGGAAGTACTAGTAGGGTCAACACAACGTGTCCGACTTTTTTTCGGCAAATCAACGATATGCATGTTGAACTATTTTGCCAACTCGGTCATTTGTATAGTGGGTACCAGAAGGGGTGCGTCGAATGGTTCGGTATGTTGAGGTATTGCCTAATATTAAAGATAAATTAATTGGCCAAATTAAAATATCCTTTAGTTATCCGTTTGGAAGTTATAGGTGAAATATTAATTTTCCAAAAATGGGTAATTTTTTATGGGAGGTACCAGCAGGGGTCAGCCGATATAGTCCATATTCTTTCCTGAGTCACACGTTTTCAAGCGCACATCTTAAGCAAAATATGTCTGAATTCAGTATACATACTTATGTTATACTTGTGAATGCCAAATTGATCTTTTGTGTGGGAGGTGCTACAACGGGACCTTGTAAAGGTTTCGGTTTTCTGAGGACTTGTCTACTATTACAAACTAACCAAATGTATGTACCCTCCAGTTGTCCATTTGGAAGTTATGGAAAAGGTATTAATTTTTAAAAATTGGTAATTTTATATGGGAGGTACCAGAAGGGGCGGACCATTTTGTCTATTTATAATCCCAAGCAAGCTCAATCGTAAAACGAATATGTGCTTAAGATACTTGGGGTCTAACATGCGTTACAATTTATTGCGTTACACATTTTCACGAATCAAATTAGTCAAATCATTACGTACCTACTTTCTTAAAAATTCATTAAAAAATTACAGTTTTTTAAATTTCGAAATATGATACAATTTCATTAGAATCGTGGATGTATTTAGCTCAGCTACTTAATTTTCCACTAAATTCTAACATTCTTTCTAATAATTGTATTGCTAACCTTGTTTACATGCCAAAATGTATAGCAATACAGACTTAACAGCATCAGCTGTTTCCCGCTTCCGCATTTTAACCAGCCATCGGAAAAAGTTCAATGTTCGCTCTATTTATATTTATTTCCTCCTGCTCTTTTCTTGTTCTCCTTTATTTACATTTGTATGTCTGTCGGTCCTTTTGACTGTCTGTTCGAGTGTCTGGGATGGTTTGATGCTCGTTTTTACTTCCTAACCCAAATTAAAATTATGTTAATGAATGAACAATTTTGATTATAACGAAACAGAGAGTGAATAAGCACAGGGAGCGTCCTCAGACATGCCAGGCTGCACAGCATCCAGCGTTGGCCATAATAATCATAAACTTTTCCGTCGTCTGTGTTTTGTTTTTTTTTTTTGTTAGCGCGCCGAGTTTGGATTTTTTTTTGGTGGTGTATTTTCGAACGCGATGCTACAATTATTATACGAGGTCACATAAAAACATGTATAAATCACGGCCAAGGCCATTTCAAACAATGAATAAATAATTAAATGAATCTGCTGCGACCGCTGCTTCATCAGGAGATATACGTAGGATACACACAAATTCTTTCAGTCGAATGATAATTAGTATATTTAACAGAATGTGTGTACGTGTAAGTGTATAAATGAAATACCGGTATTTTTATTTTGCCATGAAGGAATGAACAACCATGACCAACATCAACAATATTTTATAATTTTCGATATACGGTCACACTTGTCTTGCGCCTCTAGGAATTAAGGAGTTGTAAACAGCGAGCACGATTAGAAGATATTTCAAACATTTCAAATTAAAAGAAATCGCAGATTGTTGGCTAATATAATTTATATAGAAAACTATCCTAATTTTTCTTCATGCTTCTTATCCAATTTGATTTAAAATGGGTAAACAAAATTAAGAATTATTATTATTATTGACACTATCCTATGTTATAAAAATGCAAACACGACAGTGAAAATATTGCCAATTATAGTTGTTGATTTTTTTATACTTGAATAGACCTTATAAACTTGGATATATGTTACATACATACATGGATGCGCCTAATATATACTATGTATATCAAGTATAAATTACAGAACTTTGTAACTATAATTGCTGTGGTGGTATTACAACATTTTTTTGGCCGTTAGAAAAAATTTGCAATTAATTCTTCTTAATAGTACATATTTAGTAGTAATTTTAAAATTTGTTTGAATTTAAAATAATTTTCTTGTCAATGTCAGCATGTGATATATGAAAGACCAATGAATGTCGTCTGATATGACTCTATTTGAAGACTTATTGAAAACCCTCGGAAAACCATGTACATTTCCGTGCGAGGGTGCGGACACTTGTAAGGGTGAGTTTTCATTTCCACACATGTATACATGTGTATATCACATGCGCCTATCACATTTCATCAAACACATACTCGTATCCTATGCATGTGGGACATACATGAATACAATTGTGAGACATTTTAGTTTTCAACTACAATCATACATAAATGTATATATATATGTGCTATGGTGCACAACAAGTCTTTCGTCCGTATGAACAATTTTTTCTGTTTTTTTTCTGGCATTGGCAATTTTATACAACGAACATTGTCCTTTCAAAATAAGCCATAAACACACACAAATAGTGTTATTACCTGTAAGCTGTTACTATTTTGGTGTAAATTTAACAATCGTTTTATTTCCTTAACGTTAGAAACCAACCACCAGTAAAATAAAAATGCCCAAAATGACTAACAAATCGAACAGAAATATATTGTGGACAACCAACTACCCCTAAATATTGAACAATGAATGCACATTGTTGTTCACAAATATCATGACATTTAATCTACAGTTAAATAATTCTAGTAAAATAACTCCTAATCTCTTAAGAATTTATTCGATCCTATTTTATATAAGATTTTAGTCACGAGAAATTTAGACAAACATATGCGAGGGATACGCTTGATATTTGTCGGAATGGAATGCAATAAATTAAAGTGCATTGAACACAATCCTTATTATAATAAAATCTTTTGTACGAATCTTAGTCCCGGATAAGAATATACTAAAAAAGCAAAATGTTGGGAACGTAAGGGACTGGGGAAAAACTTTTTTTGGGATGATCTGGATTTAAACATTTATGCTAAATCTTATGCCTCCCATATTATTCTTTTTGCAAGTATTAATAGAAATATACCAAAATATATACATATATATATATATTTATATTAGGGCGGCCCTGATTTTTCTACTCTGTCAAATCTTAGCTCCCAACCAACTATCTTCTTCCAGTCAACAAAATAAACGATATGTGCAAAATTTTAGTTCAATTGGGTAATTGGAAGGCGACCTTCAAAGCTTTTGAAATATTGAAAAACCACGATTCTTGTCCAATTTGTTTTGTTGGAACCTGAATACCATTTATCAGCCTACTTGCCAATTTACATTTAAAATAAATTCTGTGACTTGTTACCTATCCAAAATGTCCAAAGTCATAAAAATTAGCTTACGATTAGTAAAGTTAGGAAATAAAGTAGCGATATATATATTTGTATAGATATAGATTTGTCACGTCTATCTGTTTTTGCCTCTAAATCACAAACTATTCGAATTTGTGCACTATTTTATAAGGACACTCTATTGTTTACTATTTGATTCAGAAAGAGCACGCCTTAGTGAGCAAAGCGCTAGTTTGTTTGTAAAAATCGGTTAACAAATAGTTAAGTTATTCATATTTTTGAAGGGATGCAACTTACTCTTTATTTACTTTTTCAACTAATTGACTTTAGTATGGGTATGGAATGGCCACTTGTGGGTCGCCTTATAATTAACCGATAAAGCTGAAATTTTGTACACCCCATTTTTTGTTTATTGAAATGTGATTAGTTGTTGGG
The DNA here is from genome assembly GCA_964034835.1 of Muscina levida. NCBI lineage: Eukaryota > Metazoa > Arthropoda > Insecta > Diptera > Muscidae > Muscina > Muscina levida. The sequence continues at coordinate 91,678,796 of OZ035883.1, read as the reverse complement.
AGCAGCAAAAATCTAACATTCGCAAAATTTGCATATGTCTAGGGGCCACCTTTATATATATATATATATATTACATTATTATAATATTTAGTGTTCAATATGTATAGTGTATTAGAGTAAAACCAAATCTGATGTTACATGATGGCTGGGGTGCACCTAAAACCAATTTCCAAATTGTGTATTTTCTGGTTGATGTATTTTTCGCAAACAAATGGGAAAGTAGTTGGCAATAAACTCTGTTTGCTCTGACAAAATGCAAAGAAAATCTAAATGTACAGAAATCCTTTTGAAATACTTTGATGTTTTCGGTAGACTGCAATGCATGGAAAGCAAATGTTTTTCATATTGACTATCAAATCTTGACTTTGTTAAACAGAGTAAATGCATTGGATGGCTAAAGAAAATAGGATGAAGCGTAGCTATGAAAATATTTGATTTTCATGCTTTTGTGTGAACTGTGGTGTTGTTATTTGTATTGAGATTATACGTGAGAAAATGGAAAGTGCACAGAAGTGAACATGGGACTTGTGTTTCATTGAATTTTGCTGTAGAAGCTATGTATCTACTATTTTAATACGATTCGTTCTGCTGTGGCAAAAAGGTTAAACCAATGAAAGGAAACCCGTGCAACATACATACATAAATATATTTTTCGTTCTTGTTGAATAGTGGGAATACTGATGTATTCTGATGATAGAGTTCTTTCACGGGATAGGTTTGGAGTGCTGCATTTGAATTGGAATCTCTTTTCAATCTCTTATTGGAATTTATATTCTTATTGGGCGTGGGCTTGTATACCTACTGTACACATTTTATTAACAAATACATACTACTGTACAAACTTTGTTCGTATGAATCTGATTTTATCTTATTAGACTTTTGTTTGTGTTTGCGTGTCGGTATGTGCACTATGGGTCTAATAGAACTATTTTTCAAATTCATTTATTTATTTAAAAAAAAATATTAAAATCTATGTGTGTAAATGACATAGTTTAATGTAATATATCGTCGCTGCGACGACCATAACTGTCATGTGTTTTTCTATTATTTTTCACGAGAGCCAAAAATTTTGTTTATTTTTTAACATATCTCATATATTTTACACATAATTGATATTAATAACTTCCAAACCAACCAAGATATCGCGAAAGGTATTTAAGGATCGATAAAAGACCACAAGAGCTTTAAAAAATCTAAAAATTACACATTACTGATTTGCTCGACACATCGACGATATAAGCGATACATGACATATATTATTGTTTAATTTTGTTTTGAGTTTAAGTAATAGAAAATTTACTAAACCTAAAAAAATTGCAAATAATATGTATTTTAAACAGCTACAACCTCTCACAGTTCGAATATCTCAAACAATTGAATTTTTATTTACTGAAAGTTTGAGGTCGTCTGAAGCATCAGACTAACGACTGAGTAAAATATTTAGATTTACTTAATATTTAATTAAAATGAACTACAGAATGAATTTCCACAGTCTATAGATGTCACTGCTGTTGATGGTAGTCCGAGGAACACCCTAAAGCTCTTTGTGAACAATAAAAGGGGTGGAGTATATATATAGTATGATTTTACAATAAGTATGATTTTAGTAAAAATAGCAAGTAAAAACATTGCACAATGGTCCAAAACTCCTAAAAATCTGATTTGCTGTCCATTGTCCATTGAGAGCTATTCAATATCCCTGGACATGTTCAGATTGCATGGGTTTGTTCAGAGAAGTTTTTCAGTGTTACCTAAACTACAATTTCACTGAATAGAGTATTGGAAAATCTGGATTCCCTATGACATATTAAAAATAGTGAAAAATTTAGAATTTTTATCAAAGTTTTTTTTTAAAATAAACGAGGGAAGTAATTTTTTTTGGAAATTTTATTATATCAACTTCTTCAACGGACCATTAGCTACAACTTTGCTTAAGAAGAGAAAGCGCTAGATTAAAAACTGTACAATCTGTTGGCCAAAAACTGAAGTCACCTTTTTGCAAGGGATCCAAGGGATTTCAAAAAGTTTAGAGGTCCAAAAAAAAATTTGGTAGCCAATATAATCAAACTGAGCAAGGGTTTTACACAGCTCCGGTTGTACTATCGAACTTATATAGTCACATTCGGGTGTTTTTTCACTAATGCACTGTGTAATTGAATATAGGTGTTTCATACAATAACAATAATTGCAAGTGGCGAACTAGGATTTGAACATAGGTATCTCAGTAATACTGGTTTTATCTTTGTTTAGAAGACTCATCAGATCAGCTATTCCGGTCACTTGCTTTTAGGGTTTCCAGATTTAAACTTGTTAAATGCTTGACAATCACCAAATAAAATTTTGATTTTGAAAAAAAATCTTGAAAAATATATTCGCTCATACGTAAGTACCCAGCACAAAAAAATACATTTCATTGGAGACACATTGCCATATAACCAAGTTTGATGTTTGCATTACAAACCATCCTATTGACACATACAAATCTTTACGATTACCTGATCGAATCTTTTAATCTGAACCCATAATTCTAATTTGATTTTTACAAAACTTTTTGTAACGAAGGTTTTTTTGTGGTTGGACTGTAAGAAAACTTGACATAACATATATTTTTTTTTAAAAGATCTTGTAAATCAAGACCGTCTGGCTGCTATAGTTGCTTTTAACGTTTCTACTAACACACCATTTTTGTTGTTTCACATAAACGGTAAGTATTTGCTTCCACATATGCATACATTAGATAGGGTCGAAAAATATCTGATTTGTTCACCGTCCAGTTTTGTAGTTTGTCAACAATTTGGGACCTCAAAACTTCTTATTATCCATGCACCCTACGACCGCCAAAATAGAATTTATTCGGATATCATTTGATATCCGATCGAAGCAAGGCGTATATCGTTATTCATGGGCTACATTTTGCCTTATAGTAATTTTTGACTCCGACGTTATTTTAGTTTTTAATTTTTACTTCGCTTGTTATATCCTAACGATGGCTATTTCTGTTAAAATTCGTAAAGATCGATTAGTAAAGTACATATATTTATTCCTAATCAAAGAATAGTTTTTATTTTAATATGAATAGGTCACCCTATGTCCAGAAAGCTAAATATAGCCCTTTAATAACCATGAAAAAGGATATCGTCGCTTCGCCGACCAAAACAGTCATGTGTTTTTCAATAATTTTTTACCAGAGGCAAAAAACTTGTTTATTTTGAAACATTTCTCATATATTCTACACATAACTGATATTAATAACATTCAAACCAATCAAGATATCGCGAAAGGGTTTTAAGTCGATTGTCGATGGACGACAATAGGAGCTTTAAAATAATGCAATAAAAAAATTTCGAAAAATTACACATAACTGATTTGGTTGGCGCAGCGATGTTTTGCGCCTCGTTTCGATCAGATATCAAATGACGATACAGCATAATAAATACTATTTCGGGGTGACCTCAAATTGTCTTTGGGCAAACTACAAAACTTGGGGTGAACGCAATAACTTTTTTACCTTTATGGAGCGAACCTGTATAGAGTACATGGTCAACAGAAATAAAAAACTAAAAAACTGTTTTTAGGTCTAAGACAATCATATAAGACTATACAAAAGAATTTAGTTTTTCTGTATTAAAATTTACCATCTATATAAATATTACTACAAGATGTGAAAGTGTACCACATACAATAATTGCAAGCAATACAATATAATTTTTAAGGAATATCGGAATTAGTCAAAAGTCTACCAATGTAATGAGGTTTGGAAATTGGTACCTTCAGTTCATACGCCTTTTAATCGGTTATCAGGTTATTAAAAATTATATAAAATTCATTACTAAACATATAAATTAGTATCGACTAAAATTTGAAGACACACAAATTAAAAATAAGGTTTTTAAAAACAACCTTCTTTGTGTGGAAAAAATGCAAAGAAAATCTGACAATCTTAAAGTTCTTGACCTAGAAAATGTGTAATCTTAATAATAATAATGATGATAACTACGCAATGCCACCAGACAAGAAAAAAAGAAACACGAGAATTTAATTTAAAACAAGTACGAGATTCAAGGACGCAGAACGTGGAGGAAATAATTGCAAGCAACACTGAAAAGTTCCGCAAGTCCTCAGACATTCTCATTCATTCACTCCATTCATTCATTCATTAGACGTAACTAACAACCCACTGAGGAAAAGCGTCTGCCCACCACCACACCAAGGAGAAAATTAAAAGAAAAACGACAATATTTAATGTCTACTCTCTCTCTTCGGGAGTGTATAAGAAGTGAGTTAATAACTGAACTAAACAAAAAAAAAGCACAACCAAGTAATGGAAAAGTGGAAAACGGCAGGCGGAATCATTATATACGTACAAAAATATATACTCGTACAAAAATCGTAGACGGCAATAAATTGGGACAAAGTGCATAATCAGCAAATGAGAAGAAGAAAGTGTGAAGGGAGCAGAAGATGTTTCTCGCAGTCACTGCTGAAAATGAGTTGGCTCACAGTTCACTGTCACTTATTTCTGGTCGCCGACTTCTTTGCCATCACAGCCAATGTGAGAACGTATTTCTTATAACGCTTAAATATTTAAATCACGTATTTATTTGGTTGTGTTTTATTCACATACATACTTCAAATTATTTTTCCCTTTACACCCCATTAATGGGGGAAGGGGTAATTTCTCGCATTGTTGTGAATTAACATGCTTTATTTTTTGAGATTCACAACTAGCGGCACCTACTGTTCGAAGAGCTTTTACTAGACATGCCGATTGCATCGACACCATACTGATTAGTTGCTGTCGACAAGATCGAGTGTTTTAGTCTATGATAGTGTTTTTGCTTCCATTAGCGTTTTTTTTTGTCCTACTCCACTTATATGTCTAATAGAAATTAAAGGATTATAACTTGTTCTGTCAGAATTTTCTGGTCGAATTCCCAAAAATAAAATTTTTGAATTCGTACTTTTTTTTAAAAAAAAAAAGTCAATGTGATAATTTACCATTCTGCTGTAGCCAAAGTTGACTTATTTTTTGGGTATTCGTCATATAAAATATTAAGGCAAAATATGGTGAGTTATAACTCTTGAAACCATCCACAGATTATGTCAAAATGTAAAATGCCAATGTCTGCTATTGCACACTGCGTATCATAACTATAGACACATACTATTTAGTTGATACTCTGGCAGGAAAAGGATATTCGACCTATATACATAGCTATCATATTCCATTGAGTAGTCGATATCACATGCGATTACATACTGACAAATTGGCACTTTTTTAACACCAGAACCCGTTTGGTGGCACATTCCCTCTTAACCAGTCTCAGAACAGTTACTTTTAAATAATTTAAACCCTGAATTACATTCCATCTTCACCAGTCTCAGAACAGTTAGTTTTGGACAATTTACGCCCTATTACTTTCAGGATTTGTAATACATTTTTGGTAAATTCGAGTTCCAATTGTTTACTTATAAAAGTACATGTGTGGGCAATAAAATAAATAAATTAAAGTTCTCGCGTTCAAACCAAGCAAGCAAAGCTCAAAGCCAACAATTATTCACTATTTTAATGTTTAATGAGCGCTCATGTGTACGAGTATTGTGCCTGTATTGTCATCATACGAGAACACACGAACAATTTCCATTTGTGTTACCTGTTACTTTATTATAAAAGAGCAAGGGAAGTGCAAAAGAGCGATTTCAAAACCTGATTTTGTGTGATCGCACTAGGTACTTGTAAAGACTAGTTAATTAGTTGTTGGGTTCTCTTCTTTTATGGCAACCTGTTTGGTGTTGCTATTGCTATAACGTTGCACAACTATCTTGACAACAGCCGCACCTGAAGTTAAGATGCCAAACATTCCTTCGTCGCATCAAATATTATTGCTGTTCATATTTGGGTATGGCAATTCTTAAAACTGTGAAATTGCCATACTGTCGACAACTTTATGAACAATGCACCATGCTTATGCGCTTAAAGATGTAAAACATCTTATAAAGAAGCTGTAGCAAATACTATTAAACACTTTGGATTAATACGAGTATAATACTATTTTTATTTAAAATAATAAAAATCCTCTAAATTAATAAAATATTACATATTTTGACGCTAATTTAAAAAAAAAAATATTCGGACCACAATTATTTCTCTAGCTACATATCGCACCTGTTCGACAAAAGAGTGACAACTCAAAACTTAAAAAAATAAAAGTGTAACATTTTAGTTGAACTTTTTTAAAAACAGAGAGTGTGATAACGGTTTATTTTTACGGAAGAGGATACTAAACAATGAATCATTTTTTGGGTAGAAAAAACCACAATTTTTTCTCTGTTTATTGCAGATAATAAAAAATTAGAAATTTGGAGTTGTCACCCTTTTGAGGAACATGTTCGATATGTTCAATTTTAGAGATCAAATTCCCAACGGGAAATGGAGTGTCAATTGTCTTAAAATGCCTGTTCTGAGATTTGTGAAAAGGTGATGAGACCCATAAAAAACGTTCCGGTTCTCTACATACAGAAGTTCTGGAACTAAAACCTATTTTTAATTTTGTGTACAATTGTTACAGAATGGCTTTTCGAATAGAAATATGGAAAATTGTTGTTCAAAAATGCGAAAAATTCCGGAAAAATTCAAAAAGTTTGAATTTGTTTTTTCGACGAAATTTTGCATATTATCGTATGATTTGATAATTTTGGACGATGTTACAGTGAACAATTTTGGATAATTATTAATTACACTGTGCTACACACAAAATATACAGGGGTTCTCATGTAGCACTGGAGTCCATAGAGTAAAGTGGTACTTTTAGTTTTTCTCGGTCACTTCGTTAAGTATTGTTTTTAAAGCAAATTAAGTGAAATGGCTATATTCCTAAAATTACAATTTCCAAAATTCATAAGTCTTCTCTTTGTAAACCAATTTCCAAAGGCTTACATTTGTTGTAAAGCTATGACTTTCACCTTTTATTAACAAAAAGAATTTTGAAAATCGGTTAAAAAAAACAACCCCGAAAAAAAATTGCGAATTCTCATTTTCTCAACGCTCTCAGTTGATCATGAAACTGCCCAATTTATATTTTTTATTTTAGTATTATGCTATATTAAAGTAGCTTTCTAAAACCGGTAAGTTTGTAAGAAACGGTGGAAAAATGAATGAGCGATACTAAATTTTGTAATAACATGTTCGCGTTATTTTGTGGTTTTTCCTTAGAGTGTGTGTGTCACTTTGTACAAATACATATGACGTATACGTATCACAACAAGTAATTTGTACTACTTATTCCAAAAAATGTCGAAAAATATATTACAAAAATTAGCATAACTCATTCATTCTTCCTCCGATAAGAAAGCTACTTTAATATAGCATAATACAAAAATAAAAAATATACATACATTGCGCTGCTTAAACAACCACCGTTTCACTATTTTTTAACCGATTTTCAAAATTCTTTTTGTTAATAAAAGGTGAAAGTCATAGCTTTACAACAAATGTAAGCCTTTGGCAATCGGTTTACAAAGAGAAGACTTATGAATTTTGGAACTTGTAATATTAGGAATATAGCCATTTCACTTAATTTGCTATTAAAACAATACTTAACGAAGTGACCGAGAAAAACTAAAAGTACCACTTTACTCTATGTACTGCAGTCTAACAGAAATGCTACATGAGAACCCCTGTATATTTTTCTCCTTCACATTTGTATCACTGTGTTATTAATGACTTTGCGAATGGAAAAATAAAAAATCGGAAATATTTTGAATCGCAAATTGAATTTTTGTATAACATTTTCTGTAAAATTGTTCCGTAGTGGCTTTTCGGTTGAAAAAATAAAAAATTTTACATTTTATTGTGTTTTGATAATTTTGAATGATGTAAATGTGAAAATTTCGGATAATCATTCCGAAATGAATTTTCGAATGGAAAAATAAAAAATTCTTGGTGGAAAGCTCGGAAAATTCTGGAAAAAACTGAAAATTTTTCCATTTTTTCGAAGAAATTTTTCATTGTTCCAAATTCGTTGTGATGCTTGGATAAATTCGGTTTTTTGTGAAATCTATATGTATGAAAACGGTGTGAACAGTGTGTAGTTATTCATCAAGAGAGAACGGCTGGCCCATTTTGCTCAATTTTTATTTAATTGTTCGTAATTGGTACAAGGTTTTAATCTTGCATAACTTTGGGAAAATCCTTCGGAAAAGTCGGGAAATTGGAAAAATCGAAAATTGATTTTTTGTATGGAATTTTGTGTGCAGTTATTACGAAATGGCTTTTCGAGTGGAAAAATAGAAAATTCTTAGGAAAAAAAACTCGAAAAATTCCGGAAAATTATCGATAAAATTTTGCAATTTTCGCATGATTTGATGGTTTTGAACGATGTTTAGGTGGAAAAATTCGGTTAAATGTTGATTGGTAACGAGATAAATAATATTTAGTTAAAAAATCCGTCGAACCCGACGGGATGTGCTGCAATCTGCCGTCGACATTGGGAAAGCCAGCGCCAAATCGTTCGATGCAAGATACATTCGATCGCGAATTTTAACGGGAGCAAGACTATAATCTAGATGAACTGACCGGAAGAGTTCGGACTGTGTGCCGCTGTTAAATACCGAGTACAAGAACGTGTACGATTCACGATGTAACTGGAGGCATTTACTTTCTCTATGCTCCGAGTGGGACAGCCAACACATTTTTTTGTTGATTCTGGCAACAATTTGGTCAAGATCTCAAATAACGTTAGCCGCTGCATCCTCTGGCATAGCTGTCACATTGTTAGAAGGCATTTGAACTGCAAATTCCACTTTAAAACTGTCGATGAATCTTCTCACGGTTGAAGAGCCAAAGTACACAATGGAAGTAGTTGACCGAACGATAAAGGATTTACGAGGGGATTTGAGACGATTTGGTGGGGCTTTGATTTTCCTCAGAATGTCCAATGCTGCTGATTTACTAAAACCATGCTTGAAAACGTCGTCAATGTCAAGAAGTTGTAATTGACCAACAAATTAGCGGCTCATTCCAGAAACTCCCATCTTCTGCTGAATTCCCGAAACAACTGCTAGCGCTTGGCAATGGCTAAATTCGGGTAGATGTTTCTACTGAATTAATATCGTTCCCGGCAAATTTTTGCCAGTGCACATCGTTGAAAAAGTAACTCATAACATTGCACAAAATTATAAAAATCTCGATTGGATTAATTTACGGGCAGTTTGTTACTATCAGCGAAGATTAAAGATATCAATAGAGAACTGCATTCGTATGGATGAAGCGACCAACAATCCGATCGAATTTTCAACTCGCTTAATGAGCCGCATAATTTACAGATAAAGGTGGGATCGATCATAATCATATTGCGGAATCGGAATCAACCGAAATTGTGCAACGGTACGCGGTTGTCCGTCAAGAATCTGATAAAAAATGTGATTTCAGACGATCATTAAAAACAAATTCAAAGAAGAGGAAGTCCTTATCTTACGAATCAGATAATTCCAACTGATCATCCATTCCAATTCCCCGACGACAACCAATAAATCGCAAGGCCAATCGTTGGAAGTATGTGAGACTAATCTCGAATTTCCCTGTCTTACGTGCGGTCAGCTGAACGTTGCCTATTCGAGTTTAGGAGAACCGCCTTCGTTGTTTGTTTTTGCGGCGGAAAACTAATCGAAAAACTTTATTATCAAACATTCTCTACTGAGTATATCTGAAGGCATAAAATTGGGGCGAGACGAAGTTCGCCGGGTCCGCTGGTATATTTATATTAAGATTCCACAAAACAGATAATTTATTTAGGCTTATTTTTTTACTCGTATTCAAAAGTAATTTTGTGTGATAAGTGTCTTTTATTGTAAATTAGTACAAAATCAAAAAAACTCTCTTTTGTAGCAATGCATATTTACGATAAGATAGAAATTTGTTTGAGATGTATTATACACATACTCACTTTTAAAGTGTGACAGTTAAATTACTAGACATTTTTACTTCTTACTTGATGTGTCGTGCCATACCCACCGTGTTAATCCCACCCATTCACTGCTCGATTGCGTATATTTACAACAGTATATGTAAGTTTCATAACCTACAATTGAAATTGAATGATTCCCAGAAATTGGTGGGTGTGCTATGATTAATAATAATTAATTACTAACATTGAAAATTTTGCTATTGTTTGATATTAGTGAACTTGGCTAAGTTTATAAACATCGCGTTCACGGACTTTAATATGATTATAGATATGATTTTAGGGTGTCGCTTTTCTTTCGAAATTTCCCATAAAATATTTTGAGAAAGACGAAAAAATTTGCGATCCAAATTAAATATAACTAGCTTATATAACATCCATGATGTCGACATCATGTCAATAAATCCATTGGCATACAATAGTTAATTATACATTTACATATTATCTTTTTAAAAATAATACCATTGCAACTAACTGCTTGGCCGTAAACGATGTCATGTTAAATTTCAAATTGTTGTCACAAAATTAACTCAGCTTTGAATGGTGAAAAACATTATGGAATTTACTGTACGTACACTCTCTATTAGATTCAGTTACAGTTTATAGTATAGGTAGCATTAGTATTGCACTCTCCGTATGTGCAACCGGTAATGCGAAATACAATGCGTGCGTGGTTGATGACGATGACTTTGCTGATTTTGAAAATATGTATCTTGTTTTTATGTTTGTGCATTCATAAGAAAAGTTGTACAAGTCTTCCAGTATAGCAAGACTTCATAGAACGATTGAGAGGCTTAAAAATGTAAATTGCCGCTGGTGTGCATATGATTACTAAAAGAATTAACACCACATGTTGAACTTCTTGTAGCTGTTTCGCTCATGTAATATCTATTAATATACTAACAGCAGGTGATTGTGGTTGCTTCTTCTCTAAGGACTCAAAACTAGAATTCGGCAAGATGAGGGTATGTGAAGTTGTCCACAAACTGTTGCATAGCTGTTTGTATCTAGATTCTAGAAGTAAATAAGTATGAATATGTTGTTATACTAGTGCAGTCGATTTTAATAGATCGATCGATGATATCGCTTCCTTATTACAATTTAACATTTTCATTACGAGTAGCTGCAGTGAAAGGGAAAAACATCCAACAGTAACATCTTGTTTATCAGTCACCGAGCAGCATTTTTGATCAAGTTTTGTTTTATTTCGTTTTATTTAATTTTTTCTTGTCGTCTTCGGCAAAGTTGTAGATCTAAACCACAGCAAAAAAAGTCTCAAATAGACCGACCCAAAAAAATTGCATCTCGTGCATGAAAATTGTATAAATATGGGAAAATAGGCTATTTTTTCATGATATTTTCACCATAAAATTATGATTATAATAAGTTATATTCCACATAAATCATACGCCACGGAGTACAACGAAATACATTTTATGGTGAAAACATCATAAAAAATATATCCTTTTTTCCCATATTTTTGCAATTTTTATGCACTGGATGCAATTTTTTTGGGTCAGTCTATTTGACACTTTTTTTGCTCTGGTTTAGATCTACAACTTTGCCGAAGACGAAAAAAAATTTTCGAACGGTTAATGAAATATGGACTCTGTAAAAATGATAAAAAAAATTGTGTTGGGGTGAAAATATTGGAGTATCCATAAAAAAATGTTTCGATGTAATGGGGCCAAATCCTTTGGGGATTTTTTTAGTCTCGGTATATACTTCAAAAATATCTGGGTACGAAGGCGGCACCAGACGATGACCTTAGAAATGTTGCACTGTGTTAGAAATAGTTTATCTTATAGAAGGCTTATAGTAGGTACTAAGAAAATAGTAAATGTCCGTAAGGTAAAAACTAAGCTAAATTTATATTGCGGATTAGAGTCAACAATTATTTTATTATAATTTATCTACAGTATGTAAGTACTTACAAAATTATAAAATGCTTTTAAAACTTGTTTTTAAAGATTGTTTATTAATTCTACTAGAAGACACTCCAACTTAATTTTGGGCAGTATAACTTCGTTTTAAAAGATTATCTCAAATTCAACAGATATTTCATGTTAAGTTTGTATTGTCTCACAAGCTTTTTTATACTATTTATGAAAAAAAAAGTATTTTGAAAAAACATTATTTATTGTTTATTTGCCGATTATTAACTTTAACAATGATAGCAGTCTATTTTCAGGTGATATTGCAATATGATTTACAACCGATTCTAACACAAAAACATTGATTTAATTCGAAATATATTACAATAAAATTCATAAAATTATCAATTTTAATAGTATCACATATAATCATATAATAGAATCATCATAAGACTTGAATTTTAAAAAAAGGAACAATAGCTAAATTCTTTTCAAAAGACATTTCGATGTATTCTCCTTAAAACACAAACAAATAGCTTTAGAGACAATACAAACTTAAAAATGGAATATCACTTGATTTTGACCGAATCTTTTAAAACGGAGTATGCCACGGTATTCTACGGCCCAAAATTAAGTTGGGTGTATCGGCGATTTTCTGTGTCATTTCGAAAGTTAAAATTTTACTTACAGTACTATTAACGTTAGATATACAGTAAAAAGTCGGTGTAAAAATCAGTATGAAAGTTTCATTCTCAGTAATACTCAAAATTTTCTAGTACATTGATATTGCTAATCGATTTTTAAAGTAGGCGGATTTGTACATTTGTATGGGAGGTATAAGAAAGGGTGTGGCAAGATTTCCAATGTTTTCTCCAAAACTTTATTTAATTACAGCTTGACAAAAAATAGAATTTGGGCACGGATGTATCGAGTGTATTGATGTTACTATTCGCTTTCTAAAGTGGGTGTATTGGTACATTAGTATGGGAGATACATAGCAAAACTTCCAAAATACGTCCACAACTTTTTCATACTTTACCTTTATTACATACAGAATTTGGGCACGATGGCGTTCGGTGTATTAATAATAATATTTAAAGTGGGCTAGACAACCATTTTTTCTCCAAAACTTTTCTCTGATATAGCTTTACTATATACAAAAATGGGCACGATCGCGTTGGGAGTATTATTATTATTATTCGATTTCTAAAGTGGACAGAGTGGTACATTTGTATAAAAGGTATCAGAATGGCGTGGCTAGACTTTAAGTTTTTCTCTAAAACTTTATACATTTATAGCTTAACAAAATATTTTATTATTACTCGATTTGTAAAGTGGGCGGAATGGTAAATTTGTGTGGGAGGTACCAGAAGGGGCGTGGCCATGCAATATTGCAATACCGTTTACAATACCGTAAGTAGTTTTGCGTTTTTCGATAGTTATCTTGCATACCAGCCGGACAGCTAGACAGACAGACGGACATGGCTCAAATGACTTCAAAAGTCATAAATCGAGTTTGGTTCAAAGAAACTTAGGGTCTTAAGTGACTCCTTCTATGTCTTACACTTTTGGGTCGTATCAAATGATAAATACCCTTCTGCTCATAGGGTGAGGGTATAATTACTCACGAAAATAGAAAATTTAAGAACGTCAGCAGTTTTAGAAGTTTTTACAAGACTTACACTGCGACGCTGGGACCGGCCGTGGCATGATGGTTAGGACACGTGACTACCATACGGGAGATCTATGGTTCGAATCCTGTCTCCAATCATCTACATTTTTCTTTAATTGTCGGCCCCTCGATTCCGCTATGAAATCTTGACATAATTGTTAAAACGAGAGCCAAATGAAACGTGTACTTATGACTGTGAATATGCGTACGTTTATACATACATATGTTTGTACCTTTGACATGGTGATCAGTGATCACATTAGCAGGTTTCGTTTTACTACATCTTAAGTAGGGTACAAATATGTTTGATAATCCCACTCATATCGCATTGTATTCACCATTTATTTATTTACTATTTGTTTCCTTTGTGTTCTTTTTGTAGCTAGTAACATCATAAATAAACTTATACACAGGTAATGTTCATCATATATTTATGGTTGCAGAAATAAGCAGGTGGTAATTGTCATACACTGGGGTATACTACAATTCAGATCACAACGGCTTTGTCAGTAAAATTTTGAAAGAAACACGTTTATAGTTCCTTTGGCTTATTCATATCATTCTTAGCAATCCATCATGTTTATTAAGCTTATAGACCTTCATATGTACATTAGGGTGGTTTTATAAAATCGATTATTGATTTTTACAGGTGATCACGGCTAGAATTGTGCTATTTAGTGTAAAAATATAATTCTAAAAATTTGAGCACGATTGTAGTAAGTGAGCCCGTGCCGATGGGAGCTTTAAGTTTCAAAGCTCCAGTAGCCACGTGTGGGGTGCTTTAATTTGACATATCTCAAAAAAGACTAGTTAAATTTTGGTGAGACGAATTTTTAAAAATAAAGAATTACAATACCTTTAATCTATTCATATATTATTTCTTTGCATAATCAACAGTTACGCAGTGGTATATATTTATATATATGTATATATGGTATGTGGCTTTTTCACATTCATGGCCGTGGTGCGGGCATTGAGAGAAATATTGCTGAAAAAGTTGTGTTACATTTTTGCGATTAAATGTACCTACTACCAGACTATGCCGATCGCCGATCAAGATCTACAACGAGTAAAACAATATTGCCAATAAAAGCCAACAATTTGTCCATATGCCAGGCTAGCCAAAAAAAATAAAATATTTTCGAAATTAATCTGTTAATTACCAATTAATAATTGGTTATGTATAACAGTTACTTAGCTAAAAATTCAGTAATAATTCAGATCGTCCACATTTTGCTCCACTAACCCCCCTTTGACAATTCAAGACAGCTGACCGTTATGTGTTTTGATTTGAGTGTCATAATAGAAAATTGAGAATCGTAAGTGTTGCCAAGTTTTTGCATTGGCTTAGTCACGTAGTCTTCGAAAACCTTAACTTGTCAAATTGCACATGCGCAGTTTGCGCATTTGCCACCTGTACATATACAACAAATATATATGTGTACACCGGTTTAACTCTCCATAGACGTGTACATTAGTACTAGTAAAACCACATCTTCGCATGTACATAAGCGGCAATTCCAATTCTCAGAAGATTAAGGCAGCCATAAAATAAATGTGCGGCAAAAAATAAAATAATAAAAGTATGCGTAGGCTTCTACCGCAATTAAGTTATACATATTATTAATATATAAATAATTAAAGTTAAAAATTCATAATATTGATAAATATTTGAAATGAGATAAAAATTTATGTTGATAGGAAGATTGAAAACTGGTATTAAAGCAAAATCTATCAAAAGGAATGACAAATCATAAATGTCAGAAAGTTCTGAATAAAAAGAAGAAAATAGGATAAAACGCATATTTGCTTTTATAAAAAATTGGTTAGTTATTCAAGCTTTTCGAGGAACGCAATTTTTATATTGCCTAATAAAATCAAAAAATTCATGCACAGAGTTTTAAAAACACGGGTTCACAAGGCACTGTTTTTGATGAAGCTAACGACATTTGTGTCACATTTCAAAACTTCCTTCATGTTATCTGGTGATGTTCTAGCAATGATGAAGTAAACAGTACATAAAATATACAAGTGTTGGGAAAAACATAAATTGTCGAATTGTTCCTTTAATTGTATTAAATTGATTTAAGTAGTGTGCACAATCTCTACGCCTCCCCAGTTTTCTAAGCCCCCAGGCAAAGGCCTGTTCTAAGTGGTTCCCAAAATGACATTTTTATACCCTCATCCTACAGTAGGAGGGTATATATTATTTGATACGACCCAAAGTGTAACACATAGAAGAAGTCACTTTAGATTATATGTTTCTTTAAACAGACTTCGATTCATGACTTTTTAAGTCGTTTGAGCCCTGTCCGTCTGTCTGGCTGTCCGGCTGATAAACACGATAACAAGTTAATATTTCCTCAAAACTACTTACGGTATTAAAAATGTGCTACATGGCCACGCCCCTTCTGGTACCTCCCATACAAATGTACAATTCCGCCCACTTTAGAAATCGAGTAATAATATCAATGCATCTAACTCGACCGTTCCCAAATTCTATATTTAGCAAAACTATAACAGTATAAAGTTTTGGATAAAAAACTGGAAGACTAGCCATGATCCATTTGGTACCTCCCATACAAATGTACCATTCCGCCCACTTTAGAAATCAAGTACAAATATTAATACACCCAACGCGATCGTGTCCAAATTCAGTACAATTTAGTAAAAGTATAGCAGAATTAAGTTTTGGAGAAAAAACTGTAATTTTAGCTTTTACGTTTTACTGAGCTTGAGGGTATATGTAAGTCGGTTTTCCCGACTGAGACCTTCTTACTGGTATTTTTTTTTTTTTTGCTTTTTTAGCTCTTTGATCTATATATATTCAAAATAATCTGATAAAAAATATTCTAAAAGTGTTTGATACCTTTAAACCGTTTTTTTGCGTTTTCTGAATAATTTCAATTTTGTCGTTTAAAACGTTTTTCGTGGCTGTGCTACAAAATTTGGTTGTACTAAGTGAACACTGCACAATTGTTGCTTGCAATATTGCTGATGTGCAATACGAATTAGACATCGAATTTAAATTGCGAAAAGAGAATGCATTTAGTTGCAAAATAAAATAAAAAGTTTGAATGGCAACGTAAATTGCAACAAAGACAAATCCGTAGTGCCGAGATACACCGTCAACACGTTGATTATTAAAAACACACACACTCAGCAAAGGAGGGACTGTTAGTGTGTGTCCGGACATGACAGCTGCGACGTGGCACTAATGTTGACGATGCAATGAAAAGTTATTGAATGGAGGTGATCTGTAGCTAAATTGTGTGGCTTTGACAGATCACAAATCACACCTCTTTTGTTATGGCTCTTAGCATAACAAAAAAAGTCAAACATTTAATATTAATAACAAAAATATCTAGCATTACTATAAATATGGTAATAATATATCGCTCATTTGGTGCAAGACCGGCGTAACTCAAAAAACGTGATTTTTAAATTAATGATGTAAAATTGTTCGTCATAAAATACTTCATGTTGTGTAAAAAGTCATTTTAATATCTTTTATACATTCCGCTTGAGAGCTTTTTAATTTCCTCCTTTCATTTCAAGGTGGGTGTAAATTTAGGAATCGCTTTTTTTGAGTTATGCCGGTCTTGCACTAAATGAGCACTAGTGCCTACAATTGTTGCAGTACCTTAAAAGAAACTCAATGCAAAAATTGTGTCCAATATAGCAAATTTTACTTTGTGTAAGAATAATAATAGTCTCTTAATAGTGTAAAATCATTTGTTAATCTATTACTATCGCATTGACTATTTACTTTTTGTACCGCCAAATTAATGATCAATCCACCTTTTTTCAAATAGAAGCAGTATATTGGTAGCACCGTAATTGAAGTACTATTCTTGTTATACACACAAATCTTGCCAACAAAACACAAATTGTACTAATTTGTTATATGTAAGTAGATATAAATTTAAAAAATATAATTCAAAAAATATAAATTTCCCTTTACACCCCGTGATTGAGATGTGGGATAGCTTCTTGCGTTATTGTGAATTTAAAATCTTCAATTTTAAGACTCACACAACTGTAGCTTTATTTTATAGACGAATCCGAACGCGCCTCGGTCAGCCCCAAATATGATAGATGTAACAAACCAAACATTGTCTTTAGCTTAATTTTTATAAATTTAACACGTGCTGGTCTCAAATGGCATTAAATTCAGCAAATAAAATGTAAACTTAATTTTGGCTCTAGAAATACTTCGTTGCAAATATCCATTTGCAAATAATCAATAATTTGGTACATCTTTTGGTACAAGAATTAGGCCAAAACAACAATTTCCTGTTGAGTAAGCCTGAGAAAGGATTTATCAGAGTCGGTGCAAGAGTCGGGCAACTCCACAAGTTACCCCATTTTAAGATCGAAATTTACGAGTGTAGCAATTGAAATATTTATTTGAGTCGGTGCAA
Organism: Muscina levida; assembly: GCA_964034835.1. Classification (NCBI taxonomy): domain Eukaryota; kingdom Metazoa; phylum Arthropoda; class Insecta; order Diptera; family Muscidae; genus Muscina; species Muscina levida. The sequence goes on along the minus strand of OZ035883.1, from coordinate 91,660,864 downwards.
GAGTCAGGCAACTTCACAAGTTACCCTATTTTATGATCGAAATTTACGAGTGTAGTAATTAAAATATATTATTTTTTAACAATATTTTTAGTTAAATATTTCATTTTTATTAAAATAATGCAAATGCATTTTCGGGGCAAGAAACACCAACTCCATTTCTTTAGTCTTTTTTTTCTTATACAATGTTAATGAAAAGCAGTATCTACGGAAATATATGATATCTTATGTTGCTCTAGAAGATCTCATACTGTTAAGCATACAGTCGAACTTCTGTATAACTAAATTTTCTATAACGAATTTCTCTCTATAACGATTTTTTTAACTCGTCATTTTCTTAATATTTTTCACACATTTTAACCTCTCTATAATGAATTTTCTCTATAACGTAGAAATCAACGATCCCTAGAAATTCGACTGTAATTTCCCAAAAAATCGTGAGAATCTTAATTTTTTTTATTTTATTTATTTAATTTTTTTCAGAAAATATTTCTGCCTTATACCACGCACAGAGGGGAATAAAATTTTTTTTGACATTTTAAATGCCACAATTCATGCCCGATTACAAAAGTCTAATTAGAAGTTAAAATTGCATAATTTTGGTAAATATGTAAAAACATAGCATGGTGAATTTATCTTATTTTTCACGGATGACTTTATTAAAACAATTCTAAGTTGTATAGTAAACAATAATTGTAAACAGGACACAGATTAAAAGTGATAAAATAGTGCGACTGTATATTTACTTATAGTAGAGTTACAAATATATTTTTAGTTTATATTTACATTGGGACTGGCCGTGGCATAGTGGTTAGAACACGCGACTACCATGCGGGAGATCACAGGATCAACTCCTGGCTCCAGTCATCTTAAAAAAAATCAAAGAAAAAAAATGTTCTTTCGTTGTCGTCGCCTCTCAAATGTAGTCGACAGCAACTTTGCAGTATTAGTGTCGAGTCAATCGCCATGTCTAGTAAGAGCTTCTCAAAACAGTGACGTTCGCATTCGTCGTTAAACAAGTAGGTGCCGTTAGTTGTGAATCTAAAAATAGAAAGCGTGTTAATTCACAACAACGCGAGAAGCTATCCCATACCTCATCCATGGGGCGCAAAGGGAAATTAGGTTTAAGTTTATATTTACAATTAGTTTAATTCATAACATGTGTTTACGTTAATTGAGGTCAGCAAAGGGCGCTGACGTGGCATTGTGGAGGATACCGAAATAACATTCGTTATACGCCTTAACCGCTACCACATAATACATTTTACAAATCTGGAACAAAAACCTATTGGAAATAATCAATAATTATTAACAGAAATGATCTTCAACCGGACCATGAAAAAATAGCATAGTTCTTAATGTAATTAATCCCGCATATGCATTTGAAGAATTACACAAGTACTTCTAAAGATAGTTTTAAATTGAATCTAAAGAATGTATGGCAATTGCCAAAAGCCAGAATGATGGTAATATGGTAAAGTGAAATACTTCTTTTGAAGAAACGATTCATATTTGAAAAGTGTAGAATTATTTGTCTGTTCGTAGGTGTTTTTTTTTAATTTAATGTTGATGTACTCATAACATATTTCTATCCATTAATAAAATATACACGTAACATTTTAGGGCAGCTAACCGCAATGTCTATTGATATGGGTGTAAGGTGTAAGCCCGGAAAATACAAAAATTTCATATATGTAGCAATATCTGCAATGTTTTTAGTGACTCGGTCACATAGTGTGAGATTCTCTAATGTAAATTCGTTCAAATAAATCACAGAAGAACAACACAATTTTTGTGATTTTAAATACAAAACCCCAACATAAGATTATTAATTAAATTATTGGGTAGAAAATGAAACGAACAAGATCTCCAACACCATAAGCCAAACTAAATCATTGCAATGTATCACAATTTTTCGCCGAGCGTCTGCGCTTCTTGTCAAATCATCAGACTTACATATAACGCTTTGGAATCTTTTTGTACTCGTATGCAAACAATGTTTAAAAGCTATAAATGCTAACTGAGAAATATCAAGTTATACTTCTTGTGGGCGTTTATTTTAAATATTATGAGTTTGAGAAATACTTCTTACACAATTGCTAACAAGCCCACAAAACGGTTCTCGTAAATATGCAATTGTTCTGTAGCCTTATATTGATCTCACTGTTCACCGACTATGGCACATAGCTACGGAACAACGGCAGCAACGACAAGCCCTGTTCATTGTCTTAATAAATATCCAAATGTTGAATTGTGTGTATGGATGTAGTGTCAGAAGCAGCAGTAGCGGCAGCAACTACATTCGTTGATTGTCTTGGCGTTTTGCGAACATGTACTTGTCTTTTTGATATAACAGCTACAGTATAGAATTTCAGCGGTGTGTGATCGTGTGTAGTTCAAATGTGCAACCTCCACCAACCATATCGCCAACACCAAACAGCGCATAACGCGATGCGAACGTTTTTATTGCTGTGAAAAGTAATCGTTTACTCGTAGATCTGTCGGATAAGTCAATCAAACGTGATTTGTTTTGGACATAATTAACATTTTCGAAATATTTAAGAAGTGCGTATGTGTGGTATATTTGTAATGACCCAATGTGCACAAATGCGGACGCGGATCCGAAACTGATCAGTATCGGATCCGACAAAACGGAATCCGCGCAGTCGGATCCGGAACTGATCAGTTCCGGATCCGACAAAACGGAATCCGCGCAGTCGGATCCGAAACTGATCAGATCCGGATCCGACAAAACGGAATCCGCGCAGTCGGATCCGAAACTGATCAGATCCGGATCCGACAAAACGGAATCCGCGCAGTCGGATCCGAAACTGATCAGATCCGGATCCGACAAAACGGAATCCGCGCAGTCGGATCCGAAACTGATCAGATCCGGATCCGACAAAACGGAATCCGCGCAGTCGGATCCGAAACTGATCAGTTCCGGATCCGACAAAACGGAATCTGTGAAATCATAATTATAGTTAAAATTCTCAAACTTGGTTGAAAATGCATTCATATTATTTTTTTTTATTGTAGGAAGTATTATATAATTGTAATTGAATTGTATAAAATAAACATATATAACATAATATTATTTTAGTTTATTGAATTAGGGGCAAAAAATACAGTGTTTTCCTATTTTAATTTTAAAAATCTTGGTTATGTTAGTAAGCACATTCTGCTGCAGCTCGCCTTCAATTCGCATAGAACTATTTGTCATAATATTAATGTTACTGTCATTAGTAAACAACCTACGTGCATCTTTTGGGTAACCAAAAACGACATGTTTTCCTGAATTTTTTTTAATTGTGTCAATTTTGAACACTTTTTCATTACATGATTTCCGTTTTTGTGCGCCATGCGGATCAGTATCGGATCCGATCCTGATCCGATTCTACGGACATTTTATCCGAATCGGATTCCGGATCGGATCCGAACCTGATCCGATTTCGTTTGAAATTCCTTTTTTAAATCGGATCCGTTTTTTATCCGCATTTGAGTCCGATCCGGATCCGGATCGGAATCCGTTTCGGATCCGGATCGGAAATCAGTTTCGGATCCGGATCGGACTCAAATGCGGATAAAAAAACGGATAAAAAACGGAGAATCGGATCAGGATCGGATCCGATACTGATCCGCATGGCACACTGGGGATAAGCAAGTTTGTGGATATAACTTTGTGTGCGTAATCGATAAATAAGGCTATTGTAATCGGATAAAATTAGACTCGTAAATAGTATTATTTTGATTGATTGAATTATTGAAATAGAGCATTTCACGGCGTTTGTTTAAAAAAATATTTCGTAAATCATTCAAAATATATACAGTCGAAACTCTCTATAACGAACTCCTATAGGTATAACGAATTTTTCTTTATTGCGAAGCAATTTAAAGACCACTGTGTTTTGGGTCTACTTTGAGTGTATTATAATCTCCATATAAAGAATTTCCCTATAGCGAATATTTCCTTATAACGAAGCATTTTGCATTTTTTAACGAATTTAGGCAAAACCGAACGCACGCACACAAAAAAAGAAATCGACGTCGCTTTTTTGTGTGTTATTGGTGTTGTTATTGTTGCTTTCACAAAGCACAAGCAGAGTAGACTTGTATAGTTCCGGAACGAACTAGTTCCAATGAACGATTCCATGTAGTGAACGGTCGGAACTAGTTCCACATATTCCGCTCTTTTCGTTCCTTTTGCTTTTTAGTTCCTTCTGCTCTTTTCGTTCCTTCTGATCTTTTCGTTCCTTCTGATCTTTTTGTTCCTTTTGCTTATTTCGTTCTTTTGACATTTTCGGTCATTCGTTCACTTGTTCTTACGTTCATACGGTACAATTCTAAAGTGGTGGCATCACCACAACAAAAACAGCAGACATTTTTTTTTGTATTTTACTATGAAAAATGATTTATAAATCCTCTAAACAAAGCCTTTGATAACTATTTTTTTTAACACACTATTTAAACAATTTAAAAATACTTTATAAACTTTTAAGCAGATCTGACATTTTTAATATTATATGTTTGTTTGCAAATCGTTCACTTCATAATCCGAAAAAGACTAAAAAAAATCAAAACATAGTGAACGAAGTGGTGAAAATGTATAAGTGAACGAAAAGATCAAAAGGAACGAAAAGGAACAGAAGGAACGAACTAGTTCCTTTTGGTGAACGGAACAGAAAGGAACGATTCACCAAAAGGAACTAGAAAGTCCAACTCTAAAGCAGAGACGGATGCTTTGAATCGTTTATTTACCCTAAATTGAAAGTGTATTTTAGGGAATCACCGAACTATGCAAGTGACAAATGGAATCATAACCATCTCTCACATTTCTTGCAGTTTGCCTTTGCATATCGCGATATGTACTGTGTTAACTTCTCTAATAATGGCCGTTTTCTCATTAGGCGATTATCTTTTTTCTTAACGAAAAACTGTAGATTGAAGAAATTAGGTTTTCTCAAAGTCTCATTTGCTTTTGTTCTATCGCAAAGCTAACCAGCCCTCATCTGCCGGTTATTTATTTGCCGTACAGATAAACTCAATCAGCTGGCTGCTATTTATAGCTTTTTTGTTTTCCAAGATATATTTTTAATTTATAACCAAAACAATAAGCATCAGGTCATCTTCTGTGGTAAAATGTTTCCCACATTGCTTTTATCTGTCATTATTTCAGTTTTATTTCGTTTTTATTAATTGTATGTGTTTTCTTATTTTTTAACACTTCGAAAATAACTGATTTATATCAAGAATTTGTCAACTGTCTCATCTATTTTTCGGGGCCAACTGAAAAATAATTTTTTGTCGGTATATTGAGAAAACCAAAATCGTTAACGGACAGTTTATCATTCTCACAAATTTATATCGAGATTTAGTAACAGGAAGTTTTTCGATACATTGAGAAAACGGCCATAAATGTATTAGAAAATTATATTGAAGATGAAAAGTGGAAAAATGTACTTGAAACAAAAATAACTGACTACTACATATAAAAAATTTTAAAAGGAACAAAATTGTTTTTTCTTTTCTATATAGCGAAGTAATTATTCAGTCCCTTGGAATTCGTTATAGAGAGTTTCGACTGTACAGTATAAACTCGATAATCAGGATCCACATATCGTCAACATTCATATGTTCCGAGAAACACTGATTAAAGAATTTTAATTATTTATTTTTGAAAAAAATTATTGTTTTTCAATAGTTACGTATAAAGTTACTTTAATTTTTTACAAAAACGTTTGCTATTCTTTTATATCTGCCTACATATGTATAATATTTTCATTTATTTTATATTAATTTTGAAAGAAAATTATAAAATTCGTTATACACTGGAGAGCAGGAAATTATACGCTCCACTATATTTCGATGCAGATATACTTAAAGGGTTATAATCCAAAAACCGAATATGAGAAAGGAAAGAGAATCAAAAACTACACTTATACATCCAACAACAACAAAACACTTCTATATATCCAAAAAGGGCGGCATATCAAATAGTGCCTAGGGCGGCAGCAGTTCTAAATCCGCCACTGGATAGTACCGTTATTATTATTCAATAAAACATAATTTTAAACTATAAAATATAATTTAAAGCTATACGAAACGTTAATAATACCAAATATGTTAGTTGTAGGAACTTGTCGCACACGTATTATTACCGTAGGAAATTATATATAATATACATTTAACCCATGTCTTAGTGTAATACAAGTGTAATGTGGATAATATTAAGATACTAGTATTGATTTTCAATGATTATTTGAAATAGCCGCTCTAACTTATGCAAAATTAAAAATTCAGCATTTGTAGGCCATGACCAATACCAAGTGCCATTGCTTGCTTTTCAATTATGGTCAATGTTTGCATGTATTATAATCCAAGAAACTGGTTTGACGTGATATTTCTACTCTGATATTTTTAACAAATAAAAATAACCTAAGAAACATTGAAGAATTCATAATGTGCGCTGCATACTCCACGAATGTACGCCATTATCGAGATACGGTTATTATAATCGCATTATGATCCACGCAAATATATCTCAAACTGTTACTAGAATTAATAAAAATCGATGACAATATACAAAATCATACGCAGATATTAAGGCGCCAAAACACTTAAGATGATACCCTTACAGTTAGAAGAAATACGGAAGTTTCAGAAGAAAGGAAGGAATTTGCCTTTGTAACAACTACATAGAGCTGCATATACTTACACATAAATGTTTAAGCGGTATATTCATAACATGTGAGAGTTAATCTATGAAAGTTATTAGAAATATAGCATGGAGTAAAAAAAGAAAGATAACAAAATAACGATGCTTTGTTGCCAATAGAAAGTACCAAAAAATACGATTACTCTTCTGTATAGCATAATCCTTACTAAAAAGTATACATGTATGAACATGTGTACATAAAATTTAAAGACATGAACGAGTAGCTATTAAGACATTATTCCGACTCTAACGTATAATGAGCGGATGCGAACATGGTGATAATACATTCAGCTAATATCTTTCTCGAAACCTGATATTTGATTATATTGATTGGTATAGACAGGGTGGTAAATGTTTTGGAATCAAACTAAATAAAGTGGTATGAATTAGATTCGGCACCCAATAACATGGCAAAATTACAACATTTTACTTTTAATATTTTCTTGAAGCGGACATCATTCAGTCAGTCATCCATCTTTTGCGATTCACAAGGTAATTTGTATCATCGATTAAAGTTTAATTATATAGGTAAAAACTATAAGCTTAGTCATAACAAGAATTTAGAAATTTGGCTGTATTTAAAGACTTCCCAGCAAGAATTTTGATAATCTGAAAATGTTGCTTTCTTATACCATTAAAGAAAAACTTTTTATATTTTTGTAAATGTTTTAAAAGAAAAATAATCGGTACATAAAATAGATAAAGTGTACAAAACATCACCTTGCTACATCATATAAAACAGTACATCAGCAAAAATACAGTACATGTTCTGCTAAGAAAAGTACATCTGTTCCTGCTACGATCAGTTAAAGAGTGATTTAGAGATTTTATCTGAGTGAATCTGTGATACATGTGGGTAATCAGTTTAAAATTTATTGCGTTTTGACAGAAAATTTCGTTTTCAGTATTATTTACAAAAAAAAATGTTTCCTTCGAAAAATTTTAATGCTAGTTTTGTATTTTGTGACTAAGAAGGATACAAATTAAACTATGTCCTACATTCTGTCGAAATTGACCGTGTAATTTCCAATTTCCCCGGGCCGCATATAGGAAAGGGCTGACCTATGCACACGACACAAAAGGCTTCCATAATACATGTTAGAAGTATAGGTAATATACATAAATATCTTCTTCTATTATGTTCGTTCAGAAAGTTCTTGAAAGAAATTATATTTCTTTTTAAATATTGCGCCATTTTGGATATATTTTTTCTGACACATCGACTATTAGTTATATAACATACCTCGACAACTTTTCACAAAAATATTGCTGCAATGTACATTTTACTAAAAACTAAAAGTAAAAAAATTATACTGACGTAAAATTAGATAAGAATTTTCACATAAAATGTGAATTTATTAATTATATAATTATTTTGCAATGCATGGGCTAAAGAGTAAACCTGCTTCTGAAAAATGCAACAATTCCCGTTCTCTTGAACAATGGCATAAACCTTCACACAATGAAACAAAACTCAATCGAATACCCTGTATATAATACAAAATCTTGTTTAGTTAATAAATTACGCTTCTTTTTTCCTATAATACTAACATCAGATTTCTTTTCAATATCTTTACAGCTTATTAACAAACAAACATTCGATGGGTCGTAGACTGTTTGCTCGGTTGATACCAAAAAAGTTTAGTAATGCCTACAATAAACAGAATGATGTAGTATTAATTATACCTTATATATTTGGGGTGAGTATATGCATCTTTAAATCCATCATCAGTGCAGTGTCAAAGTGTGTGGTAAAATAATAAGTTCTAAAAAATAAGCAAAAGTCTTTATTGCCATAAGCGAGGTATAGAGTTCCTACGTACGATATTATTATTGTAGGAACTTAATACCGTGCTCTTGGAGAGACGCTGTTCAACATGATATATAAGTGCTCACTGTCTACAAACATTTACCAAGAAAATTTATAATGTTATACAATTATGATAAAATTTTACATTGGTGTGTATTCATTAATTACATTATTCATTGATTTGTGTGGGACCAAAATTAAGCCATAAGCGTACCCCACCACAATAAAAGCTGAGATGATTTTAAACAATTTTGGTGAAGCAACCATATGTCAAAAGTCAATTTCGAGCCCCCAAATTTTGAAAAATGTGTCCGTGTAACATTTTCTTAATATTTTTTTAAGTATATTTACAAGAAAGTTCATATCCATTGCAATTAAATCCATTAATTTAAAATAAAATCTATTTGTAGTTTTAAACAAGAAAATATATTAAAAACTGCGCCACGCTGATCGGACAGTTTCCATACACTGAAATTTACGAAAATGCAGTTGTTATAGTAAGGGTTTGAATTAGGGATGCCAAACGGGAAATCCCGAAACCCGAAATCCCGGGATTTTTCGGGATTAATGAATCCCGAATCCCGGGGTTTTAATAAATAAATCCCGGGATTTTTCGTCGAAGCTGCAAATAGCTATCTAGATACAATTTTAGCCACAAGTGTGAATTGTGAAAGATGCTTTTCAGCTTATGTTGAGAATAAAATTCGTTCAAAATTATCGGATGAAACATTAGATGTTTTAATCTTTTTAAGAAACTACTTAAAACAATAAATAGCAGTAATAACTTATGTTTTAAAAATCGGTTACTAAAAAAAAATTTTGCTCTTGTTTGTTATTGTCGATCTTTGCAGAAATATAAATATGTTTTTCATTGTTCGGTTTGATATCCATTTTCTATTATCTTTACTAGGGTTTTTGGTTTACAAGAGTTGTGTGAAATGGATTATGTTGACAGCTGGCAGGCATGATATAGTTTGGCATAGGGAGTCAGATATAATTTTTGTGTATTTATTACAAAAAACCATATAAATATTTATTAAAACACAATATTTTAAATTAATTTAAAAATACCTTTCCACATTAAAAATTTAAATGAATCTATTTTTTGTTACTTAGGTTTAATTACATAACATATATTTTTTTTTTGTCATTTATTTTTAATATATGAAACATATATTATTCAATTATACTAATAAATAAAAATTTAACAAAATAATATTAAAAATGTAAGACAGAAAAATTTTAAAAAAGAATCCCGAAAACCCAGAAAATCCCGAAATCTCGAAAAATCCCGGGATCCCGAAAAATTCCGAGATACCGAAAAATCCCGGGATTTCGGGATCGGGATTTATCAAAATCAATCCCGTTTAGCATCCCTAGTTTGAATTCCAGTAAACTGGTAATACGAGCAAAATACAATAATTACATTTTTGTCGGTCGGACCCCTGTGGCCCACAGGGGTTTGCATTTGGTACAACCATTTAAAAAAAATGTCAAAACAAGAAAATCGCTGTAATCAAAACATGGCTATACATCAGAATCGATGCGGAGGATCTAAAACCCCAATAAAACTAAACGATGTCACCATTATGGCCTCAGCCTTTCTCTCACACAATGGAAATTTGGTGTCAAAATTCAAATTTTTTGATCACTTAATAAAAAAACATTTTTGAGAAAAATCGTATTTGAATTTTGATATTTAGTATTAAGTAAGAAATTACTGATGTTTTCATGCAATTCAGTGCAAACTGTTCTTAGTAATACAGTAAACTACGGATAAGTGCACATCGCATAAATGCAAAAACCGCATAAGTGCACTGGAACTTGAAGCCTTTTTAAACGTTTACATACAAAAATACACAGATAAGTGCAACACGTATAAATGCAAAAACCGGATAAATGCACAAGTTTTGCTAACCTGAAAGTGCTTTTTAGTACAACTTTGCATGTATAAATGCAAATCTCTCATACTACATAAATGTAGGTTATGATTTAGAGAAACTGGAGAAAAAAATATATAAGGTTGGAACAGAAAACACGGTTGAAAAAAAGATTTCAGACTTTTTCAGCACACGTGGTTTAGGTGAATCGAATTGAGTGCAATTTAATATGTATTTTGCAAAAAACAATGTTGCAAAATATGATTGCAATGATTCATTAACAGCTCTTATTTTGGCACAGAACTGAATATTTTAATTATTTTTTGTATGAAATATGAAAAACACTAAAACAATAAAATATAAATTTGTGATTTTTTTACCTTAAACTGAACTGATTTTATAAGTTTTTATTAAAACCTGTTATGTAATGCAAACCAAATATAAATAAAAACATTAAACAGCTTTATATTTTAATTATTTTCTTAAAGTACCGTCCTAACTGAACTGGTGTTACAGATTAACAAAAAAAAATCTAATGTTTGTATAAATGCAATAATCGTGCACTTATAAGTGCATATATGCAATGTTTGTATATATGCATTAGTTGTGCACTTATCCGAGTGTTGTATAAATGCAAAAACCGCATAAGTGCACAATAAGTCGCGCAAAAACCGATGTGCACTTATCCGTTGACATTAATATATTTAAAACGGTAAAGTGACATAATCCCCAAGGACAGGGCCGTAGTCTGGATTTAATTTCGGAGGGGGCCAAAACCAATTGAAGAAAAAAATTATTAAATTTTTCATATATTTATCAAATATGTATATAAGAGTGTTTCTTATATGGCATTTTTGGGAATTTCGTTAAAAAGCGGAGTAGGACATCGAGCAACAAGTCACGTTTGTAATTTAAAAAATTTCGAAATTTAGCAAAGACTAATGAATCTTATTGATCTCTGGTTTCATCCGAATACACACTGTGTCTACTTTTTAATGACACTAAAAGCATTACCATCCAATGCTCCATTGCATCAAATATCTCGATATCTCTAAGAGATATGATAAGTTCAATTATATACTTTTCTTTGGCACTTTTCGAATGAAAAATAGAAAATGTTTCGGTGGAAAACTCGGGAAATTCCGGAAAAACTTGAATTTTTTCGACAAAATTTTGCATTGCATCGCTTGATTTGATAAAAATCGCAAATTATAATGTTATATAAGATATTGCGTGCATTTGTTACGTAATGGCTTTTCGAATGGAAAAATAAAAAAATTTTGTTGAAAAATTACGGAAAAATTTGGATTTTTCGAAAAAATTTTGCATTGATTTAAAGATTTCAATCGACGAAAGGTGGAAAATTCATGATGCTTGGAAAATTTCGGATTATTGTGAAATTTATTTTGTTAAAAGATTAAACGCGAAATGATTGAACAATTGCAAAATCTTCTGCATGAGCATAAGACATTGTGCCGATAGTTCAAAACCGCATTGGATACAATGCATTCTGACGACCACAAAATCATTATCAGAGCAAACAAAAGACCCTCTGGAGACAAATGAGAAATTGTAGAATCATGCCATATTGTTCTCAAGCGTGGGGTTGGTGGACAACTGCAGCACTAGAACGAGCCTCATCGGCCATTTGATGCACTTCTATACCCTTTGATGTTCTGTCGTGGAGAGGATGGCTTTCACCGCAATTTAAATATGGTAAATAGAGCGAAAGGTTTGTTTACAAGTCATCACTTCTTTTCCATTCTCCATTTAAGTTCGAATTCGTATTTCAAGAGAAGCGATTAAAATTGTTAGCTCAATGAATTTTTATGAGTATCGATTGATGATTGGGCAAGATGTTGACAACCATTTGTTAAGATATCGCCGGTTATTTCAACAGTACTGCGTTGACATGAACATCAAGGTCAAAACGGAGCATCTCAATTTTATTCGTTTCAATCAGTCGCCACATTTCGAAAAGCTTGCCAACGTTTGCATTGGGACATTTGGACTCAACGCCCGCTGAGGCAACTGTTTCTGCTCCAGCGAATTAAATTCGTCGAACCCGAGTGTATTGTGGGACAAAGGACGAGATGGCTGACGACATTTTGCACAGAGTTCGCACGACAACATCGAATTACGATCTTAAAATTGACTTCTGATCGAAGACATTTGCGTGCTCATGTGCAGCAGTCTACTGTCGAAATTGTGAATACTAGCTTCAAATCGTTCGATGCATTCAATCGCGAATTGCAACGAGAGCAAAACTTTGATCGAGAAAGAGCCCGAACAAATATGCCGCCGTTGAATGCCGAGCAAACGAACGTGTACGATTCGCCGATGAAGGTTGTTGACGATGAACCGGTGGGACAGGCAATACATTCGTCATTTCTTTGATCCTGTCAAAAATCAGTCAAGATTCTATTTTGCGTTAGCTATTGCATCCTCTGGTATTGCTGCCACATTGTTGAAAGGCAGTCGAACTGCACTTTACGATATGAAATTGACGATGAATCTTCTCACGGTTGACAAGACAACGTGCATAATATCCAAGAATTCGACGACATCGAAATTGTTGCGATTATGCGCAAAAACGAGATATGGAGGCAGTTGACCGAACGATGAAACATTTACGACGTGTTTCGAGACGATTTGGTGGGGCTATGATATTGCTGCCCAGCGATTTTCGTCAAACGCTTTAAGTTAATCCAAAATCTACTGCTGCTGATGAAATTAATGCATGCCTGAAATCGCATTCTTTGTGGCGGCATGCCAAGAAGTTTAAATTGGCTACGAACATGAAAGTCACGTTGCAAAACCACCCATCGGCTACTGAATTTTCAAGACAGCTTCTGGCGCTTGGTAATAGCCAAATTCCTGTTGATGTTTCAACTGGATTGACGATGTTCCCGGCAAATTTTTGTGAGTTTACATTGTCGAAGGAGGAACTCATCACCAAAGTTTTCCCCGGCATTGCACAAAAATATAAAAATGTAGATTGGATAAGTGGACGGGCCTTACTAGCAGTGAAGAATAAGGACGTAGCTTGAATGTAATTTCGAATCGATGGAGAATTGCATTCATACAAATCCGTTGACAGCGTGAACGAGAATGAGGCGACCAACTATCCGACAGAATTTCTGAACTTCTTGGATGTATCAATAAATCGCAAGGCCAATCGTTGAAAGTTTGCGAATCAATCTCGCCTGTTCTCGTGTTGGCAAACCGACTTCATTGTTTGTTTTTTTTGTTTGTTAGATCGTTCTTCACTGATTTCGAGTAAATTCAAAAAATCGCATTAAAACTTGAACTATCTGTGCTTTACTATTACCCTAGAGCTTATATGAAGACGTTACGTTAGGAACGAGACGAAGTTCGGCGGGTCCGAAGTTGTATGGCAGAACAACATTTGCCGGGTCAGCTAGTTAATTATAGTAATTTTAACTTTTTTTGAAGGAAAAATTTGTTATTGGTCGATTATATATCTATATATATAAAATTCTACTGTAGGTGTGTAGCGACTGAACTCCTCCTAAACGGCTGGACCGATTTACATAAATCCCGCCCCGGGTGGTTTAGACTTACAATTCGGTCCAATTGGACAAAGGGGTGTGGCACCGCCCATACTACTTGCAAATCAAAAGAGCTGTAGCTCACACTATCAGAGGTGTGAAGATGAGATTTGGTATACATGTTGTTGGAGCAGTATTAATTACTGCCAGGTAGGAAGAAGGCGGTGCCTCGCCCCTTTTTCAAAAATCGCTCTAACGGCTTTTCTAATAGACCGATTGATACGAAAATTTTACCAAGTGGTAATGTTGACCTCTTGATAGTCCCTGGCTATAATTGGTTGTGATTGGATAAAGGGGCGTGGCACTGCCCATACAACTTAAAAATCAAAAGGGCTATATCTCATGAACTATCAGAGGTGTGAAGATGAGATTTGGTATACATGTTGTTGGAGCAGTATTAATTACTGTCAGGTAGGAAGAAGGCGGTGCATCGCCCCTTTTTCAAAAATCTCTCTGACGGCTTTTATAATAGACTGATTTATAAGATAATTTTAGAAAGTGGTACTGATGACCTGTTGTTAGTCTCTGGCTGTACTTAGTTGTGATAGGATAAAGGAGCGTGGCACCGCCCATACAACTTGAAAGTAAAAAAGGCTATTTCTCATGAACTATAAAAGGTATGAAGATGTAATTTGTTACATATGTTTTTGTTGCAGTATGAATTAGAGTAAGGGTGGAAGTGGGCTGTGCTACACTCCTTTTAAAATTAGTAGTTATAACTGTCAAAATTCCAGAGTATATTGCAGTTCGCCCAGAGATATGAATAGTAAGGTGGGCCAATTTTTTTATTCGCAAAAATCGTAACAAAAATCGGAATGTACGATGAATTGGTAGAAAATTTCACCAATAAAATTTGTATCTAAAATCAATTCCAAGCTAGCGCAGGAAAGCAGGCAGATTTTAGATAGATTTTTTTGTTTTTAAATGAGCACAAACTGAAAACTTCTGCGTAAAACTGACTACCCAACAAACTAAATTAAGTATTACAGAAGCAAATCTATGTATTGGTTAAAAAGTTATGGCCTCTGAGTGTTGGCATACAAAAAACAATGTCAAAAATATACCATTCTCTTCGTATTGGTCTCCAAGCATTGGAAAAAAAAAATTGATTTCCCTTTGCACCCCATGAATGAGGTATGGGATAGCTTCTCGCGTTGTTGTGAATTAACACGCTTTCTATTTTTAGATTCACAACTAACGGCACCTACTTGTTTATCGACGAATGCGAACGTCACTGTTTGAGAAGCTCTTACTAGACACGCCGATTGACTCGACACTTAAATACTGCGAAGTTGCAGTCAACAACATTCGAGGGGAGCCGACAATGAAAGAAACAAGTTTTTTTTCAGATGACTGGAGCCAGGTTTGAACCTGCGATCTCCCGCATGGTAGTCGCGTGTTCTAACCACTATGCCACGGCCGGTCCCAGGATTGGAATAGTAGGTAAAAATTAGAGCCGGGGCCCATAGGTCTGAAGGTTTCAGTAGTTATTATGCAAAAAAATATGTCTACCTGAAATCTTCATGCTTCTCAGCGCGAACTAGGAATTGATTTTATACATATTGTTTCTTAGTGAAATTTTCTAAGAATTCATCGTAGATTCCGATATTGGTATACGATTACCAAGTTTTTTTCGACGCGAAAAAATTGATCCGCCCTTATGAACAGGCTATTTGGAACTTAATAAGTAAAAAGTGCGGAGGCTCTGCCCACACACTTCAATATTTAACTTTTTAACTTTATCAAATAATGGTCCGTACACCAGGCAATTTGAGACACATGGTAGCTGCGCAAACTAAAACAGTGATTTGTTTTTAATTTACTTTACAGATACGTATTTTTATACCATCACCCTTAGGGACAAGGGCGTAGCCAGGATCTAATGTAGGGGGGGCAGTCAGTTTTACATTTCATGTTAATAATACGTTAACAAAAAAAAGTACCTAACAAAAAATCAATGCTCATTGTTTTGACATTATTAAACAAAGGTAGATTACATTTTTTTAAAACATTGTAGGACATCGAATTCAATTAAAATAATTTTTGTTCATCCTTGTTGTTTTTTTTTTTGGATATATGAAATTTTAAGCCGCTATTCTTGAGCGATTTTTAAATATTTTTACTTGTGCACAGAATGAAGTTTTTTTTATTCTGAATTCCTTATCGTTATTTGTTTTTTAAATATGTCAAAGTCGATGAAAAAATAATTTTTGACTTTAATTTCAAATATTTTTTGGGGTTTATGGTCTCAAATCGTTTTTCGGACATGCCGTCTTCGACAAAGTTGTTTTAAATAAGTCGTGCTTGTCCGACATTCCAACTATAGGTTGTCGATAATCTATTCAACCCCTTAAATCATAACTCAAAGTAAAAAAAAAACTTTAAAAAAAATTTTGTACGAAACCGTCATTGTAAATCTTAAATATAATGATGCAATACGATTCCGAATTAGGCTAACACGGTCGAGTTCGGTCTTCTTAATTTTTTCGACTACCACAGAGTTATTTTTCACTGAATGTAATCTACAAATCTAAAGAACTAATTAATTTAGTCTCAGATCTTGTTAAAATCGATTCGGAAATCGAGTACGGAATGTTTTTACTGTGTTCGTTTAAATGGCTGCATCCGGAAGTACCTCATTCTGTCACCCCAATTTTCCAAGACCTTGTTAAAGCCATCGGGCTGTAGCTCACGGATTGCTTTGATGATACTGGCCTTAAGTGTTTGAATCGCTTTCGAATTAAAATAAACTATGATTTTAAAATCCGAGACCGGTCGTGGCATTGTGGTTAGAACACTCGACTAACATGCAGGCGAGCCCGGGTTCGACTCCCGCCTCCAGTCATCTACATTTCTCTTTCATTACCGGCCCCTCGATGTTGTCGACAGCAACGTCGCAGTGTTAGTGTCGAGTCAATCGGCATGTCTAATAAAACCTTCTCAAGCAGTGACGTTCGCATTCGTTGATAAACAAGTAGGTGCCGTTAGTTGTAAATCTAAAAATAAAATTCACAACCACTCGAGACGGTATCCCATACCTCATTCATGGGTTGTAAAGGGAAATTAAGTTTTTATGATTTTAAAATTAACTTGTATTTGGTCCACCTTCTATATCATTTGACACGAGCAAGAGTGTAACGTGTTAAGGGAGATACGTTGGATCTTAAGAATCTGAAATGCGAATTCAATTCTGGAAAAGTGTCCGTCTATCTGGGCGGCTGGCTGGTGTGCAGGAAGAACTCAAGTAAACTTTACAGATCCTTTAAAAGATTTAACAGTTTTATAATTTTTCAAAAATTTGTTTAACTTCCTAAATAAAAGCATAACTTCCTAATGAAAAACTGGAAGATATTTCAATTTGGTACATTTACATACATACTAAGTATCTTTCTTGCAAGTGCACTAAATACAGTTCAAATTTTGAACAATCTTATCGCTTATTGAATGTTAACTTACGAATAAAAAAGGAAGTCTAAATTTTTTTTAACAATTTCAAGGAAGAAATATTAATATTTCATTTCTAAACTGTAACCATTTCTACAGCTTTGATACATGCTTGGAAACTTCTGGCCAACACCACTCCACAAGCATGGCAATAACAATACATAAGTACTTTTACTTAAAAATCAGATAATTTCCTTGACTCAAGTTTGAAATATCCACTAGAATTTTGGAGAATGAACATAGGCTGAAATTTTATATTAGTCAGTTCACCTTAGTGAAATTTCTGTACAATTTTAATTTAATTTTCTGGAATTTTGACATATTTTCCAAGCTGTAGAGGGGGGCAGCTGCCCCCCCCTGCTTCTACCTGGCTACGCCCTTGCTTAGGGATGAAGGTATATATCATTTGATACGAGCCAAAAGTGTAACACATAGAAGGAGTGACTTTAGACCCTAGGTTTCTTTGAACCAAATTCGATTCATGACTTTTTAAGTCGTTTGAGCCATATCCATC
Organism: Muscina levida; assembly: GCA_964034835.1. Lineage (NCBI taxonomy): Eukaryota > Metazoa > Arthropoda > Insecta > Diptera > Muscidae > Muscina > Muscina levida. The sequence goes on along the minus strand of OZ035883.1, from coordinate 91,642,932 downwards.
TGTCTGTCTGTCTGTCTGTCCGGCTGGTTCGCACGATAACTTTCGAAAGACGCAACCAAATGTTTTGAAATTTTGCACGAGTTATTATTTTCTCAAAACTATATACGGTATTGCATATGGACTAAATGGCCCCGCCCCTTCTGGTACCTCCCATACAAATACATCATTCCGCCCACTTTAGAAATCGAGTAATAATATCAATATACCTTACGGGATCGTCCCCAAATTCTGTATTTAGTAAAGCTATAACAGGATAAAGTTTTGGAAAAAATTTTGAAAGCCTAGCCACGCCCCTTTTGGTACCTCCCATACAAATCTACCTTTCCGCCCACTATAGAGATGGAGAAATAATATCAATAAATTAAACGTGATCGTACCCAAATTCTATTTTTAGTAAAGCTATAACAGGATAAAGTTTTGGAGAAAAAAATTGGAAGTCTATTTACGCCCCATCTGGTACCTCTCATACACATCTGGTACCGCCCACTTTAGAAATCGATTAATATTATTAAAAGACCTAACGCGATCGTGCCCAAATTCTGTATTTTGTTATGTTATAACAGGTCAAAGTTTTGGAGAAAAAATTGGAAGTCTAGCGACGCCCCTTATGGTACCTCCCATACAAATGTACCTTTCCGCCCACTTTAGGGATGTACTAATAATATCAGTACACCCAAGGCAATCGTGCCCAAATTTTGTAATTAGTAAAGCTATAACAGGATAGAGTAATGGAGAATAAATCTGGAAGCCTAACCACATCCCTTCTCGTACCTCCCATACAAATGTACCACTCCGCCCACTTTAGAAATCGAGTAATAATATCAATGTAATAGAAAATTATTTGTTTTACTGAGGGTAAGGGTAAATGTAAGTTGGGTTGCTCGACTGAAACTTTCAAACTGGTTTTAATTACAAATTGGTTAATTTTAATAACTCAAGACTTAAACAATATCTTATATTGGGTGATGGTATTTATATATATTTCTATATCTATGATGGTATTTATTTATATTTAAATTTCTGTACATACTGGTTTAATTACTTTTCAGGAGAGCTAATCGGTAATAAATCCTATAGATAAAATGCGCGTTCTGTTCCCCACACTTAAGGAGCCCTTTGTGAAATTTAGGATGCATATAATCATCCATCTGAGCAGCTAATAGAAGCCATCGACGGTGTAGACGTAAGTGTGACAGGGGACTCGAATTTATCGAACCGACGCCGTTCTCAGCAACTCCGTCTCTGCAAATGCTGATGAAAGATCTTGGTCTACATTCATATAAAATCCAACTGGTAGAAGAACTAGAGCAAGTGGACGATCAATTGATTTTTTTTATTTATCATGTCATTGCACATTATTTCAAGGAGAAATGGTTCCAACACGACGGCGTAATATGCCATGCAGCGCGTGAGATCATCGCTTTGTTAAGAAAAACGTTGGTGACCGAATTATCTAAAAACCAGTACAGAAATTTCAGTCAGTTAAACTGACTGATAAATACCATCACCCAATATAAGATATTGTTTAAGTCTTGTGTTATTGAAATTAACCGATTTGTAATTAAAATCAGTTAGAAAGTTTCAGTCCGGCAGCCCGACTTACATTTACCCTTACCCTCAGTAAAATAAATAATTTTCTATTATATTGATATTATTGATCGATTTCGAAAGTGGGCGGAGTGGTACATTTGTATGGGAGGTACGAGAAGGGGTGTGGTTAGGCTTCCAGATTTATTCTCCATAACTTTATCCTGTTATAGCTTTACTAATTACAGAATTTGAGCACGATTGCGTTGGCTGTACTGATATTATTACTACATCCCTAAAGTGGGCGGAAATGTACATTTGTATGGGAGGTACTATAAGGGGCGTCGCTAGACTTCCAATTTTTTCTCCAAAACTTTGTCCTGTTATAACATAACAAAATACAGAATTTGAGCACGATCGTGTCAAGTGTGTTGATATTATTACCTTATTTCTAAAGTGGGCGCAGTGGAACATTTGTATGGGAGGTACCAGAAGGGGCGTGTCTAGACTTCCAGATTTTTTCTCCAATACTTTATCCTGCTTAAACTTTACCAAATGCAGAATTTGGGCACGATCGCGTTAGGTCTTTTAATAATATTAATCGATTTCTAAAGTGGGCGGTACCAGATGTGTATGGGAGGTACCAGATGGGGCGTGGACAGACTTCCAATTTTTTTCTCCAAAACTTTATCCTGTTATAGCTTTACTAAAAAGAGAATTTGGTTCCGATCACGTTTAATTTATTGATATTTTTTCACCATCTCTATAGTGGGCGGAAAGGTAGATTTGTATGGGAGGTACCAGAATGGGCGTGGCTAGGCTTTCAAATTTTTTTCCAAAACTTTATCCTGTTATAGCTTTACTAAATACAGAATTTGGGGACGATCCCGTAGGGTGTATTGATATTATTACTCGATTTCTAAAGTGGGCGGAATGATGTATTTGTATGGGAGGTACCAGAAGGGGCGGGGCCATGTAGCCCATTTGCAATACCGTAAGTAGTTTTGAGAAAATAATAACTCGTGCAAAATTTCAAAACATTTGGTTGAGTCTTTCGAAAGTTATCGTGCGAACCAGCCGGACAGCCACCGGACAGACAGACAGACAGGCAGACAGACGGACATGGCTCAAACGACTTAAAAAGTCATGAATCGAATTTGGTTCAAAGAAACCTATTGTCTAAAGTCACTCCTTCTATGTGTTACACTTTTGGCTCGTATCAAATGATATATACCTTCATCCCTAAGGGTGATGGTATAAAAATGGCAATACGAGTTTTATATATAGGGAGTATTCGGATATATTCTTGGTCCGTATGAGAAGAAGACATGGCAAAGGAGGTTTTTATGGCTAAAGGCATAAAGCTTCAAACGAAATTTTCATTTGCGGTCAATAGGATGAGAAGGCATAACAAAAGTGATTTTTACGCCCAAAAACATAGTTAGATCCCGCTACTACAGATAAATATAAAAATTGAATTTTGATCTTGAGTGGAATTTCTGTTTCCGATTTGTGAAAGAAATGTTTTTTCTCCCTACATACAGACAAAACTTACAGCCTAGCCACTATCTCAAATGTTGACGTTCGCATGGTTTCTACTAAAGACCAGAACAAGTATGCTTGAATTTCAAGCATAGCAGCACATTCCAAAATGTGTACAGTGCTTCCAAACATTTTTGACTGCACAAATGCAGCTTTGCTTGGTATTTGCGTAAGCGAAACAATACTGTCAATAGATTGATCGCTTTCACAAAAGCGTAAAATTGTGTTGTCCCACAACAAACTCGCAAACTACAGCCGCAACAAAAACATACATGTTGTTGTACTGTTAAGCAACAAGCGATCAGTTAATTGACTTTGTTCTTCGTAGTACTGCGCTTGTGGCTGTTGTGCTGCAGATGGAAGTGTGTGTGTGCTTAAACAGTTGTGAGAGTATGTGTGTGCGGGAGCGTTTGTGTGTTTACACAGTTGTAGTTGGAGCGGTGGAAGCAAATTTAAAACATTTTGATTTTTGTATGAGAGCCCCCTTAAGAGTTGAAGATAGGGTAGGTATGTTTGAAAAAAATGTTAGGAGAGAAAAATTAGTAGGGGTCGGTCATACATGTTACCCCTCTAGGAGGCACCATGGAAGCGGTAGGAGCTGATTTAATTAACAACACTATCCCACCCCTAACATGGGGTCTACATAGAGTTTCTCTTTTTCCCGGACTTTTCATTTCCCGGGAAACCGGGAAAAATTTTTGCCATTCCCGGGATCCCGGGAATTTTCGCGCAGTAGAAAAACAAGACAAACTATGTTAATTTTTTTCAATTTTGCAGTATGAGATTATATAGTACAAGCTGCAAGTAAAACAAAAAAATAACAAAAAAAACATAACAAACGAAAAACATTCATCTTAATGTATATGTATATAAAAATATTAGTTAAACAATAAAAGTTAATTTGTCATTTTGAAAATACGTTTTTAAAAAAGAAAGATCGTTAATAGTTTCATTAGACAGTCTGTTTCTAATTCTATTTACAAATTGCCCTGTTGTAATAAAATGGTGACGTTTTTCGTTGCTTTTCCACTTGCTTCGTAAAATTGTAAATCCTTTTTTATCGAGTAATTAAGTAGTTTATTACTTGATGCAACATTACATTTGCCATAACAAATCGGTTAAAATATCCTCAAATGGTCTTTTGGTACTAATGTCACAAATAGAAATTTCGTCCGATTCTAGAACTTCGTCGATAACGTCTTCTTTAAAAAGTCGAGTATAAATTTTTTCAGTGTACGCGATCACATTTTGTTTTGAAGAAGTTAGAAATAAGTTATTAGCTTTCTTATCAAATACTGTTGGATCAGAAGAAAGTATAAAGTCGCTTGCCCCTTCTTTCTTCAATTCGCTTCTTTGAAGCTTCTAAAATTTGATCTGCCAAAGGTGTTTTAATTTCCCGGGAATCCCGGACGAATTTCTCGGGACACCGGGTATTAAAAATGACCGGGATTCCCGGGAAATCCCGGGAGAGAAACTCTAGGTCTACACCTGCGACAAGATATAATATTTTTATATCAGCGAACGTCAAATTCAATCGCAGAGAGTATTAAGTTACGTGTGGACCCTCAAATAGTGTTAGCGTTTGTAGTTTAATAAATGTCAAGATACAGTTGTTACGACAATTGTCGTAACAACTATGTCATAATATGGGCTGTCAAAAACAGCACACACAATCATAACAATAAACAGACGCCATCATTGAAAATGTAATTCTTGTGAAAAGTGTACAATTGTGAAATAAAAATACAGCCAAAAAATCAATTTAATTATTACCATCACCCTCAGTAAAATAAAAAAAATTGCTATTATATTGATATTATTACTCGATTTCTAAAGTGGGTGGCGTGGTACATTTGTATGGGAGGTACTAGAAGGGGCGTGTCTAGACTTCTAGGTTTATCCTCCAAAACTTTATCCTGTTATAGCTTTACTAAATACAGTGTTTGGCCACGATAGCGTTGGATGTATTGATATTATTACTCCATCTCTGAAGTGGGCGGAAAGGTACATTTGTATGGGAGGTCCCATAAGGGGCGGAGCCATGTAGCCCATTTGCAATACCGTAAGTAGTTTTGGGGAAATATTAACTCGTGCAAAATTTCAAGATATTTGGTTGCGTCTTTCGAAAGTTATCGTGCGAACCAGCCGGACAGCCACCAGACAGACAGACAGACGGACATGGCTCAAATGACTTAAACAGTCATGAATCGAATTTGGTTCTAAGAAACCTAGGGTCTGAAGTGACTCCTTCTATGTGTTACACTTTTGGGTCGTATCAAATGATATATATATATACCCTCATCCCTAAGGGTGATGGTATAAAAACACTCACTTGTGTTTCTGCTTTCGTGTAGAGCCAAAAAAGCACAATTGAACTGGTTTATATGTTATTCGATAGTAGTTACAGTTTATAGTTATTTTACTCATTTTTTTTAGTGCCCCGCTGCATATTTTTGTCATAGTTTTTGATTTAGTTAATTATTTCTTTAACGTATAGGGCTGCAAATATTATTATCAATATTATGCATATTTGCCGAATCAGTAGCAATTATAATTGAATATGCTGGAAATAAAATTTTTTATACTAATGAATTGTCGTTGTTTAATAAATATCTGATGTTTTTGTTTTTGTTGTCATCTATTTCCAGCTGACTTGTATTTTGTATGTAATTATACCATCACCCTTAGGGATGAGGGTATATATCATTTGATACGACCCAAAAGTGTAACACATAGAAGGAGTCACTTCAGACCCTAGGTTTCTTAGAACCAAATTCGATTCATGACTTTTTAAGTCATTTGAGCCATGTCCGTCTGTCTGGTGGCTGTCCGGCTGGTTCGCACGATAACTTTCGTAAGACGCAACCAAATGTCTTGAAATTTTGCACGAGTTAATATTTCCCCAAAACTACTTACGGTATTGCAAATGGGCTACATGGCTCCGCCCCTTCTGGTGCCTCCCATACAAATACATCATTCCGCCCACTTTAGAAATCGAGTTATAATATCAATACACCCAACGGGATGTATACATACACCCATACAAATGTACCTTTCCGCCCACTTCAGAGATGGAGTAATAATATCAATACATCCAACGCTATCGTGCCCAAACTCTGTATTTAGTAAAGCTATAACAGGATAAAGTTTTGGAGGATAAACCTAGAAGTCTAGACACGCCACTTCTAGTACCTCCCATACAAATTTACCACTCCACCCTCTTTAGAAATCGAGTAATAATATCAATATAATAGCAATTTTTTTTATTTTACTGAGGGTGATGGTATATGTAAGTCGGGTCGCCCGACTGAAACTTTCTTACTGGTTTTTAATAATTTTAGCGCTTATTCACGATTATAGCGATTATATGTAGCATAAAGCGTTTTTTATTTGGAATTTTTGATATCGCAGCTATGTGTTTGACAATTGTTAAATGGCTTTGTTTACAGCACGTAAGGCCATGCGAACGACAACTCGAAAATGAGTGGCAACCGATTTAAAGCGAAAGTGAGTGCATGATTTTCGCTCGCTTAGTATTTCTTTCGACATCGTGGCTTAGGCTGTTAATCTACATGTCGAAACTATAGATATGATTGATGGTGAACTTTTTACTATCGTTTAGAATTTAAAACAATAAAACTTAATTAGTAAACTTCCATATTAAGTAGTTACTTGAAATTAGTTACATAAGTTAATAAACTCAACATATTATTGTCGAGCTTAAGTACCATTTTAAAGTACTTTGTAGACCTAAATGTGAAATATATCACAAGTTAATATGCAATAGCGAAGCATTGCCGGGCCCACTAGTATTATATATATATTTATACCATCACCCTTAGGGATGAGGGTATATATCATTTGATACGACCCAAAAGTGTAACTCATAGAAGGAGTCACTTTAGACCCTAGGTTTCTTTGATCCAAATTCGATTCATGACTTTTTGAGTCGTTTAAGCCATGTCCGTCTGGCTGTCCGGCTGGTTCGCACGATAACTTTTGACGAGTTATCGAGTTATTATTTCCTCAAAACTACTTACGGTATTGCAATTGGGCTACATGGCCCCGTCCCTTCTGGTACCTCCCATACAAATACATCATTCCGCCCACTTTAGGAATCGAGTATTAATACCAATACACCCAACGGGATCGTACCCAAATTCTGTATTTGGTAAAGCTATAATAGGATAAAGTTTTGGAAAAAATTTTGAAAGCCTAGCCACGCCCCTTCTGGTACCTCCCATACAAATCTACCTTTCCGCACACTATAGAGATGGAGGTATAATATCAATAAGTCAATCGTGATCGTACCCAAATTATTTTTTTTGTAAAGCTATAACAGGATAAAGTTTTGAAGAAAAAAATTGATGTCTATCCACGCCCCATCTGGTACCTCCCATACACATCTGGTACTGCCCACTTTAGAAATCGATTAATATTATTAAAAGACATAACGCGATCGTGCCCAAATTCTGTATTTGGTAAAGTTCAAGCAGGATAAAGTTTTGGAGAAAAAATCTGGAAGTCTAGACACGCCCCTTCTGGTACCTCCTATACAAATGTACCACTTCGCCCACTTTAGAAATAGGGTAATAATATCAATACACTCGACACTATCGTGCCCAAAATCTGAATTTTGTTATGTTATAATATGACAAAGTTTTGGAGCAAAATTTGGAAGTCTAGACACCCCCCTTATGGTATCTCCCATCCCACTTTAGGAATCGAGTAATTATATCAATATAATAGAAAATTATTTGTTTTACTGAGGGTAAGGGTATATGGAAGTCGGGTTGCCCGACTGAAACTTTCTAACTGGTTTTAATTACAAATCGGTTAATTTCAATAACTCAAGACTTAAACAATATCTTATAGTGGGTGATGGTATTTATCAGTCAGTTTATCTGACTGAAATTTCTGTACTTGTTTTTCTACACCTTATTCGTGTAATTTTCAATCGAAAAACTAATTGCGATTAATTATAAAGTGTTATTAAAGTGATATATAATATTACTAATTTTTTTTACATAATACTACAGAGTAAAAACTTTTTGGCTCGGAAGATGGAAAACTGCGCGATTTTTATTAAATTTTTCCTACACAAAAAATAGAGTTTATATTTAAAATTATGGATTAAATATTGGTTCAGTGGCGCCGCATACGTAAAATTTTATAAAAATTATATATTGCGCAATTTTTAATAACAATTTTCTAATAACAAACATATTCTATATGAGTAATATTAAAATTAATCAAATTGTAACAATATATTTTTTCTAAAAAAGATCATAATCCATCATCCACTCTCCCCAAGCTGTTCTTTCAATAAAACAAAAGGTAGGAATGTTTTCTTTCGATTAAAAGAAATAATATTTAATTATTATTGATATTAATGGTTAATTCATTGACACGCACTTCAGACCCCTTTTTGTCGATTTGATGGACTCTGGTACATCTTCAGCTGTATATATAACTACAATTATGTCAAACATGTACATGCGAAGTAGATATCAGCCGAAAATGTATAATATCAATAATATTCAACATGAGAATGGAGGATATTTTTCCCCACAATTCCCTTTTTAGTTATAGTGTAGTTATCAATTGGGACCGACCGTGGCATAGTGGTTAGAACACGCGACTACCATGCGGGAGATCACAGGTTCAAATCCTGGCTCCAGTCATCTTAAAAGAAAAAAAATGTTCTTTCATTGTCGGCTCCCCCCGAATGTTGTCGACAGCAACTTCGCAGTATAAGTGTCGAGTTAATCGGCATGTCTAGTAAGAGCTTCTCAAACAGTGACGTTCTCATTCGTCGATAATCAAGTAGGTGCCGTTATTTGTGAATCTAAAAATAGAAAGCGTGTTAAATTACAACAACGCGAGAAGCTATCCCATACTTAAGATGACTGGAGCCAGAAGTTGAACCTGTGATCTCCCGCATGGTAGTAGCGTGTTCTAACCACTATGCCACGGCCGGTTCATCACATTACTCATGGTATTAATTGTAACACCCTAAAATATTGGGCTCAGAGTGTGGTAAACAAATATGTATGTTTAAATAAATAAAAAACCTTAAAGGTCTTGGAAAAAGGCCAACGAAATCTCGACTACTTTCGTTGGCCTTTTCCAAGAAGATGAAATACATTAATTTTATTCTACAAAAATAAACTGTTTGAATCAGTTTTCGACTATGCCCGTGAGATTTCAGGACTTCGAATCGGCTATGATAATAGAGGGGGATTCAAAATAGTTCTTCAGCAGTGGAGCGATTTCTTATATGCCCCGACCCGTCCTAACACCATGCATTTAATTAAACAATGTTTGCAAATTTTAAAATACGTAAAATCGATCGCGTGTCGGTCGTGACTTTAGAACAAATAAAATTTTTTGTAATATTAAATTATATGGGTATTTCTAGCGGAAAGACGGACGATTTCATAGTGTAACTTTTGCTATATTGTTACTTTTTTTGTTATCATATAGTGAATTTTGTAAAACTATATGGGTATTTCCTAGCGTTGCGGACGCACGTTTTTATCTTATTTTATAGTTTTCTCGAAAAGTTGAAATATGTTGATATTAGGGTTATATCATACAAATTTAGATTTTGGACAATACTATAATCTTCATTTAATGAAACTTTACTTAAAATGTTGTATTCAAAATTATACCTCACACAAAGAGCGTTACGGACACACACTTTTTTCCATAGCCACTTGAAGTGTCTATGAAAATCTGTAAAATTTAACGAAATTTCTTATGTGATCAGTATATTCTTTTTTGTAAAATAAAGAAGACATGTTAGGGTTTTCTAAACAACTTACTTCACATTTAGAATACTTTTACCTTTTATGATACTTCAATCTTAATTTTCTCTGTGTTTATACTATGGTTCAGTGTTGCCACAAGAAATTTTTTTTTCCGACCAAATTTGTTTCTAAATCCTACCAAATTGGGTCAAAACCGACCAAAATTGTAACGAAAAAAAAACATTATTTAATTTATAGAAAACTTTTATTAATTAAACAAAAAATAATATAAATCTGGATCACATTCAACAAGACTAGAAAACTCTAAAATATTTATTTATATTTATTATATTTAAAAGTTTAATGTCTTCGCGCTTAAAATCAAATCGATGTTTTAATTGATCCAAAAATTCAACATAGAAATTTTAAACGTTAGACTTAAGTTCATATATTTCAGAATCAGTTAAGTTCGCTTTTAAAAAAATGTCCGCTTTTGAACTAATGAAAATTTTTGAAATCTCAATTGAATTTGCTTTATTTTTATAATCAATTTCAACATTATTGTTTATATATTCTCTTTTTACAAAATTGCTTAGTATTAAAAGAAAATTTGTTTTAATACTTGCATATAAATACTGCAAACGGGAATTTTCAGATTGATTTTGAGATTTTGTAAACTGTGAATATTTATAAATAAAATTATGTGCAACACATGGTAAATTATAATAAAAATATATATTTAAAATTTTTATTCAAAAATCTACCATAATCAGTTTGGGCCTACCATCCGACCAAAATTAAAAAATTGAAATTCGTCCGACCAAATTTGGTAGAATTCTACCAAAACGGCAACACTGCTATGGTTAGTTAATTTTCAGACCGTATAAATTTTTTTAAAAAATTTTAGCCACAACTGAAATTTTGATTTTTTCTTTACATCTATAATTGCCCTTAGGCCTCACCAAAGAATATGTGAGCGAACACAGAATTGAACACTTGGATAATAGTAAGAGTGACTTAATTTCAGTGCTAGGAGGGAATGTAGTATATAAATGCAGTCGTACGAACATTAGCAAAAATAATATGATATCGCTCATTTTGTGCAAAATTTTGTATTTTTTGTTAGAAAAAATTTAAGTGTACATATTAAGAATGTAACGAACGTTCGCATTCCCATATGCGAAGTTAGTTAGCAGTTCGTACCTTTGGCACGCCAGTTCTTAGCTTCGCCTCCGGGAAGTGTTCCCAGCGAACAGTTGTTTAGTGGAGCTGGACTTATCTATGATCCACTAAGAACTAGATTGCATAGCGAAAAAGCAGCGAAGCTTTTTTTTGTTAAATACAACTTGGCTCTACTAAACTTTGAATACTGAATACGTCAAAGATTTCAAAGTAAATAAAATTATTGTCTAGTTACCTTAAAGACTGAATTTCTTGGAATTATATATATTTTTGTTTTACTTTGAAATCAATATTTTATGCTTAATTACTTAACTGAAATACATATTTTTATTTGAAAAGCCAAACAGTAGGAATGATACTAAATTATTCGTTTACGTAAACCATTTTTTGCCATTCGATAAACAATTTTGGAATATTCGCTTTCGCATTAGCATTCGCAAAAACCAAAAATAAATATTAGCATTCGCGTTCGCTTTCGCAATAAAAAATATTTCAATATTCGCATTTGCATTCGCATTCGCTAAAGCACATTCGTTACATCCCTAGAAGAAATCCTACGGAAAAATCAAAAATTGCTTTTTTGTATAGAATTTTGTGTGCAATTGTGACGAAAGGAAAAACTAAATTTTTTTTTAAATTCGGAAAATTCCGGAAAAATTCGAAAAATTGGATTCGTTTTTATCAACGAAATTTTGCATGTTATCGTATGATTTGATAATTTTGGAATTACATGATAATTTGGATGATGTAAATGTGAAAAATTTCGGATAATCATTCCGAAATTACTTTTCGAATGGAAAAATAAAAATATTCTTGGTGGAAAACTCGGAAAATTTTGAATAAAACTCGAAAGTTTTGGATTTTAATACCATCACCCTTAGGGATGAGGGTATATATCATTTGATACGAAAAAAAGTGTAACGCATTAAAGGAGACGAGTTAGACCCCAAGTATCTTAACACCAAATTCGTTTCAGAACTTTTTAAGAAGAATGAGCTATGTCCGTCTGTCTGGCTGGTTGGCTGGTCAGCAGGATAGTTCGAGTAAACCTCAATGGATCGGTATGCAAATTTACCAGTATTAATATTTTTGGAAACGAACTTATGGGATTGTAAATGGGCAGAAAAGACCCACCTCTTCTGGTACCTTCCATATAAAATTACCTTTTTTTGGATAATTAATATTTCTTCAATAGCTGCCAAACAGACCATCGGAGGATATCTAACTTTGGTCAGATTATTTATCTTGCAATAGTAGACAAACCCTTCGAAAGCCGAAACCTTTGCCACACCCCTTCTGATACCTCCCATACAAATGACCTAATTGACCCTCATAGTTTTACATACATATCTTTTTTGTAAGTAAACTGAGATCACTCAAATTTTGCGTATGATGATCGCTTATGAAAATTAGACTCAGGTATGAATATGGACTATATCGGTTCACGCTTTTGGTACCTCCCATACAAAATTACCTATTTTTGGAAAATTAATATTTCTCCCATAACTTCCAAACGGACACTTGGGGGGTAATGAAAATTGGTCGATTAATTTATCTTGTGATAGGAGGCAAAACCTCAGAAAACCTATCTATTTGATACACCACTTCTGCAACCTTCCATACAAATGACCGAACTCACCCCCATAATCTTACATATATATCTTTTTTTTAAAGTACACTGAATTCAGTAAAATTTTGCGTGAGGTGTACGGTTATGAAGATTTGAATCAGGAATGAACATGGACTATATCGGTTCACGCCTTCTGGTACCTCCCATACAAAATGACCTATATTTGGAAAATTAATATTTCTCCCATAATTTCTAAACCGACACCTGGGGGATAATCAAATTTGGACATTTAATTAAAACCTCAGAAGCACTAACTATTTGGCACACCCCTTCTGGTACCTCCCATATAAAAAATAGATATTGCCCCTTTTACATACATATCATTTTGTAGATACACTGAATTGTATGTACGTTGATTTACGAAAAAAAGCAGACACGTTGTTCTGGCCCTAATTGTACCTCCTGTACAAGTAAGTCAATTTTTTTACGGTTTTGCTCCACAAGCAGGCAAAAAATAATACATAAATAATTGTATTTTAATTAAAAATTTATTAATTTCAATTACTCAAAATAGAAACAATATATTATATTGGGTGATGGTATTTATCAGTCAGTTTACCTGACTGAAATTTCTGTACTGGTTTCGACGAAATTTTGCATTGTATCGCTTGGTTTAATGATTTCAGACGATGTTATGGAAAATCGTTGTGATGCATGGAAAATTTCGAATTATTGTGAAATCTATATGTATAAAAATGTTGTGAAAAGTGAATAGTATTTCATCAAGAGAGAACAGCTCACCCATTTTGCTTATTTTTTCAATTGTTCGTAATTTCTAGGAGTTTTCAGCAAAAAGATTTTGGAAAATTCCTCGGAAAAATTGGAAATTGGAAAATTGCTTTTTTGTATGGTATTTTGTGTGCAATTGCTAGGGAATGGCTTTTCGAATGAAAAATAGAAACTTCTTAGCGAAAAACTCGGAAAATTACTGAAAAACGCAAAAAAAAATTGATATTTTTTATAGACGAAATTTTGCAGTTTTCGCATGATTTTATGATTGTGAACGATGTTAAGGTGGAAAATTTCGGATAAATGTTGTTTCGATGCTACTGTATCTGCTTCAGCGATTCAAATTCGTATATTTTTTGCGACCATCGGAGTCAGATGCCCGATCCGACAGGCAAGATATTTGTTTGTTGTTTATTGGTAATAATTCGGTCATGATCTCAAATAACGTTGGCCGCTGCATTCTCTGACAAGGCTGTCACATTGTTGGAAGGCAGTCGAACGGCAAATTCCGTTTTGAAACTGTCGATGAGTCTACTCACGGTTTAAAGGCCAAAGTACACAATGGCCAAGAACTCGGCAACAGCGATTGATGCGAGAATCGAAAATCAACATTTGGGATGAATGCGTGATATCCAGGGCCAACAAAAGTATGCAATGCATATTTGCATATGCAAATGCATATTACAGTCTTACCGGCATGTTTTGGGGGTTTATGCATATAAAAACATATTTTGGGGTTTTCAGGTTTATTTATTTAATATGGGAAGATAATCTCTATAATATTTCGCAGCTAGCGACGCCTATCTTTTGTTAATGAATTAATATCTTCTAAAAAGGCTGTATTGTAAAGTATGTGTTACCGGTACAAACTAAACGAAATATTATTTTTGTGTTTATATTAGGATTCTGTCATCAAGAATTTCAATGAGTTCTACCTAGTGTTGCGTTGCCACCACCTCCATTCATTTCTCATTGGTATAGTTGGCAGAACTATCAAAGTACGTAAGGAAAGTTGTGAATTAGTGTAACAGTGAGGACGCTGAAGCAATCTGTAGTTCCAAAGATAAAAAGTCAATCAGCGATTAACTTTTTAAATATGACAAAGCAGATATTATTGCCTAAAAAATAAACTCTTTTCGTTGAAACAATGGGACTTTTAAAGTCAAGACACATTATACTACTTGGACTTTCTAACGCCCTCAGAAGAAATTTCCGTTTTTCACATCTAAAACACTAAGCAAGTTTTAAGCTTTCATTCAAAAAACAGCTTCTAAAAATCACATATATTGATCAAGATTTCAATAGTGGAAATCAAGAATATGTGAAAAAAATTTTGGTGAAGGCGTATACATAACATTTATTATACCTTAAAAGTTTAAGTACGCCATACAAATCTCTCATGTAATTTTGTTTACAGTAGAGTAATCAATCATTAGTATACATCTTATAAACGTAATGTAAAAGATAATTTAATTTAATTTTCAACTATTTGTGAAGCATTTTTATTGAAAATAAAATGTATTCAGTAAATAGAATTCAGTACGAATCAAAATCTACTGGGCATTTTATTCAGTTTTAAAGGCATTTTTTAGTGTTTTCCGTGCTTATCTAATGTGCATATTTTTAGTTTTTTCGGGCATATTTATGTTGGCTCTGGTAATAACAAATAAACGAGTTTTGGAAGTAGTTGACCGAACGATGAAGGATTTACGAGGTGTTTTAAAACGATTTGGTGGGGCTATGATTTTGCTCACGAAATCTACTGATTGGTTTACTTGAACCATCCTTGATATCGTCATCAATATCAAGAAGTTAAAATTGACCATGAACATGAGAGTCGCATTGCAGAACCTCCCACCGTCTGCTGAATTCACGAGACAACTGCTTGACGCAATGGCCAAATTCGTGTTGATGTTTCGACTGAATTGATATGGTTCCCTGTAATTTTTTGCGATAAATTTCGTCGGAAGAGCAACTCATCACATTGCACAAAATTAGAAAAATCACGATTGGATTAATTACCGGGCAGTACTATCAGCGAAGATTAGAGACATCGATAGCTTGAATTCAATTTTAGAAAGTCAAATTGCTGGAGAACTTAATTTGTACTAATCTGTTTACAGCGTGACCGACTAGGATGAAGCGCCAAACAATCAGACGAATTTTTCAACTTGCTTTATGTGCCGCATAATTTACAGATGAAGGGGGATAGATCATAGTCATATTGCGGAATCTGTATCTGAATCTGTATCAAGAATCTGATAGACAATGTGATTAAACTGATCAGCAAGGGCAAATTCAAAGAAGAGGAAGTCATATTCTTACGAAATCTAATTATTCAATCAATACAAAATGTATATGACCGTAGCCCCAGCCATGCCATCAAAATTGTACTAGCCGATTTCAATGCTAAAATAGGCAGGGAGACCGCATTTGAGCTTACCTTTGGAAAATTCAGTCTGCACACCGAAACGTCGAACAATGGCATCAGACTGATTTATTTCTCTGCGGCAAGAAATATGGTAGTTAGCAGCACTAGATTTGATCATAAAAATATTCATAAGGCAACATGGTTACCTCCAGATCAATTGACGAGGAATCAGGTAAATCACGTGGTAGTCGATGGAAGGCACGCATTGAGTGTTCTGGACGTACGAGTTATCAGGGGTGCGAACATTGACACCGATCACTTCCTTACCGCATTTAAGTTACGCACAAGGCTAAAAATGGCGAAAATGGCGTACGTAACCAGGCACAACGAAAGCTGGACATCGGTAAACGGCGGACCATAGAGGTAGCGGACGCCTACTTGAACCACATAACTCAAAAGCTGCGGAATGATCCAACCCCTGATAATATAACCTCGCAGTGGCAATATTTAGCCGACTCCATAGAACGGACTGCGAGAAGCGTACTTGGGTACTCAAAGCCGTCTCAAGAAGATGCCTGCTACGATGATGAATGTCGCAATGACACGAGAGAGACGCATGCCGCATACAGGGCGAAACTGCAGACAATGGCAACGCGAGCTGTTCGTGAACGGCACAGGGAGAAGAGACGAGAGGCAGCTCGTCTTTTTAGACGGAAAAAAAGGAGCTGAAGATGACGCAGGATGAGTGCACAGAGTTTCTACAAGAAAGAGGGGAAGCCCAAAAATTTTACAAGAGAATGCGTGGAACAGGGTTCTGAAGATATGGAGAGATCATTTTAAAAATTTACTGCATGATGACACCACTCCAGAAGACCCCGCTCCAATCTATGACGATGGTATTAACTGTCCACCTCCGAGCCAGATCGAGATACGTATGGCCATTTCCCGCCTTAAAAACAACAAAGCTGCTGGAGCCGATGGTCTCCCTGCTGAATTGTTTAAGGCTGGCGGGGAGGAGCTGATTAGGAGCATGCATCAGCTCATGGAGAACATCTGGCAAGAGGAGAGCATGTCCGGGGATTGGAGTCTCAGTCTGTTATGTCCCATATACATGAAAGGAGATCGTAGTGAATAATTAGACAATATCATTGCGGCTTTAGACCTGGGAAATCTACGATGGATCAAATATTCACTCTACGAAAAATCCTGGAAAAAACTCATGAAAACCAGACCGACACCTACCACCTCTTTGTCAACTACAAAGCTGCCTTCGTCTCTCCGATAAGGCGTAGACTGTATGAGGTCATGTCTGAGTTTGGTATTTCTGCAAAGCTGATTCGACTTTGCAGATGTACCTTGAAAAAAACCAAACAACTCGGTTAAGATTGGTTAGGGTCACTCTGAACAATTCAACACAGAAAGAGGTCTCAGGCAGGGTGATAGCCTGTCCTGTACACTATTTAATATAGTTATGTAGAAGGTGATGAGAAAGGATGATGTCCACATATCTGGCACCACATTCCACAAGAGCCACATGCTACTACCTTATGCCGATGATATAGGCATCGTTGGCCGAAATCTGTGGGATGTAACTGTAGTTTTCTCATCGCTAGAAAAGGAGACAGCAAAAATGGGTTTAGCGGCCAACGAGGACAAAACAAAAATAATGATTTCGACGAACAAAGTGTCCTCTCGCTGGGGACGCAGCGTCAACGTTGAAAATTATAGTTTTGAGGTAGTAGATGAGTTTACCTACCTCGGATCTTCCGTCAACAAGAAAAATAATGTCAGCCAAGATATTAAGCAGAGAATTGTGCTAGCCAATAGATGTTTTTACGGACTTCGGCAGCACTTTAGTAACACAACCTTATCTCGAGATACGAAGAAACAGCTGTATCAGCTGTTAATATTACCCGTTCTATTGTATGCTGCCGAATCATGGGTGCTTACGACAACGGACATACAAGACCTGGGAGTATTCGGGGGAAAAGTACTCCGAAAAATATATGGACCTATCTGTGTCGACGGAGAGTTTCGCCATCGGATGAACCATGAGCTGTATGAGCTTTACCACGACATCGACGTAGCTAAAAGAGTCAGAATCCAACGACTACGATGGCTGAGACATATTGCCAGTATGGATGTAAATGCTCCAGCGAGAATGGTGTTTGAAGGCGAACCTGAGGGACGGCGCAGAGCAGGGAGACCCAAACTTCGTTGGAAGGACCAAGTGGTTGACGACGTGCCATCATCTGGTAGGACTAACTGGAGAACACACGCAGAAGACCGAAGCGTGTGGAATTCTTTATTACTTCAGGCCTCAAATTTATGAACTACGTTTCGTAAATTGTAATTGGCCACTTAAGTAAGTAAGTAAGTAAATGAAATTTTGACTTATTTTCAAAAGTAAGGTTATAGCTAATGTCTCGTACTACAATTTCTCTGAACATATTACTTAGAAAAAACTTCGTTTTCATGGTCAAAAAGTCGAAAATGTAGAAAATTCACCACTTTTTGTCACGTTTTTTTTAGATATTTTGGCCTATAATGCTCCAGCGAGTAGGGTGTTTGAAGGCGAACCTGAAGGACGGCGCAGAGCAAACTTCGTTGGAAGGACCAAGTGGTTGACGACGTGCCATCATCTGGTAGGACAAACTGGAGAACACAGGCAGAAGACCGAAGCGTGTGGAATTCTTTAACACTTCAGCCCTCAAATTTATGAACTTCCTTCGTAAGTTGTAATAGGCCACTTAACATAAGTAAATAAAGTATAATGTTTAATAAACATAAAATTAGCAAAAACGTATATTTAAAACCAGTACAGAAATTTCAGTCAGCTAAACTGACTGATAAATACCATCACCCAATATAATTTAATATTTAAGACTTGAGCTATTGAAATTACTAGAATTTAAATTAAAATAAAATTACTTATTTATTATTTTTCGCCTATTTCTGGAGATAATACAAAAAAAATAAAATATTGTTTTGTTTAAAATAAAAAATGTAAAACTGTCGCCTCAAGAAAAAAAAATACTTTCGCTCTTATTTAAGAATAATGCCCAGGAATCAGCCAACAATAAATATCTTTTGTGTCCGTCACTTCAATTTATTTCTGCAACCGGTCAAGGGCTTTCTTCAGGTTTTCCAAAGCTAATTTGGCAGGAAAAAGCTCAATAAATATGCAAGATTGAGACCTACGCCGCCACATATTCACATGTAATTGAGCTTCGGAAAAAGCTCAATAAATATAAAAGATTGAGAACTACGCCGCCACATATTCGTCACAATAGCTTTCACGTTCATTTTAGAGCTGCCACTAGAATTAGCGTTTACTTCACAGCAGTCTATCAGGTTTTCGGGTACATATTTTAGGAACAAATTATCCTGTAGGGTTTAAAGCAAAGTGGATTCACTAGGCCTTACAACTACACTTTAGACATTCCATCTAATATACCTGGTGCCATCTTTGAAAATAAAGGATTGGGACACAGGCTTATAAGGCACCATCATGATGCTATCCACCATAATCCCTAGAATGTAATTTTTATATTAAACAGTCGAGTCTTAAGTTCGTCATTCATGTTCGAAAACAGAATGGCCTACTGCCATACAATTGGCTGGGGATATTTCACCTAAATATCTAAAAAGATATATGCAAATAATCTATAGAAGTTTTTAGCCAAATATGTAAATGTCCCTCATAAAACGTTAACAAATTAAGAATAATAAAATAAATAAACATGCTCAACGGCAATGCGTTTTCTTGGTATCCTATATCGGTATCCCATATAGGATACCAAGAAAACACAACCTATATTACAGTTTTCATTCGATTTTTTTTAATTTTGGATACTTTTTATAGTATCGTTCAATTTCAGTAAAAAATAATTTTCATTGATATCAATTATTTCCTCTTCTTCTTCCAACACAATATCATCATCTATATATATAAAAATGGTGGCAAAAATGTATAGTAATTCATCAATTGAGAACGGCTGCACCGATTTTGCTGAAACTTTTTTTCAGTTGTTCGTAATTTCCAGGAGAAGGTTTCTGTAAAAGAAAATTTTGGGAAATTCCTCCGGAAAAACCGAAAATTGCTTTTTTGTGTGGAATTTTGTGTGCAATTGTTACGAATGGTTTTTCGAATAGAAAAATAATAAAATTTGTTGGAAAATTCGGAAAATTCCGGAAAAATTCAAAAATTGTAATACTATTTTCCGACGAAATTTTGCATTTTGTCGTACGATTTGATAGTTTTGAACGATGTAACTTGCGAAAAATTTCCGATAATTATTCCGAAACGACTTTCCGAATGGAAAATTAGATAAATTCTGGGTGGAAAACTCGGAAAATTCCGAAAAAATCGGAAAATTTGAATTTTTTCGGCAAAATTTTGCATTTCGTCGCCTGATTTGAGGTAATCGAAAACTAAATTTTTGCCGGTTTTCGAATGGAAAAATAGAAAATTTTAGTTGGAAAATTATGGAAAATTCCATAAAAAATTTTCTTATTTTATTCGAAAAAATGTTGCATCTTATCGTGTTTTGGTAATTTTGGGCGATGTAACTGTGAACAATTTCGAACAATTATGACTTTTCGAAAAAATAGAAAAATTCTTGGTGGAAAACTCGGAAAATTCCAGAAAAAAATCAAAAGATTTGGATGCCTTCGACGAAATCGTCCATTGTATCGCTTGATTTGATGATTTGAGACGACGTAATGGTGCAAAATTCGTTGTGTTGCTGAAAAATTTCGGATTATTGTGAAATATATAAATATAAAAATAGTGTGAAAAATGTATAGTAATTTATCAAGAGAGAACGTTGGCCCAGTTTGCTCTATTTTTTTCAATATTGGCAGAAATTTTTAATACCACAAAATTTTGGGAAAATCCTTAGGAAGAGCCGGGAAATTTGAGTGCAATTGTAACGAAATGGCTTTTCGAATGCAAAAATAGAAAATTATTAGCGAAAAACTGAAAATTCCGGAAAAGTGCAAAAAATTTGATTTTTTTATCGACGAAATTTTGCACTTTTCGCATGATTTGATGATTTCGATGTTGGTTGGAAAATTTTACGAGATAAATAATATCTATATATATAAAAATGGTGTAATAGTAATTCATCAATTGAGAACGGCTTGACCGATTTTGCTGAAATGTTTTTCAGTTGTTCGCAACTGCCAGGAAAAGGTTTATGTGAGAGAAAATTTGGGAAAATCCTCCTAAAAAGCCGGGAAATTGAAATAACCGAACATTGCTTTTTTGTATGGAATTTTGTGGGCAATAATTGCGAATGACTTTTCAAATGGAAAAATAGAAAAATTTTGTCGGAAAATTCCGGAAAAATTTTAAAAAATTTTATTTGACGAAATTTAGCTTTTTGTCGTATGATTTTATAGTTTTGGACGATGTAACTGCGAAAAAGTTTAGATAATTATTCCGACATGACTTTCCGAATGGAAAAATAGACAAATTCTTGGTGGAAAACTCGAAAAATTTGGATTTTTCGAATAGGAAATGGTTGTTTTAGGAGAGTTATTCATTGTCTGTCGTATGCCAGCATTGCAATGCATTGAAGTTACAATCGGAAACTTCCGGCTTATGCTGCTACTCATTTCGAGGTGAGATCCCAATATATTTGAAGATGACATCCCAACTGTATCCATTTTAAACATTTTTTGTTACACTGCTGACACTTTGTGCACACTCCGCTTTGAAGTTTCCGATGAATCTTCTCACAGTTGACAAGCCATTGGGCACAATATCCAGAAGTTCGGCGACAGCAAAATTGTTGCGAGAATGCAAAATCATCATTTGGGATGAATGCACGATAGCGCATCAACGAGCTTTGGAGGCAGTTGGCCGAAAGATGAAGGATTTATGAGGTGATTCGAAAAGATTTGGTGGGGCTATAATATTTCTGTCGGAAGATTTTCGTCAAACCCCTCCCGCCATCCCAAAATTTACTGCTGCTGAAATTAATGTCTTTGTGGCGGAATGACAAGGAGTTGAAATTAACTACGAACATGACAGTCACGTTGCAAAACGACCCATCGGCTACTGCATTTGAAAAATATCCACTGGCGCTTTGTAATGGCCTGTTGATGTTTCAACTGGATTGATGACGTTCCCGTCAAATTTTTTCAAAGGAGAGGAAGTCCTTATACCTCGAATTTCTATTATTCCAACCGATTTACCCTTCCATATCTAGCGAATTCAAATCCCCATTCGATTGGCTTTGACAATCAATAAATCGCAAGGCCAATCATTGGAAGTTTGTGGGATCAACCTCGAATTTCTCAGTTTTTCGCGTGTTGGCAAACTGTCTTCATTGTTTGTTTTAGCGCCGAAAAACATATCGAAAAACATTGTTTATCAGACCGAAAAAGTCACATTAAGTTTGAACTACATAAATGTGTTTAAATATTACTCTGGAGCTTATATGAAGGCGTTAACTTGGAGCGAGACGAAGTTCGCCGAGTCAGAAGTTATATGGCAGAACAACGTTTGCCGGGTCAGCTAGTCTGATATATTTTGATTAGCTTCAGTGTGAAATAGCCGACCGTATATTTTCGAGGTAAAGTCTATTGTTTCCGTTTTGGAGCTATATTTTAAAAATAATTTAAATCGATTAATCGGTTTAAATTGATCGATTATTCGTTAATCGAAATTTACTATTTTTTCTAAATCGAACAACGATTAATCGATTGGATACTCTAGTAGGTACCAGAAGGCGTGAGCCGATATAGTCCATATTCATTCCTGAGTCCAATATTTATAACCGTACAACTTACCCAAAATTTGACTGAATATGAGTAAGACTATGGGGGTGTGTTCGGTCATGTGTATGGGAGGTACCAGAAGGGGTGTGTCAAATAGTTAAGTTTTCTAGGTTTTTCTGAGGTTATGCCGCCTATTATAAGATAAATTAACTGACCAAATCTGATTGTCCCCCAGGTGCCGGTGTGGAAGTTATGGGAGAAATATTAATTTTCCAAAAATAGGTAATTTTTTATGGGAGGTATCAGAAGGCGTAAACCGATATAGTCCATATTAATTCCTGAGTTTTGATAAGCGAACTTCATTCGCAAAATTTGAGTGAATTCAGTTTACCTACAAAAAAGATATGAATGTAAAACTATGACGGTCAATTCGGTCATTTGTATGGGAGGTACCAGAAGGGGTATGGCAAAGGCTTCAGTTTTCATAGGGTTTGTCTACTATTGCAAGATAAATAATCTGTCCAAAGTTAAATATCCTCTGATAGTCTGTTTGGCAGTTATGGAAGAAATATTCGTTATACAAAAATAGGTAATTTTGTATGGGAGGTACAAGAAGGGGTGGGGCTATTCATAAGTTCTTATTCATACCATAAGTTCGTTTTGAAAAATATTCATAATGGTAAATTGCCATACCGATCCGTTAAGGTTTACTCGAGTTATCCTGTCCACCAGCCAGCCAGACAGACGGACATATCTCAATCGTCTTAAAAATTCCTGAAACGAATTTGGTCTTAAGATACTTGGGGTCTAACTCGTCTCCTTTATGCATTACACTTTTTTTCGTATCAAATGATATATACCCTCATCCCTAAGAGTGATGGTATAAAAAATTTAGCGCTGGTATTTTAAGAATTGCAATTTTTTTTGGCCTTTTTAGTATATTTTTTCCAAATTGGACTTTTTTTTTTAGTTTTAGCATATTTTTTTGCCGGCTCCTGACAACACTGGTCAAGGGATTCATATGGCTTATTCGAAAAAAGTTCAGTTTTTAATTGTTTATTTCGTATGATGCATATTTGTGATAAAATTCGTAAAGATATAAAGATCTCTGAGGCATAAACGCAAAGAACTTTTCAAAAGCCATTTTATGCTAAAACTTTTTTTTTGCAGATTACGGTTTATATGATACATTTATTCACGTTATCACACTCAAAATTCAATTAGTACGTGGTAATTAATCAGTGGAAAAACGTTTTAAGACCAAGTTTTTTCCGCCGATTTCATAATAAACAAAAAAAATATCCTAGACTAGCGGACTCGGCGAACTTCGTCTCGCCTCAATTTTATGCCTTCAGATAAACTTAGTAGGGAATGTTTGATATACAAAGTTTTTCCATTAGTTTTCCATCGCAAAAACAAACAACGAAGGCGGTTCTCCAAAACTCGAAAAGCCAACGTTCAGCTCACCGCACGTAAAACAGGGAAATTCGAGATTAATCTCACATACTTCCAACGATTGGCCTTGCGATTTATTGATTGTCGTCGGGGAATTGGAATGGATGATCAGTTGGAATTATCTGATTCGTAAGATAAGGACTTCCTCTTCTTGAATTTGTTCTTAATGATCGTCTAAAATCACATTTTTTATCAGATTCTTGACGGATTCTTCGGTTGATTCAGATTCCGCAATATGATTTTGATCGATCCCACCTTTATCTGTAAATTATGCGGCACATTAAGCGAGTGGAGCGGTCAAGCGATTTAACTTTCTAATTTGAAATTCTAGCTATTGATGGCTTTATTCTTCGCTGCTAGTAACATACTGCCCGTAAATTAATACAATCGAGATTTCTATAATTTTGTGCAATGTCATGAGTTACTTTTTCAACGATGTGAACTGTGAAATTTGCAAGGAACGATATCAATTCAGTCGAAACATCAACCCGAATTTGGCCATTGCCAAGCGCTAGCAGTTGTTTCGTGAAGAAGATGGGAGGTTCTGGAATGAGCCCCTAATTTGTTGGTCAATTACAACTTCTTGACATTGACGACGTTTTCAAGCATGGTTTTAGTAAATCAGCAGCATTAGACATTTTCAGCAAAATCATAGCCCCACCAAATCGTTTTAAATCCCCTCGTAAATCCTTTAACGTTCAGTCCACTACTTCCAAACCTCGTTTATTCGTTATCGCGCATTCATCCGAAATGTTGATTTGGCATTCCCGCATCTACATCGCCGTTGTGAAATTCTTGGTCATTGTGTACTTTGGCTTTTCAACTGTGATAAGATTCATCGACAGTTTTAAAGAGGAATTTGCAGTTCGAATGTCTTCCAACAATGTGCCAGGTATGCCAGAGGATTCAGCGGCTAACGCGCCGGAATCAACAAATGTCTTGGCTGTCCCATTTGGAGCATCGAGAAAGTATATTTCTCCAGTTTAATCGTGAATCGTACACGTTCTTGTACTCGGTATTTAACAGCTCCCCTTAAATTTCGCGATCAAATGCATCTTGCATCGAACGATTTGGCGCTGGCATTCCCAATGTCGACAGCAGATTGCCGCACATCCCGTTCGACGGATTTTTTTATCCAAATATTATGTATCTCTTTACCAACCAACATTTAACCGAAATTTTCCACCTAAACATCGTTCAAAACCATCGAATCATGCGAAAATTGCAAAATTTTGTCGATAAAAAAAATCAAATTTTTTGCACTTTCTGAGTTTTTTCCTAAGAATTTTCCATTCGAAAAGCTATTCCGTAACAACTGCACATAAAATTCCATACAAAAAACCAATTTTCGATGTTTTAAATTTCCCGACTTTTCCGAAGGATTTTCCCAAAATTATCTTGCATAAAACCCTCATACCAATTACGAACAATTAAATAAATCCAAAATTATCAAATCATACGATAATATTCAAAATTTCGTCGAAAAAATTAATTCAAACTTTTTGAATTTTTCCGGAATTTTCCGCATTTTTTCTGTAACAATTGCGCACCAAATTCCATACAAAAAGGCAATTTTCGATTATTCCAATTTTCCGACTTTTCCGGAAGATTTTCCCAAAATTTTCTTTCACATAAACCAGCTCCTGGTAATAACAAACAACTGAAAAAAAATTTGAGCAAAATCGGCCCAGCCGTTCTCAATTGATGAATTACTATACATTTTTGCCACCATTTTTATATATATAGACTAGTGGGCCCGGCAATGCTTCGCTATTGCATATTAACTTGTAATATATTTCACATTTAGGTCTACAAAGTAATTTAAAACGGTACTTAAGCTCGACAATAATATGTTGAGTTTATTAACTTATGTAACTAATTTCAAGTAACTCCTTAACATGGAAGTTATTTCATATCATATCATATTTAGCAAATTCTAAATATGATAGGTTCTATGACGATAGTAAGAAGTTCATCATCAAAGTCATATCTATAGTTTCGACATGTAGATTAAGTTTTGTCTGTATGTAGGGAGAAAAAACACTTCTTTCACAAATCGGAAACAGAAATTCCTCTAAAGATCAAAATGCAATTTTTATTTTTATCTGTAGTAGCGGGAACCATCTGTATACTAACTATCTCTTTGAGCGTAAAAAACACTTTTCTCACGCCTTCTCCGCATATTGACCGCAAATGAAAATTTCGTTTGAAGCTTCATGCCTTTAGCCATAAAAATCTCTTTTGCCATGTCTTCTTCTCATACCGACCACGCATATACCCGAATACTTTCTATATACTGAACTCGTATAACCATTTTTTGAGATAATTCAGTCACCCACGTTTGGCTTAACAAAGTGATGATCTCACGCGCTGCATGGCATATTACGCCGTCGTGTTGGAACCATTTCTCCTTCAAATAGTGTGCAATGACATGATAAATAAAAAAAATCAATTGATCGTACACTTGCTCTAGTTCTTCTACCAGTTGGATTCTATATGAATGTAGACCAAGATCTTTCCTCAGCATTAGCAGAGACCGAGTTACTGAGAACGGCGTCGGTTCGATAAATTCGAGTCCCCTGTCACACTTACGTCTACAGCGTCTATGGTTTCTATTAGCTGCTCAGATGGATGATTATATGCACCCTAAACTTCACAAAGGGCTCCATAAGTTTGGCGAACAGAACGCGCATTGTATCTATAGGATTTTTTACCGATTCACTCTCCTGAAAAGTAATTAAAAAATACATATCTGTAAAGTAAATTAAAAACAAATCATTGCTTTAGTCTGCGCAGCTACCATGTGTCCTAAATTGCCTGGTGTACCGACCATTATTTGATACAGTTAAAAAGTCAAATATTGAAGTGCGTGGGCAGAGCCTCATCGCTTTTGACTTATTAAGTTCCAAATAGCCTGTTCATTAGGGCGGATCATTTTTTTCGCGTCGAAAAAAACGTGGTAATAGTGTACCAATATCGGAATCTACAATGAACTCGTAGAAAATTTCACTAAAAAACAATATGTAAAAAATCAACTCCTAGTTCGCGCTGAGAAGCATGAAGATTACAGGTAGACATATGTTTTTAAACAATGAGCAACTATTGAAACCTTCAGACCAATGGGCCCCGGCTCTAATTTTTACCTACTATTCCGATGCTTGGAGACCAAGACGAAGAGAAAGGGTATATTTTGACATTGTTTTCTGTATGCCAACACTCAGAGGCCATAACTTTTAGATTTGCTTCTGTAATACTTCATTTAGTTTGTTGGGAAGTCAGTTTTACGCAGGAGTTTTCGGTTTGTGCTCATTTAAAAACAAAAAAATCTCTATCTGAAATCTTCCTGCTTCCCAGCGCGAGCAAGAAATTGATTTTAGACCTAAATTTTATTGATGAAATTTTCTAACAATTCATCGTAGATTCCGATTTTGGTTACGATTTTTGCGAATAAAAAAAATTGTCCCACCTTACTATTCATATCTCTGGGCGAACTGCAATATACTGTGGAATTTTGACAATTATAAGTACATATTTTAAAAGGAGTGTAGCACAGCCTACTTCCACCCTTACTGTAATTCATACTGCAACAATAACATGTGACATCTTCATACCTCAGATAGTTCATGAGATATAGCCTTTTTTACTTTCAAGTTGTATGGGCGATGCCACGCTCCTTTATCCAATCACAAATAAGTACAGCCAGAGACTAACAACAGGTCATCAGTACCACTTTCTAAAATGACCTTATAAAGCAGCCTAATATAAAAGCCGTCAGATCAATTTTTGAAAGGGGGCGTGGCACCACTCACTTCCGCCCTGGCTGGAATAATTACTGCACCAACAACATATATACCAAATCTCATCTTCATACCTCTAATAGTTCATGACATACAGTCATTTTGATTTTCAAGTTGTATGGGCGGCGCCACGACCCTTTATCCAATTACAAACAAATAAAGCCAGAGACTATCAACAGGTCAACAGTACCACATGGTAAAATTTTCGTATCAATCGGTCTATAAGAAAAGCCGTTAGAGCGATTTTTGAAAAGGGGGCGTGGCACCGCCTACTTCCACCTTGGCTGAAATTAATACTGCTTCAACAACATATATACCAAATCTCATCTTCATACCTCTGATAGTTCATGAGATACAGCCCTTTTTATTTTCAAGTTGTATGGGCGGTGCCACGCCCCTTTGTCCAATTGGACCGACTTGTAAATCTAAACCATCCGGGGCACCACCCAAACGCATACAAAAAAATTTATGCAAATCGGTCCAGCCGTTTAGGAGGAGTTCAGTCACAACACACGTACGGTAGAATTTTATATATAATGATATTCTAGTTTTCTGAACAATTTGAATTTTATTGTTTAAAACGTTATTCGCTGTTGTGCTTCAACCAACAATTTATAAAAAAAAAAATTAAAATTAGTTCAACTGACATGTTCTTTTTGGGCTAAGAACAGCACATCATCATCAACGCTCTTACCATTTGAACATAAACACATAAAACACAAAGCCATCTGTGATGAAAATCCTGTAACTTGTAAAGGATAAAATATAGTGATAAACATAGACAAAAACCACTCGAATTTGATAAGAAGACACCATTACCATCCTCAGCTAGACGGAAAATAACCACCACCATCTTTCCTATTCCATCGTTTTCCAATAAAATCAACAGAAAACCAATCAGAATTTGAAATGAAGTGGTATCCTAAGAGAATAAATCCAATAAGTCAATAGGGAAATACAAATAGTCCACGTCAATTGTATGCTCCAAAGGTATTTTACTGGCTAACCAGAATGATGCAGTTGAGCTTGCCCATTAAAATTAAATAAATCACTTAATATGCACCAACTCATTTCTTACACAAAAACGCACATCACTGCCGAGTTTAATTAACTGTTTAACTCGTTTCCTTTGGCTTTCTAGAATGCATCCTGGGATTGGAGGAAAATATCCGCTTTAAAATTTAAAAACAGTCCTTTTTCAATTTTGTCTGTTTCAAATTGATCTTTAATCAATTAGATTTGTTTAATTTGGGCATGGTTTTTAATCTATTTGCATTCTGTCGGTATTTGCTCGTTACAACATAAGGAGAATGAGAAGGCAATTGGCAATGAACATCAGAAAGAACTTTGCGGGATACATTTAAATTAATTGTCTATTCGTTTCTTTGCAATAACATATGTTGTGCTTTTGGGTATAAATGTCAATTAAGTGATTATATACATACCTTAATGAAATCACTGTCCGCAAAAAGCGGTCCTAACTAATGGAATATAAGATTAAAGGAAACTGCTACGTTAATCACACGGCTTTGTAAGGATGTTGCTTCAATGACATTTTTTTTAAATTTTATCAAAAAGTGGGGTTTGATTGCGATCTGCCTTATATTTATATCTGACAATATGGCTTAAGTATTTTGTGATATTTTGCCACGTTAGTTTGATATTAGAGTGTGCCGCAACGAAATTCAAATTCTAAATTTACTTTGCACTGAGTCAAAGTATTAGTCAAATTAATAATAGACCATTGAATAGGTGAATAGATTAAATGATGTGTTAAGTTTTACCATAACTCTTAAAGAAATATATTGTGTAAAAAAAATCAGATATTAAAACTGCTATCAAGTTAAAATCAACATAAAGTTTGTATACAGTTTTTCAATATCTCCAACATTTCCCGATATATCAGTGCGAAGATTAATTGTAGACCTCGGATCAAGAACTGGTCAACTCTATTTTGTACCGAAATTAACTACTTGTATTTAACATATATTCGGCAAAAGAATAAGGCAAATTCAAGAATTCGCTTTTGCGTTAGCATAGGAAAAGATTTATCTAATAAGCTATTACAGTACGACTCCACAAGTTACCCGATTTTAGTAGCAAAATTTACATGTTTATATCCCACTCTCTATAGCGAATAATAAAGCAAACTTCACACTTTTGGATCTAAACCCAAAAAAATGATCTGGTGCAAAACTGTGTATTCTTAAAAGATTAAGTTTAATATAACCGCATGTTTGAAAACATTAATATTGACGGCTTTTCGGGGCAAGAAACACCAAGTTCATTTTTTTAATCTCCTTTTATAGCATGTACAATGTTAATGAAAAACAGTATCTACATAAATATAACTTTTCTAATGCTACTCTAAAAGAACTCATACTATTTTGCATTATTTACTAAAATTTCGCAAAAATATTATTTTACCCGGTTCTTGCACCGAGATCTTCGAATTATCTTAAACTAGTGGGCCCGGCAATGCTTCGCTATTCGCTAATTAGTTTTCCTGTCAATTTCCAAAGAACATTGCTTAAATTTTCTATATATTTAGTTTTCTAATTTAAATAATGTTACCGATTAGCTCACCTGAAAATTAATTGAAAAACGTATCAATGTTTTAGTCGGCGCAGTTATGATAACTATGTCCTCAACTGCTAGGTGTACGGGCAATTGTTTGATTCAGTTTAATAGTCAAAGATTGACGTGCGTGGGCAGCTCCACGGCACTTTTTACCACCCTGGCGGTAATTCTAACTGTACGAATAACACGAAATATCATCTTCATAATTTTTAAGGGCCGATGTTGATTTTGAATAAAACACAAATTATTTAGGACATTTTTGTCATTTCTTTTTATTATGGAGCAATTCCATATGAAAGCGATCACCTTTTGGACGACCCCTCTCCGATTTTAAAATAAATAGTCTCAATCGATTGCCCAGCAAAAAATAATGTACCTACATATTTTTTTTTTTATAGTGACTGGTTTAGTGGTGGTGTACACCACTGTCATGTGACAAAATTGAAGAATTCTTCATAAGGGACCTCATTGAAAGTTGAAAAAACTACTAAAGCAATCGCAACGAGTGATAGCTCGTTGGAAAGGTATTGAATCAGGCTTTAATTGAAAAATAAAATTTTCCTAATTTTTCTCAGAAATTTATCTTTTTTCCCATGAAAATTAAATTTTCCCATGAAAATTAAATTTTCCGATTTTCCACAGAAGCTCCTAAATTTTCCGGCTAATTTTATTTTTTTTGGATTCCTCATAATTTTTGCTTTAAGAATCAGCAATAAAAAAATGGGCCCCGACTCCTTGTTTGGACAGGAGAAGAGCATTTAAGAGACCACCTTGTTCTCATTGTTTTTATATTTTTTATAATTGAATTATTTTTAATTATTTTACATTATTTTAATTAATTATTAAAAATACATTTTAAAAATTATTTTACAGTTAAAAATACATTTATGAAGAAAAAAATAAATTTTTTTTTAAGAGCCCCAAGTTGAGTGTGTAGTGAATATGGTCTGCCTGCCTTCACAAGATCGCACAGTGGTTCCTTTTTGGTTTTTTTTGGAATTTTGATCGTTTTCATATGGAATTGCTCTATGATAATATTTGTATGGTTCAATTATGTATTAAACAAAATATCGGGCAAACGGCCGCCGCGACCTCGGCAGTACACCTCCATCTGATGGTCCAAATTTTCGATGAAGCTGAGGCATAATTGAGGTTCTATGCCGTTAATGTGCAGAATTATCTCATCCTTTAGCTCGTGAATTGTTGCTGGCTTATTGACTTACATCTTTTCTTTCAAATAACCCCAAAGAAAGAAGTCCAACGGTGTCAAATCACATGATCTTGGCGACCAATTGACATCGCCACCACGTAATATAAAACGGCCATTGAAGTTATCACGCAAAATAACCATTGTTTCGTTAGCTGCACTGAAGGAAAAAATTCGTTGCTCCCAAACGAAAAATTAGACAAATGAACTTCGTTTGGAGATTTCATTTGCCGCAAAACAAAACTGGTTTACCACAAACAGTTTTGTTTTTTGTGGGAATGAAATAATCGTTTATCGTAAACTCAATATACGTTTGTAACAAACGAAAAACGACTATGGCAGACTATTTTTTCGTTAGTCGTAAACGAAAAACTCGTTTGAGGCAAAATAAATTTTCTTTTGCCACAAACGAAAAGAAGGTAAGCACAAACTTTTATTTCGTTTGTCGCAAATAGAAAGCACGTTCATCGCAAAAACAATTGTATTTGCAGGAAAAAAAACCCATGTTTGCCACAAAAGAAATCAACGTTTGTTGCAATCAAACAAACTCCTTTGTTGCAAACGGTAAACGCCATTGGCCCAATCGATATTTTTCCTTTGCCCCAAAATGAAATATCAACTTTTTTAAATAGAATTTTTTATTTTTATTTTTTTTTTATTCATTAATAATAAATACATGGATTTATACTTTTACACATATATTTACATATCATTTTCTATCGAATACCATTGCCTCGTGTTGAATTTTGAAAGACAAGTTTAGAGATTCTGAAGATACTAATTAATATAATAGCAAATATAAGAGCAAATGTTGTACAAAAGATTTGCTAATGTTAATTCGTCCAGTATTGGTTTATTTTTGGTTCACTCTGAAGTTCTTAAAAATGATTTGCTGGTTCCTATCCAAAAATATTGTTAACTCCTGAAAAAAAGCAAATTTGTAAATAAATAAAATAAAAATTAATGAACATATATTAATAACATACTTCTTTAGTGAACAAATTTGCATTTGTGTCCAGTTGTAGTTGATAATAAAGATCGACTGTGTCCGAATGAAAAAATTCCATATTCAATAGTACGATGAATTCGCTTCTGTATTAAGGGCCTGCAATAACGTAAAAAAGTTAAAATTTTCATAACCATATCAAAAATAATGAAACTGTTCACTTGGTGTTCCAGCTTCTTGAAAAAAATACTCACCCTTTATGAGTATAGCGAAAATGCAATCGCTTATATATTGTGAAATATGTTCAATATTATCTTCTTGCGGAATTTCCAAATTATTTTAAATGAAATATCGCATCAATTAGAGTTGAAACATTTTCTTTAATTTATTATTTAACTAAAGTGTACGTATTTTCACTGATTGTCTTTTCCATCGAAATTCACTTTTAGGAACATTGTCTTTACATTTACAAAAAAAAAAAAAAAAACACGACGCACAACAAACTGATGTTCATAACTCAACCACAAACGAAAAACTAAACAAGACATTGTTGGGGTAGGTGAGCACATCAAGCGATTATTCTCGAACATCTCAATGATTGATACACTCTCCCTCACTCATTTGTCGCAGCGAACGATCATTCGTTTGGGACAACCTTGGGATACGTTTGTGCAAAATATAAAACATTTGTTTAGAAGAGTTTGTTTTTCAACGCAAATCAAAAGCGTTTGGTTGCCATACAAAAATACATTACGCTTTCTGTTCTCTCAACTCTCTGAACATAAAAGATTTATATATTCCCCAAAAATCTTCTACGGTTGTCTCAAACGAATGTTCGCTTGCTGTAAGAAATAAGTAACGCTCTTTGTTCTCTCAACTCTCCCAAATATAAAGGTTTTATATTTTGAACAAACGTCTCCCATGGTTGTCCCAAACGAAAAATTCAAAGATGTAGGGGTAAATGAATGTTCGTTTGCAGTAACAACTGCATTGTCAACGATTGTGGTAAACGTTGAATTTTCGAAACATTACTACTTTTTTTGCAGCAAGCGAGCAACAAATGGGTTTTTTTTTTGAGTGTGTGTGGCAAGAGGCACCGTCCTATTGAAACACATATTCGGGCCATAAAAAACTCGTTATCATCTCACGATAGCGAACATCATTCACAGTAACTGCCTAACCTGCCTCATTTTGGAAAAAATACGGCTCGATGATGCCGCCAGCCCATAAACTGCTATATATCATTTTCACTACTGACATCATTGTCAATAAAAAAAATAAACAAAACTTAATTTTCCTTTGCACTCCATGAATGAGGTATGGGATAGCTTCTCGCGTTGTTGTGAATTAACACGCTTTCTATTTTTAGATTCACAGCTAGCTGTACCTACTTGTTTATCGACGAATTCGAACGTCACTGTTTGAGAAGATCTTACTAGACACGCCGATTGACTCGACTCTAATACTGCGAAGTTGCTGTCGACAACATTCGAGGGGAGCCGACAATGAAAGAAAAATTTTCTTCCTTTTTTTTAAGATGACTGGAGCCAGGAGTTGAACCTATGATCTCCCGCATGGTAGTCGAGTGTTCTAACCACTATGCCACGACCGGTCCCAATCATTGTCAATATGTCACTTTAAAATTTGTCAACCAAAATTTTTCATAAAACAAACCGATGCAGTGTATATAGTCCTTAAGCTTTACTGACTTTACTTACTTACTTTACTTACTTTACTTACTTTACTTACTTAAAAAAACTTAAATTCCCTTTGCACCCCATGAATGAGGTATGGGATAGCTTCTCGCGTTGTTGTGAATTAACACGCTTTCTATTTTTAGATTCACAACTAACGGCACCTACTTGTTTATCGACGAATGCGAACGTCACTGTTTGAGAAGTTCTTACTAGACACGACGATTAAATCGACGCTTAATACTGCGAAGTTGCTGTCAACAATATTCGAGGGGAGCCGACAATGAAAGAAAATTTTATTTATTTTTTTCTTTTAAGATGACTGGAGCCAGGTTTGAACCTGCGATCTCCCGCATGGTAGTCGCGTGTTCTAACCACTATGCACACACGGCCGGTCCCGGCTTTACTGACACAAATCTGAAAAACATGTTTTCCAAATTGTCAGCAAATAAAATTTAAAAATATTATGAATTTATGAAAAAACATTTGTAGTCTTTGCTGCAACAACAGTACTTTTTGATAAAACTAAAGTACTTTTTGAGATCATCAACCAAATTTGTGCACGAAGCTCCCAGCTACATTATTGCCGAATTTAGTTTAGAGCTATCACGAAGTGTTAGTGAACTTTTTGACAATAACATCTGATGACACCTTTTTTTAGAGGCTCACTGATTTCGGTCACCAATCTCGCCAAACTATGTATAGGGGTATATTACCCTTCGATATTTTACAAAAAGTCGTCAATTCTTGCATAGTGTTATATATGCATATTCATCAATAATATGTGCAAATATAAACTTACAGACAAATGCCATCCATTTCACAACGTCCGAGAGATCACGTATTCCTCGGGCAATCCATTTAGTGGTAGCACAATGGTGAGTATACCTTAAGGGCATGCTACCATCACTGCGTCTTAGGAAGTAGGTAACAGAAGTTACTGGAACCCCCCAAATATTGACGACACCCGCAAAAGTTATAAGGACGATGATTTAAGGATATTCACATGGAATGTCCGAACTCTATACAGAGATTGTGCCTCTATCCAACTGGCAAATGTCCTCGACAAATACAAGGCTGACTGCAAATAAGATGGACGGGACAGAGATGCACACGTCGAAAGAACTGTGACATATTTCACAGCTGCCATACAGAAAGAAAACAATTTTTATTTGGATTCATAGTCGGCAAAAGACTTCGACGCCTCGTCTCGCGGTTTAACCCTGTAATATACCGAATAGCCACTAATCGCATCCGGGCGAATATTTTTGCACTGCGCTGATTTGTGTACACGCCCGGACGGAAGACAAAGACGATGACATTAATGATGCATTCTATGAGCGCCTGGAGTATATATGTATATGATCGCTGCTCTGCACATTACATTAAAGTTGTTATGGGAGATTTCATTTCTAAAACAGAAAGGGAAGATGCTCTTGTTCATCAGTCGGAAAATGCAGTCTACACAACAACACCTCCGTTAACGGATTCAGACTGATTAGTTTCGCGCCGGCAAGAAGCATGGCTGTTACTGGAACCAGATTCCCGCATAAAAATATCCACAAGGCAACCTGAATATCTCCCGATCAAAATACAATAAACCAGATTGATCACGTGGTAATTGATGGAAGGCATATCTCAATCGTTATGGACATACATGTGATGATCGTTATAATGAGAAGAGGAGGAAAATGAAACAAGTGTTCTAGCGGAATAATTGTCTGTGGAAGAAAAGAGAGAGCCAGGATATCGAAAACTACAGAGAACCAGTTAGAAAGTTTCAGTCAGGCAACCCGACTTACATATACCATCACCCTCAGTACAACAACAAATGTTCTATTATACTAATATTTTTACTTGATTTCGAAAGTGGGCGGAGTGGTACATTTGTATAGGAGGTACCAGAACGGGCGTGGCTAGACTTTCAATTTTTTTTTTCAAAACTTTATCCTGTCATAGCTTTACTAAATACAGAGTTTGGGTACGATCCCGTTGGGTGTATTGATATTATTACTCGATTTCTAAAGTGGGCGGAATGATGCATTTGTATGGGAGGTACCAGAAGGGACGGGACCATGTAGCCCATTTACAATACCGTAAGTAGTTCTGGGAAAATATTAACTCCTGCAAAATTTCAAAACATTTGGTTGCGTTTTTCGCAAGTTATCGTGCGCGCCAGCCGGACAGCCAGACAGAAGGACATGGCTCAAAAGACTCCAAAAGTCATGAATCGAATTTGGTTCAAAGATACCTAGGGTCTTAAGTGACTCCTTCTGTGTGTTACACTTTTGGGTCGTATCAAATGATATATGTATACTAGGCCATTTCACAAAAAACAGTTTTTGCGAAATGTCAATGGGATAATATGTTTTCTAATTCTACTTTAAAAAACAAAAATTTTGATGTGTAAAACTTGAAAATTGATCGACGTTTAGGGGTCGCGCAAAATAATTTAAGGTTTTTGGCTGCAAAAAGGCATGTTTAAAAAATCCTGATTTACTTATATGATTAAAAGATTTGATACGCTTGACCGATTTTGATCGGAATATACTTGTTTTAAAGGTAATAATATAGTCGAAACTCTCTATAACGAATTCCAAGGGACTGGATATTTACTTCACTATAAAGAAAATTCGCTATATAGAAAAGAGAAAAAATTTTGTTCCTTTTAACATTTTTTATTTGTAGTAGTCAGTTATTTTGGTTTGAAGTACATTTTTCCACTTTTATTCTTCAATATAATTTTCTAATACATTTAGAGAAGTCCACAGTTTTTTGTAGATTGGTTTTCATTTCCAAATAGGTACGGAAACGTTCACCTGATGAAGAAAGTTGCCCTTATGTGGGTAACGGTTTCACAATATCGGCAGATTCTTCATCGTATTCATCTGAATCTGTTAAGAGATGTATGTAAATAATAACAAAAAAATTATTTGAATAAATTCGTTATATGGAGATTGAAAACGCAACATTTGGTATCATTTCATTTGATTTGCGGTATTTTTAAAGATTCTATCAAGAAAATGTCGTTTAATGGGGCTTGTGTTGCAAGGGGACGTAAACCAGTTTTGAATGTAAATTTTGACCACAAAAATGTTGAACTGAATTAATACAGTTAGCTCATCACCTGCGAAATAGTGAAAATTTCAGCAACAATAAAAAATACTATTCATTCTGTTATACATCAAAAGTATCGTTAGGAAGTGTTCGTCAATTGTGCATTTAAAGATATACAAAAATTAGAGCCAAAACAAAAAAAAAATTTAATGGGCGAAAGTAGGTAAATTTTGAATAAAATTTTTAAAATTTTTAGGTTTGAAAGGTTATTAAACTCAAACTACTATCCAAAATGTTTTGATGTCCTCACAGAAAATGTGTAAAATATTATTACCTTTTAAACAAGTCTAGCAAAATCGGTCAAGCGTATCAAAACATTTAATCATAGAAGTAAATCAGTATTTTTGAAACATGCCTTTTTGCAGCCAAAAACCTTAAAAGATTTTGTGCGACCCCTAAACGTCGATAAATTTTCAAGTTTTATACACCAAAATTTTTGTTTTTTTAAGTAGAATTAGAAAATATATTATCACAATGACTTTTCGAAAAAAATAATGTTATTGACATAGTCTACTATATACCCTAATCCCTAAGGGTGATGGTATATAAACCCCTTTCGGGTTTATATGAAAAGGTGAAAAGCAAAGGTTTTGGAACAGGGATCCTCACCTGTAAGGACAGAGATGGAAGTCTAGTCACGGATACTCAGAGTGTGCCGCAAATATGGAGGGTACACTTTTGATTTCTACTCGTCCCCGAAGGCAGCATAAGTGACGGAATCACACCAATCATCGATGACGGAGTAGATTGTCCAGCATCGAGCCAAAACGAGATTAGCACGGCGATCGCAAGGCTTATAAATAATAAAGCTACTGGAGCCGGTGGACTCCCGGCTGCGATGAGGTGGCAACATGCATGTACCAGCTCATAAATACAATTTGGTTTAGGGAATGCATGCCCGATGATTGGAATCTGAGTGCTTTTACCAACTATC
The DNA here is from genome assembly GCA_964034835.1 of Muscina levida. NCBI lineage: Eukaryota > Metazoa > Arthropoda > Insecta > Diptera > Muscidae > Muscina > Muscina levida. Next base: position 91,604,740 of record OZ035883.1, on the reverse strand, counting down.
GCAGGATCAGCATTTTACTTTTTACAAGGTCCAGTCTAGCGTGATATGTAAAAGACATATGCCCATCCTAGCGCACATGATTGGACCTTATCAGTGTATCTTTAGACCTGGAGAAGACCCAGATCGACACCTACCATCTGATCATCGATTACAAGGCAGCATTCGACAGTCCGATACGACAGAAATTATTAAATGCTATGGCTGAAATTGATACCACCACGAAGCTAATACGACTTTACGTGACCTGACTGAGCCATTTTCTACCAATCGAGACTGTTTTGCGATCTCTTTAACATAGTAATGGAGATGATCAAGCGGAAGGCTGCAGTAAACAATCTTTAACAAAAGTCACATGCTGCTCGCGTATGCCGATGAGCCTGCAGCCTTTTCGAGCATCGAAAAGCAACCGGCGAAAATGAGTCTGGTGATAAATGAGGATAAAGCCAACTTATTTGTTTCAACAAATAGAGAATCTACTCGCCTGGGACACTGCATGAGCGTTGAGAACTATATCTTTCGGCCTAGAAATCAAGAGAGGAATATTGATCGCAAACCGCCGCTACTATGAGCTCAGCAAGTAATTTAATGACAAAGTGCTCTCTCGAAGAACAAAGATCTAACTCTACTAGACTCTGATCCTACCTGTCTTGCTCTACAGCGTAGAATTCTGGGTAATGACACTAGCGGATCAATCTATTCTGGGAGTCATAGAGAGATAAATACTTAGCGAAATATTTAGACCCATTACCGTTAACGCCGAGTATCGTCGTTGAATGAACCACAAGCTGTATGAGCTGTACAACGACATCGACGCAGTCAAGTGCGTTGAAATAGACCGAATGAGCTAGCTTGGACATGTTGTACGAATGAGTGAAAATGTTCCTCGAAAGGTCTTCGCTAATAAACTTGATGGGCAGAGCAGGAGGGGGTGACCAAAACTTCGTTGGATGGACCAAGTGGAAAACCTGTTATCTAAACTTTTTGTGACTAACTATCTATCTAACTTGTGACTAATCAGTACGTGGGGCTACTGATTAGAGTATCCAATAAATCGGGTTTAGGTTTTGTTTGATTAAAAAATTAATCGATTTTGGGATTTTTAATTTGCTCGATTAATCGATTAAGATTTTTAAATTGCTCGAATAATTCGATTAATCGAATAAGTCGAATAACTCGAGTAATTTCTGTATATCCGTATACCTTACGTTTAACAAATTTAGTGTAGACGTTAAATTTTATTAATAAAACCAGTACAGAAATTTCAGTCAGGTAAACTGACTGATAAATACCATCACCCAATATAAGGTATTGTTTAAGTCTTGAGTAATTGAAATTTATAGATTTTTAAAATAAAATTAATTATGTATTATTTTTTGTCTGCATGTAGATCAAAAACATACAAAATTTGACCTATTTGTACAGAAGGTACAATTAGGGGCAGCACAACGTGTCTTATTTTTTTTCGTTAGTCAACGTTCAATAATCGCTTACCTTGGCAAAATTTGTCTGAATTCAGTGTACATTCAAAAATGATACGTATGTAAAGGGGGAAATATTCCATATATTTATATGTGACGTACCAGAAGGGGTGTGCCAAATAGTTAGGGTTGCTGAGGCTTTGCCTCCTATTACGAGATAAATTAACTGACCAAATTTGATTATGCCGGTTCAGAAGTTATGGGAGAAATATAAATTTTTCAAACAAACTCATTTTGTATGGGAGGTACCAGAAGGGTGATCCGATATAGTCCATATACATTTCAGATTAAAATCTTCATAACCGTACACCTTACGCAAAATTTTACTGCATTCAGTGTACTATAAAAAAAGATATGTACGTGAGACTTCGGTCATTTGTATCAGAGGTATCAACAGAGGTGTGTGAAATAGTTAGGTTTTCTGAGGTTTTGCCTTCTATCAGAAGATAAAATTACCGATCAATTGTTATTACCCCCAAGTGTTCGTTTGGAAGTTATGGGAGAAATATTAATTTTCCAAAAATAGGTAATTTTGTATGGGAGGCACCAGAAGGCGTGAACCGATATAGTCCATTTTCACACTTACACTTACAAAAAAGATATGTATGTGAGACTATGGGGGTGGGTTTGGTCATTTGTATGGGAGGTACCAGTAGGGGTGTGACAAATAGTTAGGCTCTCTGAGGTTCCGCCACCTATCACAATATAAATTTATCGACAAATATTCATTACCCCGTTGGGAAGTTATGGGAGAAATATTAATATTCCAAAAATAGGTAATTTTGTATGGGAGGTACCAGAAGGCGTGAACCGATATAGTCCATATTCATTCCTAATTCAACCTTTCATAAGCGAACATCTCACGCAAAATTTGAGTGAATTCAGTTTACTAACAAAAAAGATATGCATGTAAAAGTATGAGGGTCAATTCGGTCATTTGTATGGGAGGTACCAGAATGGGTGGGGCAAAGGTTTCGGTTTTCTTAGGGTTTGTCTACTTTTGCAAGATAAATAAACTGACCAAATTCAAACATCCTCCAGTTGTCCGTTTGGAAGTTATGGAAGAAATATTAATTTTCCAAAAATAGGTAATTTTGTATGGGAGGTACCAGAAGGGGTGGGGCTATTCAGCCCATTTACAATCCCTTAAGTTCGTTTTGAAAAAAAATAATACTGTTAAATTTTCATACCGATCCGTTTAGGATTACTCGAGTTATCCTGCTGACCAGCCATCCAGCCAGCCAGCCAGACAGACGGACATAGCTTAATCGTCTTAAAAAGTCCCGAAACGAATTTGGTCTTAAGATACTTGGGGTCTAACTCGTCTCCTTTAATGCGTTACACTTTTTTTCGTATCAAATGATATATACCCTCATCCCTAAGGGTGATGGTATAAAAACATAAAAATAATGTTGAAACATAAGAACAAACGTTAAATAATAATCCATGTGAATTCAAAAACGTTTAATAACCAGTACAGAAATTTCAGTCAGGTAAACTGACTTATAAATACCATCACCCAATATAAGATATTGTTGAAGTCTTGAGTTATTGAAATGAATAGATTTTTAATTAAAATAAAATTACTTATGTATAATTTTTCCCCTGCTTGTGGTGCAAAATCGTTCAAAACTTTACTTATTTGTGTAGGGGGTATAGGTGTCGGTTTGGAATTTATGTCAGAAATATTAATTTTTCAAAAATATCTAATTTTGATAGGGGTACCACAAGAGGTGAACCGATACAGTCCTTATTCATTCCTAACTCAAATTTTCATACGCACAACTTACGAATAATTTGACTGAATTCAGTGCACTTACAAAAAAAGATATATATGTAAGACTATAGGGGTGAGTTCGGTCCTTTGTGTGGGAGGTACCAGAAGGGGTGTGTCAAATAGTTAGGTTTTTTGAGGTTTCGCCTCCTATCACAATATAAATTAACCGACTAATTTTCATTACCCCTCAAATGTCCGTTTGGAAAGTATGGGAGAATTATTAATTTTCCAAAAATAGGTTATTTTGTATGGGAGGTACCAGAAGGGGTGACCCGAAATAGTCCATATTCACTACTGATTCATATTTTCATAAGCGTACAAATTACACATAATTTGACTGAATTCAGTGCTCTTACAAAAAAGATATGTTTGTAATACTATGGGGGTGAGTTCGGTCATTTGTATGGGAGGTACCAGAAGGGGTGTGTCAAATAGTTAGGTTTTCTAGGGTTTTGCCTCCTATAATAATATAAATTAATCGACTAATTTTCATTACCCCCCAAGAGTCCGTTTGGAAGTTATAGGAGAAATATTAATTTTCCACAAATAGGTAATTTTGTATGGGAGGTACCAGAAGGCGTGAACTGATATAGTCCATATTCATAACTGAGTCTAATTTTCATAAGCAAACATCATACGCAAAATTTGAGTGATCTCAGTTTACTTACAAAAAAGATATGTATGTAAAACTATAAGGGTCAATTCGGTCATTTGTATGGGAGGTACCAGAAGGGGTGTGTCAAATAGTTAAGCTCTCTGAGGTTTCGCCTCCTATCACAACATTAATTTATCGACCAATGTTCATAACCCCCCAAGTGACTGTTTTGAAGTTATTGGAGAAATATATAATTCAAAAAATAGGTAATTTTGAAAGGGAGGTACCAGAAGGGGTGGGGCTATTCAGCTCATTTACAATCCCATAAGTTCGTTTTGAAAAATATTGATACTGGTAAATTTTCATACCGATCCGTTAAGGTTTACTCGAGTTATCCTGCTGACCAGCCATCCAGCCAGCCAGACAGACGGACATAGCTCATTCCTCTTAAAAAGTTCTGAAACGAATTTGGTCTTAAGATACTTGGGGTCTAACTCGTCTCCTTTAATGCGTTACACTTTTTTTCGTATCAAATGATATATACCCTCATCCCTAAGGGTGATGGTATAAAAATAATAATTAATTAGGTACATACAAAATTAGATCTTTTTTTTTAAGTTTTTAGTCACATCTTCTAAAATAATATTTTAAAAATAATATGCAATTAAGATGTTTGGCTTTTAGTCGATTTTTTTGTTTCGTTTTAATGAAGCTTGTCTTTGAAAACACCCTTTCACTTAAAGTAGATATTGGTGAAACTGAAAGAATTGCATTGAAAAGTTTTTCTGATCATTTTTTTGTTTCATCTAGATACAGAAAATCATCAATTATATTACAGTTTACATTCGATTTTTTTTTAAATTTTGAATACTTTTTATAGTATCGTTCAATTCCAGTAAAAGATTATTTTCATTGATATCAATTATTTCCTCTTCTTCTTCCAACACAATATCATCATCTGATATATTTTGATTAGCTTCAGTGTGAAATAACCGATCATACATTTTCGAGGCAAAGTCTATTGTTTCCGTTTAGGAGCTATAATTTAAAAATTTATAGGAAAGTTCCCGAGTTAAGGTAAAAAACACGTGAGTTTAGTACTTTTATTCGTCTATCATTTATTCTAGACTTAAGGTTGACAGTCAAATCCTTTGAAAACGAATTATTTGCCTTGTCTAAATTTTTAATTAAAATTTTTTTAATAATTTAAAAAAAAATAATTTAAATCGATTTAAATTGATCGATTATTCGTTAATCGAAATTCACTATTTTTTCTTAATCGAAAAATTATTCGAAAATAATTCTTCGATTAATCGAACAACGATTAATCGATTCGATACTCTACTACTGATAGATGAATTTCAGTTGCTGCTGCAAATTAAGAAAAAGAACAAGCAGACATGAATGGAGTGTTTTTGTTTGTATTTCTTGAACAATCTCTTCCATATTGGTTTCAATGTGAAATTTAAAATGTTATTTGTAAATACATTCTCTTATGAATTCCTTAATTGTATATGAATTTACCTAATAACACTATTTTAAGCCGTTTTGGTCTTTGGATACCACTTTTTTTGTGATAGAGGATGGGTTTTTTTGAAGCGGATTTTTTTAAAACATATTTTTTGTCTTGAAACCTACTGCGTAAAGCGAACACATCAATAAGTAAATGAAGAATTGCAGAAGAGAATCTATGACTGTTTGACATGTAATGGGCTGTGAAAATTGGCATACAGAAATGAAGTTTTTATAAATACTTGAATTTTTGCCTTTTTTGGAAGTGCAAAATATGGGGCGGGAGCCCAAACAGCAACACAAATATACCATTCACTTCGTCTTGGTCCAAAACAAACACCAAACATGGTCCGCAAACATCGAAATGGTAGTTCAAAATTGGAGCCGGGGCCCATGGCGCCCTTAGGGCGTCATAAAAGGGATAGTAGTAAAGACCAGAGTAAAGTAATTATTTGTAAAGTAGTGTAATTATTTTAAAGAATAAGTCGTCCTTTAAGTTTTACGAATATTTAATGGATTTCCTCAGATTTTCTATTCATGATTCATACGTGATAATAATTGAAATAGCCAGATAAGAATCAAATCAAGTGAAGGATCATAAGGACTGTTTAACTCATTTATTTCGATATTTTAAGTGCAGACATATACTGGTATGTGTTTTCACTTCACCAATTCTACGGCGTATTACTAGTTCATCTGTTTACAACAGAAAAGTATTTGGCGGCGATAAACTGATTTGAACACACAATTCAACTTTGACCTCTTGTCGCACTCTCTTATGCCTAACTATCGATGCCAAATAGTACACAATATAGTCGGTACCCTGCAGAAATATCTTAAGTCCACTTTTTGGTAAAATCAACTTAATGATGCAAAAATGTCCCAAAAGTTGTGTATGCCCTGTAAAAAAATCATTTGTCTTCTAAAAGCTGGAAGTGTTCTCTCCATATGTGCAGCACACTCTGCGTATCCGTGACCAGATTTCCATCACTGTCCTTACAGGTGGGGAGGCCATTACCGTATCCATTTGCTCTTACTTTCTGGTAAAATTTTCGGGCCTCACCTCTATCCCTGTATCGCTCTATATCCTCGCTCTCCCGTTCCTTCATCTGACGTTTTTTTCGCCTAAATAGCTGTTTCGCCCGTTTTACTTTCTCCTTATGCCGTTCCCTAACAGCACGGGTTACAATTGGCTGTAGCGTTGCCATATAAGCAGCATCCTGTTCCTCAGACGCTATGCGACATTCTCCATCGTACCAGGATTCGTCTGAGCGCCGCTTTTTATATCCTAGCACGGTTGTTGCGGCGGTTGCCATGGAATGCGCAATATGCTGCCACTGTGTATCGGGAACGTCAGAAGTAGAGGCGTTGTGTCGTAAAAGTTGGGAGAGTTGGTTGGAGTAGGCAGTAGCTATCTCTGGGGTTTGCAGCTTCGCGATGTCCAGCTTTTACCAATGCTTAAAAATTTAATTCCAATCAAATGGTACTTCCTACCTTAAGCAAATCACTTGATTATTTAGATCTTAAGTTTGAGTTTGTATTAAAGTTGGACTTTCTAGTTCCTTTTGGTGAATCCAATAAACTAGGCCGTTCCTTCTGTTCCTTTCATTCCTTTTGATCTTTCGTTGACTTATTCCTTTTCATCACTTCGTTTACCCGTTCACTAAGTTTGGATAATTATACCAAGACAAGACAAGACAAGACAAGACAAGACAAGACAAGACAAGACAAGACAAGACAAGACAAGACAAGACAAGACAAGACAAGACAAGACAAGACAAGACAAGACAAGACAAGACAAGACAAGACAAGACAAGACAAGACAAGACAAGACAAGACAAGACAAGACAAGACAAGACAAGACAAGACAAGACAAGACAAGACAAGACAAGACAAGACAAGACAAGACAAGACAAGACAAGACAAGACAAGACAAGACAAGACAAGACAAGACAAGACAAGACAAGACAAGACAAGACAAGACAAGACAAGACAAGACAAGACAAGACAAGACAAGACAAGACAAGACAAGACAAGACAAGACAAGACAAGACAAGACAAGACAAGACAAGACAAGACAAGACAAGACAAGACAAGACAAGACAAGACAAGACAAGACAAGACAAGACAAGACAAGACAAGACAAGACAAGACAAGACAAGACAAGACAAGACAAGACAAGACAAGACAAGGCAAGGCAAGGCAAGACAAGACAAGACAAGACAAGACAAGACAAGACAAGACAAGACAAGACAAGACAAGACAAGACAAGACAAGACAAGACAAGATAAGATAAGATAAGATAAGATAAGATAAGATAAGATAAGATAAGATAAGATAAGATAAGATAAGATAAGATAAGATAAGATAAGATAAGATAAGATAAGATAAGATAAGATAAGATAAGATAAGATAAGATAAGATAAGATAAGATAAGATAAGATAAGATAAGATAAGATAAGATAAGATAAGATAAGATAAGATAAGATAAGATAAGATAAGATAAGATAAGATAAGATAAGATAAGATAAGATAAGATAAGATAAGATAAGATAAGATAAGATAAGATAAGATAAGATAAGATAAGATAAGATAAGATAAGATAAGATAAGATAAGATAAGATAAGATAAGATAAGATAAGATAAGATAAGATAAGATAAGATAAGATAAGATAAGATAAGATAAGATAAGATAAGATAAGATAAGATAAGATAAGATAAGATAAGATAAGATAAGATAAGATAAGATAAGATAAGATAAGATAAGATAAGATAAGATAAGATAAGATAAGATAAGATAAGATAAGATAAGATAAGATAAGATAAGATAAGATAAGATAAGATAAGATAAGATAAGATAAGATAAGATAAGATAAGATAAGATAAGATAAGATAAGATAAGATAAGATAAGATAAGATAAGATAAGATAAGATAAGATAAGATAAGATAAGATAAGATAAGATAAGATAAGATAAGATAAGATAAGATAAGATAAGATAAGATAAGATAAGATAAGATAAGATAAGATAAGATAAGATAAGATAAGATAAGATAAGATAAGATAAGATAAGATAAGATAAGATAAGATAAGATAAGATAAGATAAGATAAGATAAGATAAGATAAGATAAGATAAGATAAGATAAGATAAGATAAGATAAGATAAGATAAGATAAGATAAGATAAGATAAGATAAGATAAGATAAGATAAGATAAGATAAGATAAGATAAGATAAGATAAGATAAGATAAGATAAGATAAGATAAGATAAGATAAGATAAGATAAGATAAGATAAGATAAGATAAGATAAGATAAGATAAGATAAGATAAGATAAGATAAGATAAGATAAGATAAGATAAGATAAGATAAGATAAGATAAGATAAGATAAGATAAGATAAGATAAGATAAGATAAGATAAGATAAGATAAGATAAGATAAGATAAGATAAGATAAGATAAGATAAGATAAGATAAGATAAGATAAGATAAGATAAGATAAGATAAGATAAGATAAGATAAGATAAGATAAGATAAGATAAGATAAGATAAGATAAGACAAGGCAAGACAAGACCTAATTTTCTTTGAACCCAACTCGATCATGACTTTTTAAGTCGTTTGATCCATGTCCGTCTTTCTGTCTGTCTGTCCGGCTGGTGGGCTCGATAACTTTCGAAAGACGTAACCAAATCTTTTGAAATTTTGCACGAGTTAATATTTCTCCAAAATATTACGGTATTTCAAATGAGCTCCTCCCACACAAATGTACCTTTCCGCCTACTTTAGAGATGGAGTAATAATGTCAATAAATCCAACGCGATCGTACCCAAATTCTTTATTTGGTAAAGCTATAGCAGGATAGAGTTTTTGAGAAAAAAACTGGAAGTCTAGCCACGACCCATCTGGTACCTCCAATACACATCTGGTACCGCCCACTTTAGAAATCGATTAATATTATTATAGACCAAATGCGATAGTGCCCAAATTTACACCCCTTCTGAAACCTCACATACAAATGTACCACTCCGCCCATTTTAGACCAAATTCTGTAAAGCTATAATAGGATAAAGTTTTGGAGAAAAATTCTGGAAGTCTAGACACGCCTCTTCTGGTACCTCCCATACACTCCGCCCACTTTAGAAATCGAGTATTAATATCAATATAATAAAAAATTTTTTTCTTTTACTGAGGGTGATGTTATATGTAAGTCGGGTTGCCCGACTGAAACTTTCTTACTGTTTTTTTCAATTTTTGGAGGGGCTCTTACTATTTTGGGTCTCTCTTACCCGATCTTCATATATAACAACCCAAATTTAAAGATAATTTTCTGTTTTTTGATTCACGGTACTTGTTTACTGTTACTAGACATGCCGATTGACTCGACATTATACTGTAAAGTTGCTTTTGACAACATCGAGGGAGCGATTTGGAAAAACTTATGTATTTTGCAACATTTATCATATATTCTACGCATTGCTGACATTAATAACGTCCAGACAAATCAAGATATCGTGCAATGTATTGAAGGGTCGATGGACATCCACAAGTGCTTTAAAAAAATGCAATAACAAAATTCGAAAAATTACACATAACTGATTTGGTCGGCGCAGCGACGATTTATAAGTAAAAAGTATGCAAAAATATTTATGTCGGTCATACATTTGAGTCCTTTAAGGTCACCTTTGAGGCAATTCGAGCGGTGGGAGCAAATTTAATAAAAAAAAACGATTTTTGTATAGGAGCACCTTTAGGGGTTCAAGATATGGGGAAGGTATGTTTGAAAAAAATGTTAGAAGGGACAAATTAACGGGTGTCGGTCATACATTTTACCCTTTTAGGGCCTACTTTGGGGCTGCTTTGGGCCCTTCCCCACCACATCGATTTTAGACGGATCTTGATTGGCTTCCATCATCTTGGCCTTGTCATTCATACCAATTAATCGAGCGCATTTAGTAATATTAAAGGCATATGTTGTCGGGGTGAATTAAAAAATAAAAAAAATTTTCGATAGCAACTTAAAATATTACGGGAGTAACATTTAAGGAAAGGACTTGTAATAGAATGCAATCATATTTGAAATTTTTACTTTCAGTGGTAAACAGCCTGAAAAGGAAATAGAACTGGGACCATTACCCAAACGAAACGACTGAAGGTAGAAACGCGTAAGTTGAGGTACATATTTATTTTATTGAGTAGTTGTGCGATACAGAGGGATTTTTTTAAATTCGTACTTTTAGAGCTGAAAAGGCCGAAAAGAGATAAAACTGGTTCCACCACACAGACCAAACGGCTATAGGTAGAAACGCGACAATTGGATTGCGTATTTATTTTATGGAGCAGTTGTGCGGTAGAATCGCGAAAATCTGTATGGAATTGCTTCCTATAAAATGATAAAGTTGCATTAAGCAATTTTTGGAAATTTGTACTTTTTTTAAGGCTAAAAATGGCCAAAAAGGGATAAAGCTGGTACCATCACTCAGACCAAACTGCTAAAGTTACGATCGCGAAAATCGGTATGGGCTTGCTAAGTATAGTATTAGCAGCTTGATAAAGTGATTTTCCAAAATTCGTACTTTTAGAATAAAAAAAGGGTTCAAAAAGGGATAAACTGAAAATGAAATTCGAAATTCGTACTTGTTGGGCGAAAAAAGGACCAAAAATCACAAAAAAACTCGTACTATCACTCAGACCAAACTGTACAAGATAGAATTGCGAAAATGTTTGTGAATATCTTGTATACACAAACACCGATGCAAAAATGGTATCAACGAAGACCACACGTCAACATAATCCACACATGCTCTTGTCTATGCTTTGTCCATCGGACAAAATTGCATAGAATTGTTTTTGGGAGGTTCACTGGGTTGACATTTGTTGCCAAAAACAATTCTATGCAATTTTGTTTGATGGACAAAGCATAGACAAGAGCTTGTGTGGATTATGTTGACGTGTGGTCTTCGTTGATACCATTTTCGCACCGGTGTGTGTGGGCTTCACATTGATTTCTTGAAGCTTTTAACACTTAAGGTTGTGATAATGAGTGGAGAAGGCACAGCAAAAGGTACTGGCAACTATCGAAATAGCTATCTACCCTGCCGTTAAAAGTAACGTATGACAAGATGTATTTACAGCATTTACTCAAATATAATTTGTGTTTGTTTGCAATATTGCCGAAAATTATTGCATACTTTTTAGCGATATCAAAAAATGTATTAGATAAGGCATACTTTTTAGCGCAAATAGTGTTTACAATTCCATGCAGATGAATATATTCAACGTCGCCAATATTCCAGCAACGAAATTAGCCATCGGAAGTTATAATAATAAAATATTAACATAATTTTGCACTTGTTGCAAATTTCCTATGCCATTTGCAACACTAAACATTTATACGAGATGTAAGTTAATCAGCGCTTGCAATGACTGATGAAAAGCGTCTGAGGTATATTTGTGCAAAACTAGAAAGTCATGAACGAAACTTGAGCGCCAAGATTTGCTGTAATTACATATCATTGTTCTTTTTGGGATTTTAGTTGTAATAATGACAATATTTCGTCGGTAACTAGATTAAAATTGAATTATTCCAAGAAAATATTTAAATTTTTTTCGATGTCGCTAATAAGTATGCAATAATTTGAGCTACAAAGTATGCAGTCATTTTTATTAAATTTTTTCCGACAGCGCAAAAAAGTATGCAATAATAAATATTTATATTAATGTTGTAAATACATCTTGTCATACCGAACTGTTTTGTTTTTGAATAAGACTTAATACTTTCAAAGCAAAATATTCTTGGTTTTTAAAAGGCTTTAATCCTGGAAAAAAATATTTTTGAATTTTAGGGATAGAAACTGCATTATATGAGACCATTATTAGAAAATGAATGCCATATGTCAGCGACATCTACAGGACATACCACAAACAAAAAAGGAGCGATAAAAACGATTTGGGCTGTATTTTGGAGTGAGGGGGAGAAATAAATTGCTAAGTTGCCCTCGACTTTGGAAACAAAAATTATATGGGGATCGACCCGGCCTAGTATATACCTGGTTATATATTTTACTGTTTTACTTTAGATTTAGAGATCAAACAATAAATATATGTTTGTTACATCAATGAAATACATTGAATTGAAAAATTTAGGGCTGCTGTGTTTTTTTGGTTTTTATAGGCGGTAATCATCTACAGCAAAATTAAAATTTCTGTTAAGACCAAATCCCCACACACTACGCGTTAGTTAAGTTTTAATCAACTTACTTACTTACTAATCACACCAAGTTCTGTAACCTCCTTCGTGATCCAACGGAGTCTTGGTTGCCCTCTTCTGCGCCGCCCATCGAGTTCATTGTCGTAGACTTTTCGAGCTGGAGCATTTTCGTCCATGCGCACAATATGACCTAGCCAACGCAACCGCTGCACCTTAATGCGTCTGACCACATTAATGTCGGTGTACAGCTCGTACAGTTCATGATTTATACGACGCCGATACTTTCCGTTAACGATGATGGGCCCATATATTTTACGGAGTATTTTTCTCTCGAATACGGCCAGAACCGATTCATCCGCTTGTGCCGGAAGTCCGTCGGCACCGGCTGCTTTATTGTTTTTCACCCGCGAAATTGCTCTTCTTACCTCGGCTTGACTTGATGGTGGGCAATCTAAGCCATCGTCGACATTTGGCGTGATACCTTCACGTGCTCTCCCTTCTGGGACGAGCAGTTGCTGGAAGTGTTCTCTCCATATATGCAGCACATTCTGCGTAGGATTTCCATCCTTGTCTTTACATAAGGGGAGCCCATTACCGTAGTTTTTTGCTTTTACTTTCTGGTAAAATTCTCGGGCCTCACCTCTATCCCTGTATCGCTCTATATCCTCGTTCTCCCATTCCTTCATCTGACGTTTTTTTTTGCCTAAATAGCTGTCTCGCCTGTTTTACTTTCTCCTTGTGCCGTTCCCTAACAGCACGGGTTACAATTAGCTGTAGCGTTGCCCTATAAGCAGCATCCTGTTCCTCAGACGCTATGCGACATTCTTCATCGTACCAGGATTCGTCTGAGCGCCGCTTTTCATATCCTAGCACGGTTGTTGCGGCGGTTGCCATGGAATGCGCAAAATGCTGCCACTGTGTATCGGGAACGTTAGAAGTAGAGGCGTTGTGTCGTAAAAGTTGGAAGAGCTGGTTTGAGTAGGCAGTAGCTATCGCTGGAGTTTGCAGCTTCGCGATGTCCAGCTTTCTTTGTGTTTGGTTACGTGCGTTTTTCGCTCTGCTCAATCTTGTGCGCACCTTGGCTGCAACCAGGTAATGATCCGAGCCAACATTAGCACCTAGGATCACACGCACGTTTATGACACTAGATACATGCCTGCCATCAATTACCATATGATCGATTTGATTTTTGGTGTTTTGATCGGGGGATAGCCAAGATGCCTTGTGGATATCTTTGTGCTGGAATCTGGTTCCACTCACTCCCATGTTTCTTCCCGCTGATAAGCTAACCAGCCTAAACCCGTTGTCTGACGTATTGATTACCGATCGATGGACCAAGAACATCTTCCCTTCCTATTTTCGCATTAAAGTCTCCTGGAACAATTTTAATATCGTGGCCAGGGCAGCGGTCTTATGTTTCCTATAGGCGCTCATAAAATGCATCTTTAATCTCATCGTCTTTATCTTCCGTCGGGGCATGAGCACAAATCAGCGTGATGTAGAAATATTTCGCCTTAATGCAAATTGTGGCTATTCGATCACTAACAGGGTTGAATCGCGACACAAGGTGTCTGAGTCTCTCGCCAACTACAAAGCCAGCTGTAATAGATGTTACAATTTTTACGTCGCGAGCATCCTTGTCCTGTCCATCTCATCTCCTGGATGGCGGTGATGTCAGCCTTATATGTATTTTTTGAGGACATCCGCCAGCCGGATAGTGACACCTTCTATATAGAGAGTCCGGACGTTTCAGGTGCATATCCTTAAATCATGGTTCTTTTTTCGTTTGCGAGGGTCGTCAACGTTTGGGGGGTTCCGTTTGTTACTTTTTCTTGCTCGGGTGGGTGGCGTTGGGGATGTAAAGTGAATCTTGCATCTCAAGCCGACTCATAACCTCCTTCGTGGTGGCACCTGGGCAACGGTGTTCGTGATATTTTTTTTATCATGAATAGCGGCTGAAAGTGAGCGACGAACCCTGATGGTTGGGCTAGAAAGAGTTTTAATCAAAGAGAAAGAGTTTTAATCAACGGTCAGAAATAAATTGAAAGGCAGAACGGCGTTTGCCGGGTCAGCTAGTTACTATATTTTCAAAGATATTGCATACTGTTTGATTTGGTCTTACTATTTCGCTCAAGTTATTTAGATTTAATTTAAATTAATTTAATTTTTATTCCATTCGTGAATGGCTGAATTTTAGTGACGAGATTGTACACTAGGGTGGTCGTAACAATCGATGTAGGATTTTTGTCGATGCCACCCCCCAAAAATGATAAGTCTGCAGATTTTAGGAAGGCCAAAGTTTCAGCGCTTTTTTAGTATGTTAACCCGTGCCGCTTTGGGCTTAAAGTTTTGAAACTCCTACAGCCAAGTTAGGGCGGCATAAATCATGAACAACTAGTACAAGGATATATTCGATATTCAGGATATACTCGACATTATTTATATATAATTTAACAAAGTTGGCAGTAACATTTAAAAGACTAATTGAGGCAAATTTGGTTCGATACCAACATCAATTTTGGAAAATATAATTTTTTTTTCCATTTCAGGATATATGGAAGAGATAATTTAATATAGTTCAACACATTTGTCACAAAATATATCAGAGACAAATTGAGCCAAATTTGGTTAAATACCAACAACAAGTTTAAAAAATTTAAGTTTTTTTTTCATTTCAGGATATATGGGAATTGGGCATGTCCTTGGGCCGAATTTCACTAAACTTAAAATTTTTTGTTCACCGAACTCGCCTCTCAATAAGTCCATTGTTAAGCGGTTGTTGAAACCACATGTCATGCAAGTCAAGCTCTTGCATTTTGGGCAAAAAAAAGTTGGATATCATCTCACGGTAGCGCTCACCATTCACAGTTACGTTACGATTCATCTTTGAAGAAGTACGGTCCAATGTGGCACTAGTCCATAAACCGCACCAAACTGTGACTTTTTCTGGATGCTTTGAAAGCTCTTGCAATGCTTCTGGCTGATCTTCACCCCAAAATCTACAATTCTGCTTATTAACGTACCCATTGAGCCAAAAATTAGCTTCGTCGCTGAACACAAGAAGCGCGCGATGAACTATCTTAACAGAGCACGCATTTTGATAATAAAATTCAATAATTTGCAAGCGTTGTTAGTTTGTAAGACGATTCATGGTTAAATTATAGACCAAACTGAAGATGTTTGACAGTGAAACCAAACACGAAACGTGCGTCAGCTGTTTAAACCAGTGTTGCCAAAAAGATAATAGCTAAACAATCACCCTTTAATAGAAAGTACATATTTGTTCTTCTTATTTTTCATGTTTTAAGCTCTACTAGCATCGGTTATTGTATTTAGAAAAGATTCTGTTGGATCAAATAAAGTTTTCATTACATTTATGCAAAATGTATTTTTAATGCAACATAAAGTAAGCTGAAAAAATTCGAATCCAAATAATTAAAAAACTGTGCCTGATGAAAACATATTTGAAATCATGACATTAATAACCATAGAAATCACAATTCAGACACCCAGAAAACTGAAAAATATTTTTTTTTTGTATAACAGTGTAATCTATGCCTACAATGTGTTTTTGCAGTAATAAATATGTTAGATATTTTTTTTGTACATATTGTGTGGGTATGAGTTAGGGCTTATTGCTTCGCTTTTTCTCAACGCATCTCCGTAAATTTCTCATGGAAGGTGTATCTGATGGTGCTCTGTCAGAATCGACAAAAAAACGCGATTTCAAAAAATTATGAGTTGGGGCCTTTCTTTATTAAGGTAACGATATACTATTTATACAGATAACTTGTCACATCTGTCTGTTTTTGCCTCGAACCCGCAAACTTTTCGGATTTTTGCACTTTTTTGTAAGTTTGTAGAAGTCTGTAGCCACTATTTAATAAGGACATCCTGATGTTTACTATTTGATTTCGAAAGTGCACGCTTTCATGAGTATAACGCATTCTTGTTTGTAAAAAGCGGCTAACAATTGGTTAAGTTATTCATGTTTTGTTTTGCTGTTTTTGCTTCACTATTTTGCTTCGGTGTTGCGGTTATTTTTTCGAATGTTTGATTTTAGTATGGGGACGGAATGGTGATTTGGCAGCTATTTTTATTCATGAATTTAGTAGGCCAATTTTTATGATTTTTTTTGGCATTTTGGATAGGTAATAAGCCGCACAATTTATTTCAAATGTAAATTTAGCAAAGCAGACGGATAAATGTTATTCAGGTTCTAACAAAATAGAAAAAGGAAAAAAACTGGGTTTTTTCAAAAATTCAATCGCTTTGAGCCACACTCTAAATTTTATTAGATTGACCCTTAACTTTTTATTTCTTGTTTTTTTCAATTCACATATTTCTATAGGGTGATACTTTAAATTTGGACACTGTTTTTCGTCCATAAAAATAAGGGCCTCCCTAATGTCACATACGTCGCAAATATATGCTACATGCGTCACAGTTTAATACAGACCATCTCTGGTAACTACACTACATGCAAAATCAAGTCGTTAAATATTTTTTTTAAAATTGACGGATAAAACAAAAACTCTGACATACAAAACATTATTCAAATCGATGCTCATATTAAATATTAAATAGAATAAACTGGACATCACATGCAAGCAAAACGTAAAAAATCAAAACAAAACATGAAATGCTTCTGTTATTTTACTTTCAGAACCGTCTAAACCTCTTAAATCGATAGCAAGTCACACTTCCTAACATTTTATCAATATAAAAATTTAATTTCACTGTTGGTATTATTGTATATGAAATCATATGTTTCATATGGCAAAAAGTTATTTTTCCAGTTAGTAGGAACGAAAAGCAATTAACCTTATGTGAAGTGTAAAAAGAAATTCAACACTAATTATCACGGACGAAAACACATCATCAAATGTGTTATATGAGAACACTTGAGAAACATCGAATATTAGAAAATATCTAAGTTATCAACTAATTTGTCTAATAATATGTGTCTCAGTGTGAGAACCATCACGCACCACTCCGCAGCGACAGGGGAATTTGTGAGCAAGCATTCATGCTATGTTTTAATTACGCTAGCCACCACCAGAAGGCTAACGGGTCGTTGAAATTTAACTTGAGAGAAAATACTCAAGTTATATGGCGTGAAAAAATAAAACG
This sequence comes from Muscina levida, assembly GCA_964034835.1. Classification (NCBI taxonomy): domain Eukaryota; kingdom Metazoa; phylum Arthropoda; class Insecta; order Diptera; family Muscidae; genus Muscina; species Muscina levida. The sequence continues at coordinate 91,587,038 of OZ035883.1, read as the reverse complement.
CATAAGAAGAGGCGGAGCTCTCAAGTACAATCTTGTACGTTTAGGACCAAACAAGTTGAATGAGAGAAACCAAAGCGAATGCAGTCGAGCATTAACTAACCCCCAAAAACGGACGAGAGAATAAAACATAGATTGAGTGATATTTTATATAACAAAATATGTTCCCCTGAAAGGGGAAATGTTGCAGAAGTAAGGAGACATTTGGCTAAGAAGTTTGCCGTCGAAAACATTGAACTCTCACGTTTATCTCTGTACATTATACTCTGTTAGGCTTACCCTGTTTAATTTTTCGGGGTATTTAATTAAATTAAAGTAGGTGTTTGTTATGCAACCCTTATTTTCACGCTTAAAGTCGGTATGTCGACTTTTATTTCGCCGCTTTTTGTTGTGTTATAGATATTTTATTTCCGTGTAATCCCTCTATTCCGGTATGTGTTGTTAGTATAATAATGTTTCTAATGACCGACTAAGACGACGTTCGAAAGCTCCTTTCCGGGTACCCACATGCGTTTGCTGTGAGATCTGGTTTTCAGCTGTCGTATTTGTTTTTTCGTTTATTCGCGAATGAACACATTTAACAAGTTTTCTTATTTGTCTCTGGTCATCTCGGAGATAGAGAGACACCATCACACAGACCTAAAAACTGTAAATGACGACTATTCAGTACACTCTTAACTCTTTTGGATGGCAGTTACGCAACGCTTAGCACACGCGATTCACGCATCTAAAACACTCGTATTGAGGTTGTTGCTGTGAAGAACGTATGATGTGACGTAGTAATTTGGGTAGAAATCACATTGAAAATTTCCATTTGTATCTAAACCTGTTCCTACTGTTATCCTTTCGTTGTGTTCATTACAAATGCTGGTTAACGCTGTGGTCCGGGTAATTTCTAGTTGTGTGTGTGTTTAATTATAAAGACGCGATGACCCAAAAATTTACGTGATATTTTAGAAGCATCTGTAGTTGCTACAAAATAATTATAGAAGGATTAGTAGACGTTTCCATTTACATACAAAGTGGGCCGATTTAAGATATTTGTCAATAAATGTGATGAATACGAGTATAAATACACAAGAAGAAGATGTAGTTAACAACAACACTAATAATAACACTATGCAACAATTTGAGGGTCATTGACTCGGGGGTGAATGAAACCAATATCGATATCAATTTAAAAAATTGATATTTTTGGCAAGTCGCGACCCATTTGAAAAAGTGTTTCAGAAACGCCGGTCCGGGATAGACGGGAAAATTTAAAAAAATAATAGAAACTTCTTCGCTCCCGGACCGGAATTTCTGCAGAATTTCATTAAATATCACAAAAATTCGTGATAATGTTCTACTAATGATGTTCTTCAATATTGCCAACTCGCGATCCATTTGAATATATATTTTAGAAACACCGGTCCGGGATAGAGGGGAAAACGGAAAAATTTCATACAAATGTATGAAAATAATACAAATTTCTTCGTTCCCGGACAGGCGTTTGAACAGCGTTTTACCGAATTGCATAATTTTTTGGCAAAATATAACGAAGTCTCTGTTTATGATATCTGCAAAATTTCAAACCATTCTGTGCATCTTTGTTTAACAAAGCGAAGCTCCATATATATATACATTTATGAAAAACTTACTGTTTTTTTTGTCTATCCCGGACCGGCGTTTTCGCAGTTGTTAAGCAAACGTCACAAAAATCCGTAAAAATGTTGGACTAATGTCTTTCTTCAATACTGCCGACTCGGGATCTATTTGAAAAAGTACTTTAGAAACGCCGGTCGGGGATAGACCGGAAAACCGAAAATAGTCATACAAATGTATGAAAATAATAGAAATTTGTTCGTTCCCGGACCGGCGTTGGGACAGTTCCATCAAATGCCATAATTTTTTGGGAGGATATAACCAAGTCTCCGTTTATGATTTCTGCAAAATTTCAAGCCATTCTGTGCATCTTTGCTTAAAAAAACGAAGAAAAAATCAATTTCTAGTACCGGGAAAATTCTATTTCCCGGGAAACCCGTTCCCGGGATCCCGGTACAAGCCTAGAGCACTAAAAATAATATCAAAATGTAAAGTAAATGAAATGTTAAGATGTATATTTTTGAGCAAGCAGTGCAAAATACTTTTTATGAGAGAGAACTAAACCAATATTCTTTTAAAACGTAAACTATCCCAAATGTATTTATACCCATAATTATTCATATTTTTTGATTCGAATTTGACTAAAGAAACAAACTTTAAACCGCTGTAAAAAATTGTGATGTAGTATAACAAATTCTTCTTTTTCTTAATTGGCAGCAGCAATAGAAATGCATCTATCAGTAGCCATTCCAAGCGCTTCGGTCTTTTGCGCTCCGTAGATAGTTAGGTTAGTCACAACAAGTGTATATATAAATCACTTTCACCTGGTCCATCCAATGAAGTTTTTGATTTTCTGATTTTCAATGCTCGAAAGGACTGCAGTAACATCCCACAATCCACGGCCAATGATATCTATATCATCCCCATATATTCGAGCAGTATGTGGATATTGTTGAAGATGGTACCATTCCTGTTTACTGCAGCCTTCCGCCATTACGATGTTAAAGAGATCGCAGGACAGTCTATCGCCTTGTCTAAAGCCTCGCTTGGTAGAAAATTGCTCTGTCAGTTTTAGCCAATTTTCCCTGAAGACTTCGTGTCAGTCAGTGTCATCTGCAAAGTCGTATTAGCTTCGCGGGGATACCAAACTCAGCCATAGCATCCAACAATTTCTGTCGTATCGGACTGTCGAATGCAGCTTTGTAGTCGATAAACAGATGGTAGGTGTTGACCTGCATTTCTTGGGTCTTCTTCATGATTTGTCGTAGAGTGAATATCTGGGCGGTCGTGGATTTACCAAGTCTAAAGCCACACTGATAAGGTCCAATAAGGTTTGCCAGAATGGGCTTTAGTCTTTCACATAACACACTAGACAGGGCCTTGTATGCGATAGGTTAAAAGCTAATCTCGCGAATGTTGGTACACACACCTGAATCGCCTTTCTTAAGCACGGGACATAGGATACTCAGATTCCAATCATCGGGTCTGCACACCTTTAGCCAAATCGTGTTTATAAACAGATGCATGCATTTTATCAGTTATCGCCGCCGCCATTAAAAAGCTCTGCCGGCAGTCCATCCGCCGCACCTTTATTATTTTTAATCCTTGCGATCGCCATGTTGATCTCGTTTTGGTGGTGGGCAATCTACTCCGTCGTCTATGATTTCGTTTGCTCAGAGGTGGAAAGTTACAGATCGTTACTCACTTGGGAGTGACCAGAATCGATTCCTTTGTTCCACTGTCCAAGGCCAAAGAGACGTCTCAGGAAAGTAGGTTTAAAACGCTGAAGCATGGTTGCATCGTGGGATTGGACGCGCAGATAGCATCCCTATGTAGGAGACGAGGGTTAGCAACCCACATCTTCCGAAATCTAAATTGCTAACGAATTGTTAAATGACGCCCTATGCTTCAATGGGAGTTAGAGGAACATATATATATATATATTGTGGATATCTTTATGCGGGAATCTGGTTCCACTCACAACAATGTATCTTGCCGACGCGAAACTAACCAGTCTGAATCCGTTATCGGAGGTGTTGTTGTGTAGACTGCATTTTGCGACTGCTGAACCAAGAGCATCTTCCCTTCCTGTTTTAGAAATGAAATCTCCCATAACAATTTTAATGTAATGTGCAGAGCAGCGATCATATACATATATACTCCAGGCGCTCATAGAATGCATCATTAATGTCATCGTCTTTGTCTTCCGTCCGGGCGTGTACACAAATCAGCGTAATGTAAAAATATTTCGCCCGGATGCGAATAGTGGCTATTCGGTCACTTACAGGGGTAAACCGCGAGACCAGGTGTCGAAGTCTCTTGCCGACTATGAAACCACATTCAAATTCGTGTCTTTCTGCATGGCAGCTGTAAAAGTTCTTTTGTCGTGTGCATCCCTGTACTGTCCATCTTATTTCATGTATGGCGGTGATATTAGCCTTGTATTTGTCAAGGACATCCGCCTGTTGGATAGAGACACCATATCTGTATAGAGTTTGGACATTCCAGGTGCATATCCTTAAATCATGGTCCTTATAAAGTTTGCGGGGACGTCAACATTTGGGTGGGTTCTGGTTTTTTCTTTTCTTGGTGTTTTCATTATACATAATTGTTTTATTTAAGGAGAGTGGCTAATTAGTCCACCGCACCCGATCCTAGTTTTATGGAGCTGCCTAAGCCACTAAGAGAGCCTCTGTGTTGAGCTTTAGTAACTTCTGTTACCTGCTTCCTGAGACGCATCGGCGTAAGAATGCCGATTAGCAAATTGGAGTTTTGACATTGGTTTGTTTCACCCCCGAAAAAGTATGATGAACTGTATAATAAATACCAATTTAAAATTTGTTAATAGCTCTTTACACTAAAAAACATTAAGCATAATGAGCAAAATATGCTTAATTGTCAGCTGTTGCCTAGATCACACGTTTTTCCATGCGCCTTTGAAATCGCCAACATTTTACTGCAACAAATCTATAAACATTGCTTCTACTACTGCCTCGTCCACGAATCGCTAATACATTTAACTACTAAGAATAATCATTTATGTGATTTTGTGTGAATTTTCTGTCCGTCCTTATTGTTTGGCCGTTTTACTGATAAATGTTAACAACAAAAAAATAATTTTTTTAACGGATCAACATTATTGAGAGAAAAAAATCGCAGCTACTTCCGTGTACAACTCTGTGTATTTTTCCGCATATACTGCTAAAATATGCTTACTTCTTTGCAACAACAAAATAAATGCAAAAATTTTAGGATATAAAAAAAACTTAATCTCCCTTTGCACCTCATGAATGAGGTATGGGATAGCTTCTCGCGTTGTTGTGAATTAACACGCTTTCTATTTTTAGATTCACAACTAACGGCACCTACTTGTTTATTGACGAATGCGAACGTCACTAGACACGACGATTGAATCGACGCTTAATACTGCGAAGTTGCTGTCAACAATATTCGAGGGGAGCCGACAATGAAAGAAAATTTTCTTTTTTTTTTCTTTTAAGATGACTGGAGCCAGGTTTGAACCTGCGATCTCCCGCATGGTAGTCGCGTGTTCTAACCACTATGCCACGGCCGGTCCCAATTTTAGGATATTCCTAAGACAAATATTCGGAATAATATGTTAAATGCGTTCTAGTGTAAAAAGGCTATAAAACATATTTCATTGCACATATTATTATGTACGTTTTCACATCGGACATAAACCCAATGGAAAGGAATTTTGTTTCTACAAATCTAGATATCAGGATACTGTTAAATTTTGAAAAAATTAAAATTGTTAAGCATGCTAAAAATCTTGGTATAGTTTTTAACAATAACTTAAGTTGATCGAATCACATTAACTCAGTTGCTATGGTCTACGCAAATCCATACAAATCTTTCAATAGAAGTACTACTTGCAAAGACATACATTCTGCCTGGATAAATCTTTGGCTGCGAGCTATTTTCAAACTTGATTCTACTAGCAAAAGAAAACTGAATGTTGTATATAATAATACTGTTCGATATATATATGAATTAAAAAAATTTTAACCTGTCTCTCATGCTTCAAATTCGCAATATGTGTTTCCTTTTAACAACCATTTAAACATTTGGACTAATTTGTACCTTTATAAAATAATATTAACCGAGAAACTATTATACCTGTTTCAAAAATGGCAATTTTCTAGATCCAATAGAGATAAGAAGCTTATTCCATTAATTCATCGTAATTTTCTGTCTGATTGGCAATTCTTTATTAATTCAATTCATCATTGGAATGTACTCCAAAACAGCCAGCAAACTAACGGTAACGCTAATAAATTAAAAAAAAAACTCATCATTGACTTATATTAAACGCACGATATTTGAATAATTGAATGATTTTAGATAAAAATTAACTTGTGTAATAGTTATACCATCACCCGTAGGGATGAAGGTATATATCATTTGATACGACCCAAAAGTGTAACACATAGAAGGAGTCACTTTAGACCCTAGGTTTCTTTGAACAAAATTCGATTCATGACTTTTTAAGTCGTTTGAGCCATGTCCGTCTGTCTGTCTGTCTGTCTGTCTGTCGGGTGGCTGTCCGGCTGGTTCGCACGATAACTTTCGAAAGACGCAACCAAATGTTTCGAAATTTTGCACGAGTTATTATTTTCTCAAAACTACTTACGGTATTGCAAATGGGCTACATGGCCCCGCCCCTTCTGGTACCTCCCATACAAATACATCATTCCGCCCACTTTAGAAATCGAGTAATAATATCAATACACCCTACGGAATCGTCCCCAAATTCTGTATTTAGTAAAGCTATAACAGGATAAAGTTTTGGAAAAAATTTTGAAAGCCTAGCCACGCCCCTTCTGGTACCTCCCATACAAATCTACCTTTCCGCCCACTATAGAGATGGAGAAATAATATCAATAAATTAAACGTGATCGTACCCAAATTCTATTTTGAGTAAAGTTATAACAAGATAAAGTTTTAGAGAAAAAAATTGGAAGTCTATTCATGCCCCATCTGGTACCTCCCATACACATCTGGTACCGCCCACTTTAGAAATCGATTAATATTATTAAAAGACCTAACGCGATCGTGCCCAAATTCTGTATTTGGTAAAGTTTAAGCAGGATAAAGTTTTGGAGAAAAAATCTGGAAGTCTAGACACGCCCCTTCTGGTACCTCCCATACAAATGTACCACTCCGCCTACTTTAGAAATAGAGTAATAATATCAATACACTCGACACGATCGTGCCCAACTTCTGTATTTTGTTATATTATAACAGGACATAGTTTTGGAGAAAAAATTGGAAGTCTAGACACGCCCCTTATGGTACCTCCCATACAAATGTAACTTTCCGCCCACTTTTGGGATGTAGTAATAATATCAGTACACCCAACGCAATCGTGCGCAAATTCTGTATTTAGTAAAGCTATAACAGGCTAAAGTTATGGAGAATAAATCTGGAGCCTAAACACACCCCTTCACGTACCTCCCATACAAATGTACCACCCCTCCGCCCAATTTCGAAATCGAGTAATAATATCAATAAAATAGAAAATTATTTGTTTTACTGAGGGTAAGGGTAAATGTAAGTCGGGTTGCCCGACTGAAACTTTCTAACTGGTTTTAATTACAAATCGATTATTTTCAATAACTCAAGACTTAAACGATATATTATATTGGGTGATGGTATTTATCAGTCAGTTTAACTGACTGAAATTTCTGTACTGGTTTTAATATCCATTCTTTCTCTCATTATGTTGTTAAAACAATTTTATATTTATCATTTTTTATTTTTTATATTAAAAATTCTGTTGTATAGGATATCAAATAATAACCATATGTACAGTCCCATGGGGACTATGAGCGAAAAGTTTTCGGAGACAATCCCCAAAATTATTTTTTTTTTGTAAAATAAAATTTAGTTTGTTCGAAAAACAGATAGATTTAAGATATATAAGAAAATGTTTATACATTATATTAATATCTAATAAATAACAAGCGAAAACAAAAATATTATTAAAATTTCTACAATTTTATTTTTTACAAATAAATATTAAAAAAGCATGTGACTGGTATTATAGGTACTAAACTTAACCAATGCAAAAAATAAAAATAGGTTAAAGCTTAAAAGATGTTACCTTAATCTGATTACACTGTGCAACAACCAAAATCGGAATGGGATGAAACCAAATGCAAATGAAAGTTGACATTATGTATAACAAACCCCTCAAGGGATTTCCTATGTTTAGTGCGAGATTTTTTTTTACACGCATTTGAAGTTGGTGATTTTTAAACGCTGCACAGTGGTTCCTTTTTGGTTTTTTTTGGAATTAATTCTGTAACTTTTGAACGGATAATGCTATCTTGATGAAATTTGAAATAGTTAAAGTTTTCGAGATGATTTGGAAATATTTGGCTCCCTAGGGGGTGTGGGGGCCACTGCGTGGCCCTCCAAAGTTGGTCACCTCGGGTGTTTCAAAATTTCAAATGCTTGAGGAATGTGCATTTATGAACCGATTTAAAAGATATTTTGCATTTAGATAGTGCTTCAAAAAACCTTCAAAAACATGCTAACATGCATATGTTATCTCATTTATGTCAAGAGATATTTGAGAAAATAAAAAAAATTGTGTCATTTTTGGACGAGGTTGATTTGGTATTTTTAAGGGTGTGAGCTCAGTTTTTCCTTGATTTTAAATATATTTATATCGTTAGTTAGCTTATAAAATTCTGAATGAAATTGCTGAAAAAATAATGCAAATATTTTGTTAAAATCAAAAGTTATAAGCATCGCAAGTAAAAGTTTCCAAAAAAATTCATATTTTTACTGTTTTTTTCCAAAAAGGCGACTACATTCTTTCGTTTGTAAAAAAAATATTTCTTCCGGGAAGTGGCAATTTCTTAATTTTTCCTCATAGAAATGTTGATGCAGATGCATTTAATGCTAAATTTGAATCAGTTCAGCAAAATGGTTCCCCGGCAAGGGAAGTCAAAAATACCCCATTTTTGAAAAAAAAAATTTTTTGTTTTAGAAAATTCTCAAATCGCAAAGCGCCAACGAGAAAGCTCATTATATATTTTTTTGACCACATATGTGGACTAGTTAACCGTAACGTATTTCAACATCCCTGCCATAAACAAAGACAGTGTGGCCATTTTAGTAAAAAATTCGGAATTTTGGAACATATTTTCCCCGTTTTGGGAATTTGGGTATTTTGTTATAAGATATGGCAACATATTGGTATTCGTTTTTTTAAGGACAATTTTATGTACTTTATTCCAATATTTCGTTAAGATATTCCAGTCCGTTTGAATTTTACGCTATTTTTCATATAAGATATTATTTCTCCAAAAAATACGTTTTGACCAAATTTTATATTTGACTCAGAATCATGCCCAAAATAAAATGTGCTTTTAATTAATTTTTGTAAATTATTAAACTTCATGTCGTTCCCTTTTATTTATTTATTTATTTATTTATTTATTTATTTACTTAGTCTACTGACATAATTATCTTACAGACTAATTTACAGTAATTCAATTAATAGTTTAAATTAAATTCCATTAGTTAAAAATTTTAAATAAGTTCAATTTAAAATTTATTTTATTTATATTAAAATTAATTAAAGGGGAAAAACTATTGCATAACTTTAAACATCTTGCGATTGGTTCATTGATTCCATAATTAGAACGATGAAAATCTTCACGAAACAGACGGTCATGACGTAACTCACGAGGAGGATTATACAAAGATACAAGATTTTTTAACTCAATACAATCAATTTCATTAGAAATAATGTTATAAATGAACATTATTGAAAATATTGTCCTTCGATCTCTTAGGGATTGAAGGCCCAAAAACTTTCGGCGAGCATCATATGGAATAGTTCCATCCGCCCACCTAACTTTTTTAAATGCAAAATTCGTAAAAATTTTTTGAATTCTTTCAATTTTGTTTGTATGGATAGTATAAAATGGATTCCAAATTAAAGAACAATATTCCAATTGACTTCTCACAAAAGAAACATATAATGTTTTGAATGTATTGGGTCTTTAAAATCTGTAGAATTTCTTCTAACAAAACCTAGCATTGAATAAGCTTTTGCTGTTATATAATCAATATGGTTAGAAAATTGCAGTTTTGAATCAAATATAACACCGAGATCTTTAACTTCATCTACTCTTCTCAAAACGACATCGCCAATGTTGTAATTAAAAACCACTGGTGTGTGGCAACGTGTATAAGTGACAGTACAACACTTATCTACATTTAAACCAAGCATATTTAACTTGCACCATTCTGCCAATGCCAATAAGTCTTTTTGAATCATTAAAGACTGTGATAAATTTGAAACTTTACCAAACAATTTTAAGTCATCAGCAACGATATGCAATACTTGTATGTCAAGAGTTTAATTATTGTTTATAATTATAATCAAACTTCACTACCTCTGTAAAAAAAGTATATATCGTGAAACATACATATATATGGGGGCTATATCTAAATCTGAACCGATATGCTTAGTTTTGTTACCACATTAGAATAGTGTGAAAAAACTAAGATGTGCAAAGTTTTGTTAACATCAGAGCAAAAATGTGGTTTTTGGCAACAATAATCTATAAAAGGTTATGCTAATTTGTATGGGAGGTACCAGAAGGGGCGGGGCAAGTGGACCCATTATTTCAGTATATACTTCACGCTGTCAAATAATAATACCATCCAAATTTTAGCTTCGTAGAGCCCTCCATCAGGAAGTTAGTGACAATATAGTGGTTTTAGTGAAATAGGTAATTTTGTATGGGAGGTACTTGAGGGGGCGTGGCTATTTCGCCCATTTTCCAACCAACATTACGACTAGTGAATTTTATGCCACTGGTAAATTTCTATTCAAATTGATTAAGAACTACTCCAATTATCGTCTTAACCATTTGCCCGGCCGGCCAGACGGACATAGCTTTATTGGGTTAAAAAGCTCCAAAACTTATTTTTTGTAAAGAAATCTAGGGTCTCAGTTATATGTCCGTTGTGTTTAACTTTTTCCCGTTTAAAATTATATATTCTCTCTACCATGTAGCTGGGCTTGTACAAATTTTATTCAAAATTTGTTAAAAATTGTAATAATAACAGACAAAATCCACAAAAACATATAAATATTGCATTAAAAATCAAATTTTTAACTTAAAAAATAATTTTGCTTAACATATTTATGCAATTAGAGACATTTTTAGTACACATGAGACTAAAACATCATTATGGAGTCGTTACTTATTAATAAAACTTACAAGCTCATAGACTCTTTAATTAAGTTATTTATGATTTATAAATCCCTATGCACAGGAATGCGAGACAAATTACGAAAAATGTCCCTTATTGCATAAATATGTTAAGCAAAATTATTTTTTAAGTTATATATTTGATTTTTAATGCAATATTCATATGTTTTTGATGCTTTTTATTGTAATTTTTACCATTTTTAGCAAATTTTGAACAAAATTTGTATAATCTCAGCAACATCGAAGAGGAAATATATAATTTTATACGGGAAGAAGTTAAGCCCATCAGTGCATATAACTGAGACTCTAGATTCCTTCAGAAAAAATAAGTTTCGGGACTTCTTAACCCAATAAAGCTATGTCCGTCTGGCCGGCTGGGTAAATGGTTACGACGATAAATGGAGTAGTTCTTAATGAATTTCAATAGAAATTTACCAGTGGCATAAAATTCACTAGTCGCGATGTTGATCGGAAAATGGGCGAAATAGCCACGCCCCCTCAAGTACCTCCCATACAAAATTACCTATTTCTCTAAAACCACTATATTGTCACTAACTTCCTGATGGAGGGCTCTACGAAGCTAAAATTTGGATGGTATTATTATTTGACAGCGTGTAGTATATACTGAGATAATGGGTCCGCTTGCCCCGCCCCTTCTGGTACCTCCCATACAAATTAGCATAACCTTTTATACATTATTGTAGCCAAAAACCACATTTTTGTTCTAGTGTTAACAAAACTTTGCATATCATAGTTTTTTCACACTATTCTAATGTGGTAACAAAACTAAGCATATCGGTTCAGATTTAGATATAGCCCCCATATATATGTATGTTTCACGATATATACTTTTTTTACAGAGGTAGTGAAGTTTGATTATAATTATAAACAATAATTAAACTCTTGACATACAAGTATTGCATATCGTTGAAAAGGGAACGACATGAAGTTTAATAATTTACAAAAATTAGTTAAAAGCACATTTTATTTTGGGCATGATTCTGAGTCAAATATAAAATTTGGTCAAAACGTATTTTTTGGAGAAATAATATCTTATATGAAAAATAGCGTAAAATTCAAACGGACTGGAATATCTTAACGAAATATTGGAATAAAGTACATAAAATTGTCCTTAAAAAAACGAATACCAATATGTTGCCATATCTTATAACAAAATACCCAAATTCCCAAAACGGGGAAAATATGTTCCAAAATTCCGAATTTTTTACTAAAATGGCCACACTGTCTTTGTTTATGGCAGGGATGTTGAAATACGTTACGGTTAACTAGTCCACATATGTGGTCAAAAAAATATATAATGAGCTTTCTCGTTGGCGCTTTGCGATTTGAGAATTTTCAAAAACAAAAAATTTTTTTTTTCAAAAATGGGGTATTTTTGACTTCCCTTGCCGGGGAACCATTTTGCTGAACTGATTCAAATTTAGCATTAAATGCATCTGCATCAACATTTCTATGAGGAATAATTAAGAAATTGCCACTTCCCGGAAGAAATATTTTTTTACAAACGAAAGAATGTAGTCGCCTTTTTGCAAAAAAACAGTAAAAGTATGAATTTTTTTGGAAACTTTTACTTGCGATGCTTATAACTTTTGATTGGAACAAAATATTTGCATTATTTCATTCAGAATTTTATTAGCTAACTAACGATATAAATATATTTAAAATCAAGGAAAAACTGAGCTCACACCCTTAAAAATACCAAATCAACCTCGTCCAAAAATGACACAATTATTTTCTCAAATATCTCTTGACATAAATGAGATAACATATGCATGTTAGCATGTTTTTTGAAGGTTTTTTGAAGCACTATCTAAATGCAAAATATCTTTTAAATCGGTTCATAAATGCACATTCCTCAAGCATTTGAAATTTTGAAACACCCGAGGTGACCAACTTTGGAGGGCCACGCAGTGTCCCCCACACCCCCTAGGGAGCCAAATATTTCCAAATCATCTCGAAAACACCTCAGCTTTAACTATTTCAAATTTCATCAAGATAGCATTATCCGTTCAAAAGTTACAGAATTAATTCCAAAAAAAAACCAAAAAGGAACCACTGTGCGCTGGCTAACAAGAAGAATTCATTAAAAAAGTCATAAAATAATGCTATTTATCCCGGAAAGTTGTGGTATCTTACTGTTTTTGGGGTCGAGGAATCCATTTTTGACATTTATTTTTATTTTTAAGCGCCGCTAGAGGGCGCTTTCGTACAATTTTTTGGTTTAGATCGAATTTTTTGTCTTTTCACACGATTACAGCCGTAGATTAAGAGCTATCGAGCTGAAATTTGGTATCTGATCTTCTATCCACCAAGCGGAGATTGGGTTCTTAGATGGGCATGTTCGGATAAAACCTACTCCCACCTCCCATACAAACTGTACCTTTTTTGAGGTCTGTCCCTGCGATCACAGTCGTAGACTAAGAGCTTAAGAGCTATCGAACTGAAATTTGGTACGCAAGCTTCTATCCCCTAAGCGGAGATTAAGTTCTTAAATGGGCATGATCGAACAAAAACTACTACCACCTCCCATACAAACTTGCCCTATTTAGGGGTGTTCGTCTGTTTGTCTTCTTAATTACAGCCTTAGATTAAGAGCTATCGAGCTGAAACTTGGTACTCAAACTTCTAACCGCTTAGGGAAAGTTAAGTTCTAAGAAGAGCAAGATCAGACAAAAACTCCTCAAACCCCAAAATATGGGAAGTTTGCATTGGAGGTAGGAGAAGTTTTTGTCCGATCATGCTCATCTTAGAATTAAACTTTCTCTAAGAAGTTAGAAGCTTGCATACCAAATTTCAGCTCGATAGCTCTTGATCTAGCGAGGAAAAATAGACGGACATCCCCAAAAAGGGTTATTTTGTATGGAAGGTGGGAGTAGTTTTTGTCCGACCATGCCCATCTTAGAACTCAATATCCGCTTAGAGGATAGAAGCTAGCACACCAAATTTCAGCTCGATAGCTCTTAAGCTCTTAGTCTACGACTGTGATCGCAGGGACAGACCTCAAAAAAGGTACAATTTGTATGGGAGGTGGGAGTAGGTTTTATCCGATCATGCCCATCTAAGAACCCAATCTCCGCTTGGTGGATAGAAGATCGGATACCAAATTTCAGCTCGATAGCTCTTAATCTACGGCTGTAATCGTGTGAAAAGACAAAAAATTCGATCTAAACAAAAAATATGTACGAAAGCGCCCTCTGGCGGCGCTTAAAAATAAAAATAAATGTCAAAAATGGATTCCTCGACCCCAAAAACAGTAAGATACCACAACTTTCCGGGATAAATAGCATTATTTTATGACTTTTTTAATGAATTCTTCTTGTTAGCCAGCGTTTAAAAATCACCAACTTCAAATGCGTGTAAAAAAAAATCTCGCACTAAACTTAAGAAACCCCTTGGGGTTTTGTTATACATAATGTCAACTTTCATTTCCTTTTGGTTTCATCCCATTCCGATTCCAAAAGTTCAATTTTGTGTCACAGTGTTATTATTATTTTATTTTACGATTACAGAGTCAGATTAAAAGTTTACACATATTTAACCCATTCAGAGCCAACAACTTATAATGTGTTAAAAATTCGAGATACTGCAACTAAAACAGAGATTATACACATAGTGGGGACTATGACCGCTGTCATTATGGACATAAATCCCATAATGGGGATAATATCCGATTTCATTTAAGTCATAATCCTCTTTTTTATGAAGTTTTAGCCCAACTTATTTTTGGGGTTATGACCGATTTTTTTCTGTCTTAATCCCTATTATTTTAATGTTCCGAAAATAAACGGACATAACCCCCATAAGGGAAATAGGGATCATGTTCGTGGAGATTATGACACGACACCATTAGTTTATTGTAGAGTATCCAATTAATCGGGTTTAGATTTTGTTCGATTAAAAAAATAATCGAAAAAATAAATCTGTAAATTTTTAAATCGTTAAATTTTATTAATAAAAAACAGAAAAATAATATTAAAACGTAAAAACAAACGGAAAATAATAAATCACGTGAATTCAAAAACGTTTAATAAAAATAATAATTATTTTTTATTTTAAAAGATTTTATTCACATCTTCTAAAATAATCTTTTTAAAATAATATGCAATTAAGATGTTTGGCTTTTAGTCGAATTTTGTTTCGTTTTAATGAAGCTTGACTTTGAAAGCACCCTTTCACTTAAAGTAGTAATTGGAGAAACTGAAAGAATTGCATTGACAAGTTTTTCTGATAATTTTTTTGTTTCATCTAGATACAGAAAATCATAAATTATATTACAGTTTACATTCAAATTTTGAATACTTTTTTAAGTATCGTTTAATTCCAGTAAAAGATTATTGTCATTGATTTCAATTATTTCATCTTCTTCTTCCAACACTATATCATCATCTGATATATTTTGTATAGCTTCAGTGTGAAATAACCGATCATACATTTTCGAGACAAAGTCTATTGTTTCCGTTTTGGAGCTATATTTTAAAAAGTTATTATTAAGGTAAAAAGCAAGTGAGTTAAGTACTTTCATTCGACTATCATTTATTCTAAACTTAAGGTGGACAGTCAAATCCTTTGAAAACGAATTATTTGCCTTGTCTAAATTGTTAATAAAAATTGTTTTAATAACACTGTGCTACACACAAAATATACAGGGGTTCTAATGTAGCATTTCTGTTAGACTGGAGTCCATAGAGTTAAGTGGTACTTTTAGTTTTTCTCGGTCACTTCGTTAAGTAATGTTTTTATAGCAAATTAAGTGAAATGACGATATTCCTATAACTACAAGTTCCAAAATTCATAAGTCTTCTCTTTGTAAACCGATCTTCAAAAGCTTACATCTGTTGTAAAGCTTTGACTTTCACCTTTTATTAAAAAAAAGAATTTTGAAAATCGGTTAAAAAATAGTGAAACGGCGGCTGTTTAAGCAAAACAACCTCGAAAAAAAATTACGAATTCTCATTTTCTCAACGCTCTCAGTTGATCATGAAGCAGCGCAATATATATTTTTTATTTTTGTATTATGCTATATTAAAGTAGCTTTCTAAAATAGGTAAGTTTATAAGAATCGGTGGAAAAATGAATGAGTTATGCTAATAAAAGGTGAAAGTCATAGCTTTACAACAGATGTGAGCTTTTGAAGATCAGTTTACAAAGAGAAGACTTATGAATTTTGGAACTTGTAATTTTAGGAATATCGTCATTTCACTTAATTTGGTATAAAAACATTACTTAACGAAGTGACCGAGAAAAACTAAAAGTACCACTTTACTCTATGGACTCTAGTCTAACAGAAATGTTACATGAGAACCCCTGTATATTTTTTTTCTTCACATTTGTATCACTGTGTAATTTAAAAAAAATAATTTAAATCGATTAATCGGTTTAAATTGATCGATTATTCGTTAATCGAAATTTACTATTTTTTCTTAATCGACAAATTATTATTATGAAAATTGGTCGATTAATTTATATTGTGATAGGATACAGCATACAAATGACCAAACTCACGCCCATAGTCTTATATACATATAATTTTTGTAAGTACACTGAAATCAGTCAAACTTATATTGGGTAATGGTATTTATCGGTTTGTTAAGCTGACTGAAATATCTGTACTGGTTTATGTACAAATGGACCTGGTAGGTAGCGCTGGGGTGGATTTATATCGTAAATTTGAATGAATTGACCAATTTAACGGAAAGTTATAATATATATTTGTATGAAAATGACAAAAAAATTTATGTATGTTACAAATCGACCCGATAGGTGGCGCTGGGGTGGACATATACAGAGAGTTTGAACGAATGGATCAATTTTACTGTAATACAAAATAAATGTTTGTTTGATCATGATAACAAAGTTTTTGTATGTATATGTGGCACTGGAGTGAACTATTTTCGAAAAATTATATTAATGGCCGCATTTTACTGAAACGCAGTATGGTAAACATCTTTATGGACCGATTTACCTGAAATTTAAAATGTATATTTGTTTGATCATGAGAAAAAAATTCATGTACAAATGGACCCGGTAGGTGGCGATGCACATAAAAGATTTGTCACTGCAGGTATAAATAAACAGACAAAAGTTATATGTTTGATTACTGGGCCGAATTGGCGTGGTAAATGTAATTTTTTAACTACAGAGCATAAAAATTCAAGACATAGATGGTACTTGGTACTACACAAATTAGTATATAGACGAACTTGTTATTTTCGATCAGTCGGAGAGGTGTTGTGGCACAAATGTTTTTAGTAGTGAAGAAATGCAATTTGATACACAGATATTACATAGCACTACATAAATGAAACCAGTAAGAAAGTTTCAGTCGGGTAGCTCGACTTACACATACCCTCACCCTCAGTAAAACATAAAATGTTTTATAATATTGATATTATTACTCGATTTCTAAATTGGGTTGGAGTGGTACATTTGTATGGGAGGTACCAGAAGGGGCGTGTCTAGACATCCATATTTTTTCTCAAAAACTTTATCCTGTTATAGCTGTACTAAACACAGAATTTGTGCACGATTACGTTAGGTATATTAATAATATTAATCGATTTCTAAAGTGGGCGGTACCAGAAGGGGCGCGGGTAGACTTTCTGTTTTACTCTCCAAAATTTTTTCATGTTAAAGCTTAACAAAATACAGAATTTGGGCACGATCGCGTCGAGTGTATTGATATTATTACTTTATCTCTTAAGTAGACGGAAAAGAACATTCGCATGGGAGGTTACAGAAGGGGCTTGGCTAGACTATACATTTTTTTCCAAAACTTTATTCTAATATAGCTTTACTAAATACAGAATTTGGGTACGATCCCGTTGGGTGTATTGATATTGTACGTCGATTTCTAAAGTGGGCTGAATGATGTATTTGTATGGGAGGTACCAGAAGGGGCGGGACCATGTAGCCCATTTGCAATACCGTAGGTAGTTTTGGGGAAATATAAACTCGTGCAAAATTTCAAGACATTTGGTGCGTCTTTCGAATTTATCGTTCGCACCAGCCGGACAGCCAGACAGACAGACGGACATGGCTCAAACGACTTAAAAATCATAAATCTATTTTGGTTCAAAGAAACCTAGGGTCTAAAGTAACTCCTTTTATGTGCTACACTTTTGGGTCGTATCAAATGATATATAGCCTCCTATCAGTAGTATGAGGGTATAAATAATGTAGGAATATTTATTTTTTATAGGAGGGCATAGCGTGGCCCGTACCGTGTGAAGACGGCCTTCCCTGCAATATTCTTAGTGTAAACTTTAGAAAATATATAACATTTGAGTTACAGATGTAAAATATGGTAAGTGCATGTGAGGGTTCCTTTCTAATGTTATATGACTACTTTCCCTTAAGACATATTCCATTTGTGTCCTTAGACGTTGGTACATTTCACAGTTATGTATTTATAAATATCTAAACAAAGGACAAAGCGTGAATATATCATTTCCCAATTAAAAGATAAAATATATATATCACTGTTTTACATTACATTAAGACATCAAACAATAAATATATGTCCGTTACATTAATGAAATACGTTGAATTGAAAAAAATTATAGCTGCTGGGTTTTTGTTTTTATTGGCGGTAGTCGTCTGCAGCGCCAAATTACTGTCATAGATCCAATTCCCACACACTACGCGTTAGTTGTGTTTTATTTAACAGCCGAAATATTTACTTGAAAAAAATTGTATGGCAGATCAACGTTTGCCGGGTCAGCTAGTAAATTGTATATATATTGAAATAAAATTATATAAATTACTAGTGGGCCCGGCAATGCTTTGCTATAGCATATTAACATATTATTTCACATCTCCAAAGTGCTATTTAAACGCTAATTAATATATTTGTAGGTATACAAAGTATTTTAAAAATGATTCTTAAGCTCGACAATAATATGTTGAGATAAATTGTTTATGTAACTAATTTCAAATAACTCCTTAACATGGAAGTTTTATTGTTTTGAATGCTAAATTTCTTAGGTTCTATGACGATAGTAAAATGTTCTTCAGTACAGTCATATCTATAGACGCGCCGACATGTAGATGCTGTTTTTTCTGTATGTAAGACGAAAAACCCTTCCTTCAATAATCGGGAACAGACATTACGCTAAAAATCGAAATGAAATTTTTATTTTTATCAGTAGTAGCGGGAGCCGTCGAACAATTTTAATATCTGCTTTGAGTCCCATATAAATAATGTATACCAAGGAGTGAATTTCATAGTTAAAACCACATATATTTGTTAATCCATAAATGGCCTATATATTCAACCCTCAAAATATATACAGCATAACCATTTTCGGTGATCCATTTATGAATGGCAGGTCAAAAACTGCACCTACCTCGTGCTTTTATCTGTATTTCTAAGCTATATGTTTTTTAAATGTTCATAAAAATAGTAAAAACCACCATATTTCCTTTTAACTTTATAATAAACTTAAAATCTAATCAATTGTCTACAATTAAATGTAAAAAACGCCTCGGTAGGTCATTCAGAAGATATAAATAATGTTAAGTAAAGATGGGCATTCGGCATATAACGTCCGCAACGGAAAACAAGGTTTTTTAAATTTAACTGCTTGAATATTTAGTTTTTCCTCAATCCAAGTACGTTCGAAAAGGGGCCAATAGTGCGCTTAATATATATATATATATGAATATGTTTTTTTTACACCATTCTACAGAAAATGTGAATGACAAAGTGCGTAACGACCGCGACGGAATTAATTTTTTTAAAATTTTATTTATTGAACACAGCAATTGTAAACTCATATGAAATGTTTGTGGAATGGGGGCATTAATTAGTTCTACTGTTTCAGCCAAAGATACAACCTGTTGGCGGTTCTGATATTAGGAGCGTTTCATTATCTTCAACATAATTCCACGCTACTACCATGTATTGCTCTTAGTCAACTGTTACGGTGCCAGTACCATATTGATTTGCATTATATTAATGCAAATGTACATACAATCTTTTCTCATGATCAAACAAACATACATTCTGAATTTTAGTTAAATTGGTCAATCCATTCAAAATTTCTAAATAAGTCCACTCCAGCGCCACCTGTCGAGTCCATTTGTACATAAAATGTTTTCTCTTTATCAAACCAATATACATTCTGAATTTTAGTTAAATTGGTCCATCCACTCAAATTTTCGAAATAAGCCCACTAAAGCGATACTTACCGGGTCTATTCATAAAATATATATAATTCTTATATTTATACCTGTGTTTGTCAATAGTTCCTTAACAGACTGTCTGATGTGGGTGCAATTTTTTAGGATAAATAATATAGTAGGAAAAAGTGTAACGCCCGCAACGGACGAATTTCAAGTTTTTGGATGAACCACTAAATGTAGAACTCTTAATAAAGTATTTTTAAAATCCTTAAATATTCCTCTTTCCTTTATGTATTTCGATTTTTTTTGTTACTATGCAATATTTGCTAAAATAGACGAAAATATACATTGACATCCAAAACTACTACTTGTAACGACCGCAACGGCACTTTTGGCTCGAATATCTTTTTTGTCAAAAGTAGTTAAACAAACAATTAAATGTCATTTCAAAGTACTCTCAAATAACTGTTGTTTGCTGAAGTTTATTTATAAATATCTCACCCAAAACGCAAACAGGATTAATATAACAAAACATAAATGCGTACGAATGTAACGTCCGCAACACAGGATTTGCCCATATATTACATATACGATACAATTATCCCCCTTTTGTCTACGTATATAATAAAAATAAATAGATTACTATGTAAAAATTTTATTACTTTTTTAAAAAAAGTAAAAAGTTCTGAGCCAGAGCAATTTTTGAAAAGGGGGTGTGGCACCGCCCTATTCCACCTTAGGTGTAATTCGTACTGTACGATCAACATATATACCAAACCTCATCTTGATACCTCTAATAGTTCATGAGATATAAGTTTAAGTTTCAGGTTATATGGGCGGTGCCACGCCCTTTTATCCAATCATAACCAAGTCTGGCCAAAGACTATAGCAGGTCAACAGTACAACATTTGGAAAGTTTCATGACAATCGGTCTATTACTATGGCCACTAGAGCGATTTATAATAAGGGGGGAGTGGCACCGCCCACTTTTCCAAAAGATGTTACGCATATGTCACTCAGTGATAATGTAGCATTCTAATAGTGAAAGAATTTTTAAATTCGGATAAGTAATTTAATTAATCTCCATTTTTTGTGATTTCGCCCCTCTGTGCGCCGTGTTGGAACCATTTCTCCTTCCAATGATTTCCAATGACATGAGAAATAAACAAATCAATTTAACGTCCACTGGATCTAATTCTTCCACCAGTTGGATCTTATATGAATGTAGGCCAAGATCTTTCGAGATGCTGAGAACGGCGACGGTTCGATAAATTCGAGCCGCATGTCACACTTACGTCTACAGCGGCGATGGCTTCTTCGGTACGCACGGTACGCGGTTGATTTGGATAAATATTATCCAAAACAGTAAACGCGGTCGATCCATAGTATTGTTCATATGAATGATAATGTGCACCATAAACTTGACAAGTTTGGTGAACAGACGGCGAATTTTGAAAATAAATTTTCACGATTTGTAAACATTGTTATAGTGTAAATCTTTGCATGGTGGTTTGCCAAAGTATACCAAAAGAAAGTTTAACACACTTCATATGTGTGACAGCTAGATTTAGACTTATCCCTTTCAGAAGTTCTATACGTCAAAAAAATACATATATAGTTTATTTCCAAATGTTCGGTAATGCTACCTCTGACATTCTATAAAAATTCAAATTGATGGTGCATCAAACAAAAGCTGTTTTCCTATCCAACACCAATCAATATTGCTTAAATTTTCTATTTATAAGATTTATTACCGAGATTTTCTCTCCTGAAAAGTAATTGAAAAGCACATACCTGTAAGTAAATGAAAAACACATCGCTGTTTTAGTCGGCACAACTACGAAATGTCCTCAACTGCCTGATATATGCACAATTGTTTAATAAAGTTAAAAAATCAAATATAGAAGCGCGCGGGCGGCGATTCGGCACTTTTCACTAGCATTGTTTCAAATAGCCTGTTCATTAGGGTAATAACTATTTTTGGACAACATTTTTCTAATGGCAAATATTGTATTAATGATAAAAAAAACTATTTCAGTTCAATTTGCTATAAAAAAACCTTACGCACCGACAGCGATTTCTAAAATGCCTTTAATAGATGTTT
Organism: Muscina levida; assembly: GCA_964034835.1. NCBI lineage: Eukaryota > Metazoa > Arthropoda > Insecta > Diptera > Muscidae > Muscina > Muscina levida. The sequence goes on along the minus strand of OZ035883.1, from coordinate 91,564,946 downwards.
TTTTAATTTTTTTTAATAAATTTTTTTTTTAAACAATGTTTATACATAAGTTAGTATGTAAACAAATAATAACAATAAATGATTAAAAGTAGGTATTGTAAGCTATAAACTTTAGGTTCAAAATACGCGATGTTTTACAAAGCGGATATATATCTTGTACTGTTTTTATTTCAATAAAAAAAAATTTTTTAAACTTATTTTGATTCAAAACTTAAACGCGTTTATTGCGTAACCTTTTTTAACGATAGCGAAAAACTGAAAACGCAGTTCTTAATATTTGTCCATGCCCTACACGATTTTGTCTGGGGTGATTTGATATTTGCAAAAAATGCAAAAAGTTATCACCCTACTGTTCATACCTTTATGCGAACTGCAACGTACTGTGAAATTTTGAGGAAGATCAAACTATTACTTTGACAGTTAAAACGGTTTATTTCAACTTCAGAGAGATTTTTGAAAAGGGGGCGTTACATTGCCCAATTCCGTCCAGGCTGTAATTAGTACTGCACCAACAACATATATACCAATACATACCTCTGATATTTCATGAGATATAACCTTATTAATTTTAAAATTGTATGGGCGGTGCCACGTCCCTTTATCCAATCACAATCAAGTATAGCCAAATGCTATCAACAGGTCATCAGTGCTACTTTGTACTACTTTGTCTATTGGAGAAGATGTCAGATCGATTTATCAAAAGGGGGCGTGGCAACGCCTTCTTCCGCCCTGGCTGTAATTAATACTGCACTAACAACATATATAGCAAATCTCATCTTTATGCCTCTGATAGTTCATGAGATATAGCCCTTTTAATTTTCAAGTTAATTAGAAAAGCCGTCAGAGATTTTTGGAAAGAGGGCGTGGCGCCACCCACTTTTTGGAAATCGGTCCAGCCGTTTTTGAGTTTTAGCGAGACTAACGCACAGTAATTCATTTTTATACACATAGATATAAGATATATATATTGTCATACCTACCACGCCTCCTTATGCGCGTTACAAATGGAAGAACATTAGTAATATACCCTTCACACTGTTCATGCCCGTGGTTAAGGGTATACAAATTTCCATTAAATGTTCGCGAAATTATAAAGTTGAGGATGAGAATGCGCCGAAGGCAAATATTTATTTTTTTTGTGATGAAAGGAAATGTTTCGACATAGTTCTTGTTTATATAAGTGTAATTGTATGGTATTAGAAATAAAAAAATAAATGTTGTTAAGATTTTGAAAGTGATGGAAATGTTTTTACTGAAGCGACGTAGGCAAAAAACTTTCCTCAAAAAAAGTTGCGCGATTTTGGTTAGGATAGTTTTTATTTTTTATACCCTTCACCATGCGCAAGAATGGAGTGAAGGGTATATTAATTTTTTTTTTCCATTTATAACGCCCATAAGGAGGCGTGGTAGGTATGACAATATATATATATAAATGATCAGCATCGAAATCTGAGTCGATTAAAGGTGACCGTCTGTCCGTCCGTCTGCCTGTCCTCGCGATTACAGCCGCAGTTAAAGAGATATCGAGCTGAAATTTGGAATGCAAGCTTCTATCCTCAAAGCGGAGGTTAAGTTCTAAGATGAGCCCAATCGGTCAAAAAGTACTCCCACCTCCCATACAAACTTCCCCTTTTTGGGGTCTGTCCCTGCGATCACAGCCGTAGTTTAAGGGCAATCAAGCTGATATTTTGAGCTTCACTACACTAAGCGGAGGTTGAGTATTAAGATGAGCCCGATCGGACAAAAAATACTCCCACCTCCCATACAAAATCCCTCTTTTTGGGGGTATCCGTATGTCAGTCCTCGCGATTACAGCAGTAATTTGAGAGCAATCCAGCTGAAATATTGTACGCAAGCTTTGCTGCCTTCAGTCGAGGTTGAGATCTAAGACGAGCCCGATCGGTCAAAAACTACTCCCACCTCCCATACGCACCCCCCCCCCCTTTTTGGGGTATCCCTACGATTACAGTTGTAGTTTAAGGGCAATCAAGCTGAAATTTTGTATGCAAGCTTGCCTACACAAAGTGGAGGTTGAGTAGTAAGATGAGACCGATCTGTCAAATACTACCATCACCTCCCATACAAAATCCCTCTTTTTGGGGGTGTCCGTATGTCAGTCCCCGCGATTACAGTAGTAATTTAAGAGCGATCAAGCTGAAGTATTGTTTGAAATCTTTTCTGCTCTAAGCGGAGGTTGAGAATTAAAATGAGACCGATTGGTCAAAAACTACTCTCACCTCCCATACAAACTCCCCCTTTTGTGGGTTTGTCCCTGCGATTGCAGCTGTATTTAAGAGGTACGTAGCTGACATTTTGTACGCAAGATTCAATATCTAAGCAGAGGCTACTTTCTAAGATAAGCAATGCCGGTCAAAAACTACTCCCATAGGTTAGGAAATATTTGGCTGAAATTTTATTTGCAAGCTTTTATCCTATAATAGGAGCTTACATTGTAGGATGAGCAATTTCGGACGAATACTTCTCCCACCTTCCATACAAACTTCCCCTTTTTGGAGGTGTCCGTCTGTATGTCCCTATAGCTTTTGAGCTTTCGGGCTGAAATTTGGTATGTAAGCTTCTGTCCAGATGCAGAGGTTAAGTTCTAAGATTAGCATGATAGGATTTAAACTTCTCCCACATCCCACACAACTTCCCATTTTTGGGGAGTTACAAAATTCATAAAAATAAGCTCCAACTCATAAACTTGTCGGTAAATCGAATAAAATCGATACAACATTACTGACAAAATTGATGTGTGAAGCTAAAAGTAACATCCACTTCTCACCAACTCCCCTGGTTTGTGGTACAAAGTTTAATAAAATATAGTTGTAGTGCAAATAACCAGTTTTACCACCATTTATACAAATGGTGAAGGGTATCTGAGCTTCGGCATAGCCGAAGACAACCACCTTACTAGTTTGATGGTGCATTTGGTTAAACCAGTTTACAAATCTTATTATTTTGTCAGCTGCAGAGTTTAAAATAATTTTTTTCTATAGATTTCGACCACCTAAACACGAATATGAGATTTAAATATTTTTCCTCTGATTAGATTTCAAGATATGCATTTTTGAATTATTTTGCAAATTTTTTATGAGATGCATCAGATTACTGGAGAATAATTCGTAAACGCTTTCAACGACTTGAACAAGAGTGGTCTCCAATTAGAGGTAATGTGCTCCCCTAAAACCTTTCTTTACAAGCTTTTAGCATCCATTGGGTAGTTTGGATGGTAGGAGCATTTAAAGTTTAAAAAAACTAATTTTTTTGTGCAAAATTCACGTTTTTAAAATGATAAAAAAATTTATAAAAAATTTCATAAAATTCGTCCGAATGGAATGGAAATCTTCGGGTGCGTTAGTTTCTCTTGATTTTTTCAACGAATCTTAACAAAAAGTATAAAGGTTTATTAAACGATCATATTTTATTAATAACAGAAAGTTCGTGCAATGATTTTGATAATACAACGTGTATGGGAGAACCAAAGGAGTGTACATATATTAATTAGTGGGTTTGTCTACACGTAAACTATCAACATAACGCTGTTCATGCGAAAATATGGATTTTGCAAATTCAAGCCGCAAACTTGAATAGACTGTCCTTCAGCTTTATTGATTGTCATCGCAAATTCTAACCGAACTTGAAACTGTAATTTGAAATCAAACGCCGTGGGTATCATTGGAATACATAGTAGCATCGGTTCCCTTATATTTTCTGGTTAAGTTAATTTAAGAGAGATAACTCATTCATGTATTGCTTCTTTAATCCTGTAAAGCGCGATAGTGAACAAATTTGTGTTTTTTATGTTAATTTTGATACCGATCTAGTATTTCAGATATCGCACTTTATCAAATTAGGGCAGGGAAACGCCTAATAATCTAAACCCGCCAGTTTTTGACCTGATCATATTGCATCCATGCCAAACCCACACCTCAAGAACATCGTTTCAATGCTCTATCATCCTAAAAGATTCCAATTCTATATATATACGTAAATGTATCATTTGTCGGAGCCATTTAATTCGTCAATATTTATATTTTCACAATTTAAAAATTTTGGATAATTTTTGTGTGAGAAAAATCGACAATCGACTCAATAAATGGACCAAATGTGCCTAATGCAATGTTTAAATAGCCTTTAACCATCCTCGGAAGATTGCCTTTCTAATGAAACCGATTTGTTTCACATCGGTTGGATGGTGTTAAAGTCTATAGCGGCCATAGGTAGAAACAAATGTTCACTTTTATAAGTGATGTAAGCTGTTCCTATTTTATCGGGAACATAATATAATGCGAATTTAACTACATATTTTAATTCCATTTCCTTATAGCCAAAGATTTAGAAATTTTCAGTTTTTACTGGTTGTTCGAATGCTTATTAATTTCCCGGGAATTCCAGGTAAAATTTGCGGGAATGCAAAATGAGCATGAATTCCGGGATTTCCCGGGACGGTAATTCCCGAAGAAAAATTCTACTAAGTATGCATCGAGTCCAACTACAACCCTAAATTTAAGGCCTAATTTAATTTTCACTTTGAGGTGTATTTTCGTTTAGCTTTAAGCCTACCGTGATATGCTTAAAATTTAAAAATTTACTGTTTGTAGTGTTCTCTTAAAAAACGTGTAACTCTCCCACTTACCACCCAATTTGTATAAACTGTGGCATGTTTTGCTCATGAAATTCCAATCTTTATACTCAATTTATGAAATTGGATTTATTTTTGTGATTAATATTTTTTATAATTTTTTTTTTTATCAATTTAAAACCGTGATTTTAGCACACAAAAAAATTAGTTTTTCAAACTTTAAATGCTCCTACCATGAAAACTACCCAATGGATGTTAAAAGCTTGTACAGAAAAGATTTAGGGGAGCACATTACCTTTAATTGGAGACCATTCTTGTTCAAGTCGTTGAACGCGTATACGAATTATTTTCCAATAATCTGATGCATCTATAAAAAATTTGCAAAATAGTTAAAAAATTCATATCTTGAAAACTAATCAGAGGAAAAATTTTTAAATGTCATATTGGTGTATAGGAGGCCCAAGTCTATATGAAAAAATTATTTACAACTCTGCTGCAAAATGACTGTAAACTAGTGTTATTTTTAAAAATATAAAAATATGCATATGGTGTTAGTGAAATGCGAAAAGTGTTTGTGAGAAAGCGTCGTAGGCAATAAATGTTCTCCAAAAACTTAGGGCTAGTTTTTTAGTGAAATTTTTTTAATTTTTTTTTTTTGTTGGAAGGAAATATTTTTTTGTTATTTTCTAGTGTCAAAGAAATATAAGTGTTATTATTATTATAAATTTAAAAAAATATGTAAAATAAAATATGTAAAAGTTAATTTTCAATAGGTTACATTATTATTGTCAAGCTATCAGATTTAAATTTGCTTGCAACAAAGCCCTACTACAATATATGATCATTTCTAGAGCAGCTTTCAATGAATACTATTAGCTTTTTTTGCTACCATTACTTCGCTCTGGACCCTTATGTGGAGCTTTTTATGATACAAAGAATATTACTGATGGATAAGGACAAAAATCGTTCGAATGATTTTTAATGCTATTAATCCTTTTATTTATGCGGCGCTCGGAAATTAGGCCCCACGAAAATACACCTCAAAGTGAAAATTAAATTAGGCCTTAAATTTAGGGTTGTAGTTGGACTCGATGCATACTTAGTAGAGTTTTTCTTCGGGAATTCCCGTCCCGGGAAATCTCGGAATTCATACTCATTTTGCATTCCCGCAAATTTTACCTGGAATTCCCGGGAAATTAATAAGCATTCCAGTAAAAACTGAAAATTTCTAAATCTTTGGCTATAAGGAAATGGAATTAAAATATGTAGTTAAATTCGCATTATATTATGTTCCCGATAAAATAGGAACAGCTTACATCACTTATAAAAGTGAACATTTGTTTCTACCTATGACCGCTATAGACTTTAACACCATCCAACCGATGTGAAACAAATCGGTTTCATTAGAAAGGCAATCTTCCGAGGATGGTTATAGGCTATTTAAACATTGCATTAGGCACATTTGGTCCATTTATTGAGTCGATTGTCGATTTTTCTCACACAAAAATTATCCAAAATTTTTAAATTGTGAAAATTTAAATATTGACGAATTAAATGGCTCCGACAAATGATACATTTACGTATATATATAGAATTGGAATCTTTTAGGATGATAGAGCATTGATACGATGTTCTTGAGGTGTGGATTTGGCATGGATGCAATATGATCAGGTCAAAAACTGGCGGGTTTAGATTATTAGGCGTTTCCCTGCCCTAATTTGATAAAGTGCGATATCTGAAATACTAGATCGGTGGGCGTGGCCTGCCCCTTAAACGTGGGTGGTCCTGCTCAATTCTGTCTTCCAAACGAATAGTCATGAATTGAAACATTTCTCAAATTAACATAAAAAACACAAATTTGTTCACTATCGCGCTTTACAGGATTAAAGAAGCAATACATGAATGAGTTATCTCTCTTAAATTAACTTAACCAGAAAATATAAGGGAACCGATGCTACTATGTATTCCAATGATACCCACGGCGTTTCATTTCAAATTACAGTTTCAAGTTCGGTTAGAATTTGCGATGACAATCAATAAAGCTGAAGGACACTCTATTCAAGTTTGCGGCTTGAATTTGCAAAATCAATATTTTCGCATGAACAGCGTTATGTTGCTAGTTTACGTGTAGACAGACCCACTAATTAATATATGTACACTCCTTTGGTTCTCCCATACACGTTGTATTATCAAAATCATTGCACGAACTTTCTGTTATTAATAAAATATGATCGTTTAATAAACCTTTATACTTTTTGTTAAGTTTCGTTGAGAAAATTAAGAGAAACTAACGCACCCGAAGATTTCTACTCCATTCATCCTTCTTTAGGCAGGACGAAGTCTGCCCGGTCAGCTAGTTTTATATAAAAATCATATTATCTAGCCAGCAACATATTTTCATGACAGAATTCCTATTAAAGGCCTACAGCGTTCCATTCATTCTACTTGTACAAACAGATAAAACAAGTAAGAACCTGATATTATCGGTACAAATACAACAAAGAGTAGAACAAAACATGTGAAAATGCGTTTTGGATTGAGTAGATCGCGTATCATCTTTGATTGGTTCTCATTGTAGTGGAAACTTTTTTTCTCTTTATCTGTTCCACTCAGTGAAGTAACTGTTGTTCCCCTTTTTTAAATGGATATATCCATTTAATACATATATTCCAGATCGTACGCTTTGCCTTGATGATGTTTTCTTACTTTTTTGTATTCTATCTACAAAAAGTAATTCCGTAAGTTTCATCTGTGGCAAATTTTAACAAAAATGAAAACAAAATTTCTCTCTTTATTCCTTATGCTTGCAGCGTCACGCTCTCCAGATATTCCAAGCACAGATAACAAGAATACCGATATATCTGTTTGTTGTGATTACATATACAAGTATTTTTGATACTTGGTACTTTCACTATCTAATACCTATTCTATCGCTATCTAAAAGAGAAAAATTCCATACGCACTCAATCCAAAGAGAGCGAAACAGTTACAAGCGGATATAAGAAAATTGAACTACATACAACAAGTGTGTTTGGATGGTTCTTTGCAGACCTATAATTCCTATCGGGCGAAAAATCGTTAAATGCTTAGTAGAGTTGTATAATGCAGCATAGTGACTACCACGTCAAACAAGAAAATATAATTTTCGTTCATTAGCTCCCGGTTTACCTAAAGGGTATACCATAGCACAGTAGGGCCGACTGGAAAAAACACCGTAAGAATATCACAACTTTCAAAGTATTGTTCTGATTATTTTGAAACGTTCTAGATATTTGTAGAGGTGTCAGGCTTTCAGAATTTTGCATTTGGAGGAACATTGTGTCAACACAGTTGGCGATATAGGGTGTCTAATTTGACCACTTTGACGCTGCTGGAACATTTAAAACCTGGTACTTTTACACTTATTGGCCGATTACAAAGAAGTTTCAATTTAAAGAAGGTACTATGTAACACAAAAAAACACGTTTAGTGTTGTAGAATATCTCTTTCCGTTAAGGTATTCTTTATCAAAATTTAAAATTTTTTCATCGACTTTCTTTAGTGTTTTATTTATAACTCGGCCGATTGAGGTAAAATAAAATTTCTGAAACCACCACTGAATTGGGTACACTTTCAAAAAGAATATGTACACTTTTTAAGTTACCTCAAGCGGCTTAGAAATGCCGACCTTTCAAAGTATATTTTTTAGTCTTGTAAAAAACACAATATTTTATAAGAACAGAAACCTCATTCGTCGTCTTTGTCAACATTTTAGGTAAACCTCAAACCAGTTGAAGACCGCTTTTCAGTGAGGTTAGATTTAAAAAAAATGCCTAAAAAATCTGATTTCATTTTAATAATCATGAATCCTTATTGGAGGGTTTTTAAGGCCTCAAACCTCATTTGCCGTTTTTGTCGGGGAATTCCCGGGATTTTAAAAAATTTCTAAGTACTCTAGTACTTAGTCTCGCTACTCTTTCTCTGTAGCGCGAGACGAATGCGGTGGGGGCACGCCTCGTTGCGTACTCAGTCTAGCTACTCTCTCTCTGTCTTTTTCCATAAGTCATCTCCACCAAGCATTTCATTACATGCATCAAGCTTTTGTTTCAAATTCAAAGTAGGAAATTACACCCCATAATGTGAAAATATGTCCCACAAATAAAATGAAAATAAGCCCCAAAAGTTGGGGTAAGTTCATAATGAAAACACGCCTCAATCGTAAGTGAATATAAACCCCAAATATATGAATTATACGGCTTACAGATATGTAGATATGTATATATGTATGTATACGATTAATAAGTAGTCCCCGACCATAGCTGTAGAGACCAAGGCCGTACTATAAAGAGGTACATGTGCCTGATGCACTTAATGGTCAAACAAAAAATCCATATAGACTGTTCCATATTGGGCGGCTTCCAGGTCAGCGTCTGTCTCAGAAAGAGCGGCCGAAATGAATCCTGACAGTAGGATTTTGCAGTATAATGGCAGTGAATAAAATAGGAAATAAGAGAAAGAGAACCCCCCAAAATGTTGACGACCTCCGCAAACATTTGAAGCACCATTGATTTGAGAATATTCCCTTGTAATGTTAGATCTCTATACCGACCAGGTGCCTCTATTCATCTGGCGGATAAATACAATTCGTCTTTGGAAAAATCTACCACTTAACATACAAAAAATACCAGCTGTTTAGAGCATGAACAATGAACACTTAAGTATGTTGTAACTTATTTTTTTTTTCTACTATTTTCTAGATTCATTTCATTTTCATTTATTTATTATTGACATATTTTTGTTTGTCATATTTTTGTTGTTATTTTCTATGTTTTTCATTTACATTTCTTGTTAAGTTTTAACGATAATTTATAAATAATTTGTACTTTTCTTTCTTACTTTTTAATTTTAATTGCCTACAACCTATTATGCAGTATATATCAATGACAACATTATTAACTTTATTTTACATTTAACATTGTATTATATTAACTAATAACCTATTGTCACATTATATACCCTATGCTTAATATAAGACTAAGCCTTTTGCATAAGAGAAATAAATAATGTCCTCAAAGAATATAAGGCTGGCATTACTGCAATACGGGAAATCCGGTAGATTAGATGCTCGCGGATGAGGATGTGTGACGTGAACTACAGCTACACGCGGATAAGCATAATGTTGGTTGTGGATTTGTGATCGGCAAGAGACAATAAAAAAATACATTTTAATTTTCATACTTTTTTTCCAAACCGAATTAAGAATTTAAAAAATGTATATCTCTATTGTATAAATAAAATAAACAAATATTTAAGATAATCATTTCATTCCATTTTACAGTCTCTTCAAATCACACAAATTATTTGACTAATCTCTTATGAAAAACAAAATAAATCAGTTATTTGTGTTCAAACCAATACTGTAGTGAGAATATTATAAATATTTAAAAAAAAGTTTCATCATATTTTCCACTTTTGTACCATTCGTAAATATGACTTTTTTGCGCTTAATACGTCATTGGAACCACAGTGCGTGGTAATCGATGGAAGGCACGTGTCACGTGTCTTAGACGTACGAGTTATCAGCGGTGCGAACATAAACTCGAATCACCACCTCACTGCAGTGAAGGTGCTTACTAGCCTACGCTGGGCGAAAACCCTGTGTAATCAAGCACAGAGAAATCTAGTCAACGAATATTCAAACCAACCCACTCAATTACTTCGTGACGCTCCAACTCCCAAAAATACTAGCGCGGAATGCCAATATATTGCCCACTCGATCTAAAGGACTGCGCGGTTCGTACTGGGGTGAAGCCCTTAAACAATAATGCCTGATACGATGACGAATGCCGCAATGCCAGTCGGGATCAATATAATGCATACAGGACCAAACTGAAGCCACTGGCAATGGAAGCTGTTCATAAAAAGTACAGGGGGAAGAGGCGGGAGGCGACTCGACTCGACTTACGAGAGCTGAACTAGCAGAATAATGTGTGTATTGAAGAAAACAGGAACAGAGGTGAAGTCCGAAAATTCTACCAGAAAACGAATGGTAGGGTACATGGAACAGGGTTTCCCTCCTGTAAAGACAAGGATGGCCATTTCGTTACTGACTCCGAGAGCGTATTGAAAATATAGAAAGATCACTTCTGCAGCCTATTGATGTCTGAAAACTCGGTTGCTGAAGACTGTGTATAAATCCGAGAAGATGACATCGAGTGTCCCTTCCGAGCCCAGCTGAGATCAAAACTGTCATATCCAGCCTAAAGAACAATAAAACCGCTGGGGATTTTTGTTTTATTTACTTTAATTCATTAGTTATAAGCGTTATAGGCATTGTAGATCCTAACTGGCAACTTTATTACTAACAAGTATTAAACATTTTACAATTGAAACAATTATGCAAAAATACTTTTATGAAAAAAATACTTTATATATATATTAGACCTGGCGTTAAAAAGTTTTTGTTTGGAATCTTGAGTGTGGGTAGCGATTAAAATATGAGAAATGATGCCAAAATTGATACAGCGAATTTTCAGGCTGATCGGATGGTGCCAACCCGTGCCCCAATGAGGTCAAAGGTCAACATTTTTTAAAAACCACCAAAAAACTCTTTTAATTGCTTTTCGTTAGTTTTTTTATAAATAAAATTACTATATATATGATGTTTTTTCCTTAATTTTCATTAAAAGGGTTTATACGTTTTATTTTAAATCAGTAAAGATTTTGTATAGACTGGGAGGTCCTTACGTTAGCCCTCTACAATGTGCAGCAAGTACTGTTTATCGTCTTCGTTGTGTATTAAGCATTTGTAAGAGTCAATTATTAGTCTGACTATTTTTTCGTCGGCATTCACAACAGTAATGCTTTTGACGATCAGCTTCCCTTTAAAAAATGCCTTAGAAATTTGGTGGATTAAAGCGTAAGAAATCCATAGAAATCTCCAAACGAGTAAAAAAATATTTTGTGTTCGTAGTCAGAAAAGAGCTCAAATACTGGGATGTGAATAATTTGAAATTATTAACATCATCACCGATATAATGGTCTTTATCAGACTTAGACCATCTTTTCTTTTATTTCTGAGTCTACATGTAGGTCAAAAAGGCAAGTGCAACTGTTTTCTTCGATAAATACCACTGTTTTTTTTTCCAATAGCGCTGTATATATTTTAAGTATCAAAACAGCCAATAATCCTCTTTATTAGTTGCATATTACTATTTGGACTATACACTCAGAAAAAAGTCCGTACTAAATTTGAGTACAAAACATACTAGATTTGAGTTTGCAAAATTTACTCAAAACTAGTAAATTTGTACTTAAAATTAATAAATTATACTCAATTCGAATATGTTGTACTGGATTTGAGTATGCGTTTAAAAAGTGCATACTTCATATAAGTACGAAATTTTACTCAAATTGTATTCTTCAATATGAGTAAAATTTTACTCGCCTTAAGGAAAATATTATTCGTTTAAAGTATGGCATGTAAATATTTAAGTTTGCAAAGTGTTGAAAACAAAATTGTATGGCAGAATGTAAGTTTAGTTCGCATTGTACTTCAATTTACTCCAGATATTAAAATTAAGTTCAAAGAAGTTGTAGAACAGAGTACACATGTATGATCGTTTCAAGTATAGATGTAGTATTTTTGAGTTACGGTGTACTAAAATAAAGGAAGATTATCTTCAGGAATATCGTACTTAAATTGAGTACGATTTTCTCAATTTTAGGTTGCAAATAATAAGATATAGGATATTGTAGACTTAAAATGGACAAGCAAACTACGTAAAAATAATACATTTGTAACAGAAATTTTTATTCAAAATAAACTAGAATTTGGGGACGAAAAACTTAATTGTAGTATGCTCAACTTATATTAAAAGAGAATATTACCCAATGGTAGTTCGAAAAATAATCAAATATAGTAAGCATGCGTAATCAAATTAGGTAAACATTTACTTAAAAGTAAGACATTAAACTAAACTTGAGTTCATTTTGAATAAACAATTGTAACAAAATACTTATTTGAAGTAAAAAGTCTTTAGCTATGTGCCAAATTTGTTGTCAAAAAGGGTATTCAAGTTGAGGGATATAGTTGTAAATATGAGAAGCGTCAAACTAAAATTGAATACATTTGTAATTAATTTTAGTTCACTGTGTACTCAAATTAAGTTCATTCCCAGAAATACAGCTCTGTGTTCTCATAAGTACACACAAAATGTGAGTGAAAGAGATAAACTCTATGAAACCATAATGTGCAGCATTCAACAACTGTGAAACAAAAAGAGACAAACATTCGACAGCGATCGAACTATGTGATTTGTGTGTGTGTGTATAAGTGTTTGTGCGCATACAAGCTGGTATTTGTTGCGTTTAGAACAGTTTTGTTGAAGAGGTTTAGGAGTAAAGTGTTTATTTGGAGTGTCATGTCACTGTAAAAGAAATTAAATAGTGAAAAAGTGTTTTTCGGAGACTTTGTAAAAGGTAAGTGATAATAAGAACCTTAATTATCAATTTTAGATGTGAATAATTTAAGAAGATTGTTGGCGAAAAAGTCTTTGCGGTGGTGTTCTCAACCGTGGTGTTTTCAATAGGAAAAAATGGGTAAGTACAATTGTGTATTCGTTCATTGGTGTTGTGTGTGTGTGACCGGCGAAAATAACAAGCAATTTGAATTTCATTAGAAGCTCCAATTGCAAATTCAATAATATGTAATGAGTTCAAATTTACAATTAATGCTACTAAAGAAATTCAAATTGTATGGCGCTTGTTTTTAAAGAATTACGCGTATGTAGTGTGTGTGTGTGCAAAAATTTATGTTACAAATTGTATAGTAAAATCCAAATTGACTTGCAATTAGTAATTGGAATTTAGTGTAGAAAAATGAATTCAAATTCATTATTGTCATTTGAATTCGAACTCGTTTTTAAATATAAAAGTTCCTTTAATTTGGAATTCTTTCCACAAGTGTCAATTGCAAATTTGAATAAATTTCTGAATACCAAACTCCAATTTCTAATACTAATAATAATTTAAATTCAAATTTCAAAAATTACAAATGTATTTTACAAAAAATTATAAACTAAAAGTGTAGAACAGTTTATAATTTGTTATTGAATATTGAATTTAAATTTGTAATTTGCATTTGGTATTCAAAAATTAATTAAATGAATTCCAAATTGTAATGGAATTTAAATGGGTATTGGAGTGCAAATTTCAAATTAAAATTTAGAGGTGTCATTTAAATTAAGATTTTAAATTTTAGAATTATGTAATTCCAATTTGTAATTGGAATTTAAATAAAAATATGCAATTTCTAATTATAATTTGAAATATGCAGTCAGTATCTGAGTTAAAAGGACCGGCCGTGGCATAGTGGTTAGAACACGCGACTACCATGCGGGAGATCGCAGGTTCAAACCTGGCTCCAGTCATCTTAAAAGAAAAAAAATAAATAAAATTGTCTTTCATTGTCGGCTCCCCTCGAATGTTGTTTGACAGCAACTTCGCAGTATTAAGCGTCGATTCAATCGTCGTGTCTAGTAAGAGCTTCTCAAAACAGTGACGTTCGCATTCGTCGATAAATAAGTAGGTGCCGTTAGTTGTGAATCTAAAAATAGAAAGCGTGTTAATTCACAACAACGCGAGAAGCTATCCCATACCTCATTCATGGGGTGCAAAGGGAAATTAAGTTTTTTTATCTGAGTTAAAATTAAAAAATAAATTTAAATATAAAATTAAGTTTTGAAAATTAAAATTGCAGAATGAATGACAATTCGAAATCAGAAAATAAAATTTTAAATAAAATACTTATTCTGAATTGTATTGCTATTATGATTTCATTCATTCTTAATACAATTACAGAATTCAATTTTAGAGGCAATTAAAAATTTAAATTTATTTGTGAATATCAAATTACAAATTCTAATTTTAATTGAAGGTTATTGCTGAATTTCAAATTAAAACTACAACTAATTTGTGAATTCACTTTTGATTATTAATTTCCGTTTACTTATACTTATATAATTATAATTACAAATTTGAATTTATTCTTGAATTTCAAGAGTGCAATTTGAATATTTAAATTCATTTCGATATAACAAATTCTAATCCAATTACTAATCACAAATCGGAATTTATTCTTTCTAAATTCAATCACAAATCAAATTCCAAATAAACGTACAACATGAATTCAAAATTATTTTTGAATTTTAGATCAAATATCAATTGAAATACAATTTGTTAAACTGAATAGATTTTATTTTCGTTTTCTAAACATTTCAAACCCCCTTGGACTATTAAAACTTGATTTATCTTCGTTAATTCATATGCTGGAATGTTAGACAGATATTTATTATTGGCGTGATCTAAATAGTTTTAATTCTTGGCTTTCGCGTAATAATACTGCAAATTTTTTAATGGTTCAGTTTGCTGTCAGATAGTTAGACTTCTAACGTGTGGCGGGGAGGCTCGTCTGTGTCACGGCTACGTATGATTTGAGACCTCCTCTATTATGCTTGAAGCAGTTTACTCATGTAAATAAATAACCGTTTGCAATATAACTGACAATGATGAGACTTTCACGCAGTTTATTATGCCGCGGGGAAACCTAAAGAGCAGGTTCTAATTGTTTAGATCAATACCTTTATTATACATCAAGTCAAATATTAAATCTATGTAACCATACGTAAAATAGTTCATCTGCACATTTTGTAGACAACTGTGTTATACATTTTCATATGACTTACCAATTGTTATTCTGAAGTCATAGTTGAAGTTTAAAAAAAATTAGGAAAATTTAAGGAACTTGGGGAGAGACCTAGTGCATGGTGTAGGTGTAGTCGAATACATCATGATTATTGTTAACCAAAGAATCTTGTTAAGTCTAATATCGGGTCTTTCATCACTTTTGAGCTAATAACTCAGTTAGTTCTAAACCAATTTTGAATTTATTAACTGGGTTGAAGAAAAGAATCTGAGACCTTTCCAACGATACACAAATATATATATTTTACTATAGATAACTTGCCACATTTGTCAGATTTTGCTCCCCAATTTTAAACTTTTTTTTATTTTGTTCACTATTTTTGAAGTTTGAAGAAGTTTTTAGCCACTAATTTATTACATTACCCTTATGTTTGTTGTATTATTCAGAAAGTGCATTTAGCCATTTGTAAAACGCATATTTGTTTGTAAAAATTGGTGAACAAATGGTTAAGTTATTAATGTTTTTCGAAGGCAATATTCAAATCCAAATTCGAAATTAACAACAACACCACAACAAAATATTTTCTTTAACTGTTTGATTTTAGTATGGGATATGTTGTACTCGAAAAAAAAATATTAAAAAACATTTTAGAATTTGGGATCAAATATCAATTGAAATACTATTAGTTATTTCATTTCAAACCTCTTAGACTATTAAATTTTTATTTTATCTTCGTTAGTTCATATATTGTAATGTTAGACAGATATTTATTATTGGCATGACCTAGATAATTTTTATTCCTGGCTTTCGCGTAATAATACTGCAAATTATTTTAATAGTTCAGTTTGCTGTCAGATAGTTAGACTTCTAGCGTGTGGCGGGGAGGCTCGTCTGTGTCACGGCTACGTATGATTTGAGACCTCCTCTATTATGCTTGAAGCAGTTTACTCATGTAAACAAATAACCGTTTGCAATATAACTGACAATGATGAGACTTTGACGCAGTTTATTATGCCGCGGGGAAACCTAAAGAGCAGGTTCTAATTGTTTAGATCAATACCCTTATTATATATCAAGTCAAATATTAAATCTATGTAACCATACGTATAATAGTGCATGTGAACATTTTGTAGACAACTTGCTTCTAAATTTTCTTTTGACTTAAAAATTTGTATTTTAAAGTCAACTTTGCCGTTCGCCAAATTTGATTTACAGAAAAACACAATTCAATAATTGAGTTAAAGATTTTCATTTGAATAAAAACCACCACGCGGCATATTATTTTATATTTGCTAATGGAATTTGATTTGTAGTATTTGATATGTAGTATTTAAAATAATTTTATCTAATAAGCGTGTATTTGCGCAAATTAATGACAAATTCGAATAATATAATATAATATTCGAATATATAATTAATATTATAAACCCCAATCCTTCCTCAACTTTGTGAGCATGTTGGCCAAACATTAACTTTAATTCCTTTACCTAAAATTTTAAGGCAGCGAAGTCGTTTTTTGTAGCGATGACGTACAATTTGCTGACATTTGTATATCTGCAGTTGGAAGTGGTATGTATTACTTACTTACTTACTTAAGTGGCCAGTTACAATTTACGAAACGTAGTTCATAAATTTGAGGCCTGAAGTAATAAAGAATTCCACACGCTTCGGTCTTCTGCGTGTGTTCTCCAGTTAGTCCTACCAGATGATGGCACATCGCCTACCACTTGGTCCTTCCAACGGAGTTTGGGTCTCCCTGCTCTGCGCCGTCCTTCAGGTTCGCCTTCAAACACCTTTCTCGCTGGAGCATTTACATCCATCCTGGCAACATGTCCCAGCCATCGAAGTCGTTGGATTCTGACTCTTTTAGCTACGTCGATGTCGTGGTAAAGCTCATACAGCTCATGGTTCATCCGATGGCGAAACTGGCCTTCGACACAGATAGGTCCATATATTTTTCGGAGTACTTTTCTCTCGAATACTCCCAGGTTTTGTATGTCCGTTGTAGTAAGCACCCATGATTCGGCACCATACAACAGAACAGGTATGATAAGCACCTGGTATAGCTGTTTCTTAGTATTCCGAGAGAAGGTGGTGTTACTAAAGTGCTGCCGAAGTCCGTAGAAACATCTATTGGCTAGCACTATTCTCCGTTTAATTTCTTGGCTGACATTATTCGTCTTGTTGACGGAAGATCCGAGGTAGGTAAATTCGTCGACTACCTCAAAACAATAATTGTCAACGTTCACGGTGCGTCCCCATCGAGAGGACTCTTTGTTCGTCGAAATCATTATTTTTGTTTTGTCCTCGTTGACCGCTAAACCCATTTTTGCTGACTCCTTTTCTAGCGATGAGAAAACTGCAGTAACATCCCGCAGATTTCGGCCAATGATATCTATATCATCGGCGTAGGCTAGTGGCATGTGGCTTTTGTGGAATATGGTGCCAGACATGTTGATACCAGCCTTTCTCATCACCTTCTCCATAACTATGTTAAATAGTGTACAGGACAGGCTATCGCCCTGCCTGAGACCTCTTTCGGTGTTGAATGGTTCAGACTGATCCTTACCAATCTTAACCGAGGATTTGGTGTTGTCTAAGGTACATTTGCAAAGTCTAATCAGCTTTGCAGGAATACCAAACTCAGACATGGCCTCATAAAGCCTATTCCTTATCGGAGAGTCGAAGGCAGCTTTGTAGTCGACAAAGAGGTGGTAGGTGTCGATCTGCTTTTCATGGGTTTTTTCCAGGATTTGTCGTAAGGTGAATATTTGATCCGTCGTAGATTTGCCAGGTCTAAAGCCGCACTGATATGGTCCAATTAGTTTTTCTACAATTGGCTTTAGACGTTCACACAATATGCTTGAAAGGACCTTGTACGCAATTGGTAATAGGCTTATTCCACGGTAGTTCTTACATTCACTACGATCTCCTTTCTTGTATATGGGACATAACAGACTGAGACTCCAATCCCCGGGCATGCTCTCCTCTTGCCAGATGTTCTCCATGAGCTGATGCATGCTCCTAATCAGCTCCTCCCCGCCAGCCTTAAACAATTCAGCAGGGAGACCATCGGCTCCAGCAGCTTTGTTGTTTTTAAGGCGGGAGATGGCCATACGTATCTCGCTCTGGCTCGGAGGTGGACAGTTAATACCATCGTCATGGATTGGAGCGGGGTCTTCTGGAGTGGTGTCAGTATCCAGTAAATTTCTAAAGTGATCTCTCCATATCTTTAGAACGTTATCCGGGTCCGTCACTAGCTGACCATCGCTGTCCTTGCAGGAGGGCAACCCTGTTCCACGCATTCTCGCTTTCACTCTCTTGTAGAATTTTCGGGCTTCCCCTCTACTTCGGAGCAACTCAGTGCACTCGTCCTGCCTCTTCTTCAGCTCCTTCTTTTTTCTTCTAAAAAGACGCGTTGCCTGTCGTCTCTTCTCCCTGTGCCGTTCACGAACAGCTCGCGTTGCCATTGGCTGCAGTTTCGCCCTGTATGCAGCAACCGTCTCTCTCGTGGCATTGCGACATTCATCATCGTACCAGGCATCTTCTTGAGACGGCTTTGAGTACCCAAGTACGCTTCTCGCAGCCCGTTCTAAGGAGTCGGCTATATTTTGCCACTGCGAGGTTATATTGTCAGGGGTTGGATCATTCCGCAGCAGTTGAGTTAGGTGGTTGGAGTAGGCGTTTGCTACCTCTGTGGTCCGCAGTTTACCGATGTCCAGCTTTCGTTGTGCCTGGTTACGTACGTTTTTCGCCATGCTTAGTCTTGTGCGTACCTTAACTGCGGTAAGGAAGTGATCGGAGTCAATGTTCGCACCCCTAATCACTCGTACGTCCAGAACACTCGATGCGTGCCTTCCATCGACTACCACATGATCAATCTGATTCCTTGTCAATTGATCTGGAGATAACCATGTTGCCTTATGAATATTTTTATGGTCAAATCTAGTGCTGCAAACTACCATATTTCTTGCCGCAGAGAAATCAATCAGTCTGATGCCATTGTTCGACGTTTCGGTGTGCAGACTGAATTTTCCGATGGTAGGCTCAAATGCGGTTTCCCTGCCTATTTTAGCATTAAAATCGCCTAGTACAATTTTAATGTCATGGCTCGGGCTACGGTCATATACATTTTCTAGGCTCTCGTAGAACTCGTCTTTGTCCTCATCGCTTTTCTCTTCTGTCGGAGCATGGGCACATATAAGTGTTATGTGGAAAAACTTTGTTTTGACTCTTATGGTGGCTATACGTTCACACACCGGGTTGAACCTTGAGACTAGGTGTCGAAGTCTCTTGCCCACCACAAATCCACATCCAAACTCGTGCTTGTCCGCATGGCCACTATAGTAGATATCGCACGTCTTCATGCGCGAGCACCCGTGTCCCGTCCACCGGATTTCCTGTAAAGCGGTTATGTCAGCCTTGTATTCTTCGAGGACTTCCGCCAGTTGGATAGAGGCACCTGGTCTATACAGTGTTCTAACATTCCAAGTGCATATCCTTAAATCATGGTCCTTAATTCGTTTGCGGTGGTCGTCAACATTTTGGGGGGTCCATTTTATTCTTTTCTTACTTCTTTTCATTGCAATAGTTTATACGTCGGTGGCGGGTTGCAAGCCCAGCGCACCACGTCGCAGTTTTCTCCTCCTGCCAGGATTTTATTACAGCCGCCCATTCTGGGTCAGACGCTGACCAGGGTACCGCTCACTCTGAGCAGACGTGCCTGGGTTTTAGGTTTCGCCCCTCACAGTTAGTCGTGCTCTGACGGGTGTCAGAGGCACGCTTCCAGGCGTCACCACGTGGAGGTACTCCGTCCGCAGTAGTACTACGAATACGGAGCTCTGTGAGTAGACTTGAAGTGCAATTGGCAAGGATCACTCTGGGTTTGCCAAGTTAAACCGATCAGAAGCTTTACCTTGCATCACACTCCCGACGCCCAGTGGTATGTATTAGTTATGTAAAATAATTGTATTTTAAAATGAATAACTACTTGTACGCATGCGGGTTCTAGCATCAGACATGACCACGGCATTTCTGCAATATCAGTCAATTGCAAAAACAATTTATTAATAATAATAAAATAAAAGTTTTTTATTTTGACAGCAATTTCTTTCTTTTAAATTATTTATAAGCTTATATAACGTAATTATTAAAAAAAAATAAAGCTAGTTGGGGGAAATGCAAATATTACATTAACCATGATTAAACTTAATTTTAGTACAATAAATCCAATTTTCCGTCCGTTTGGTTGTACATTTAAGTATATTCTCGTTAATTTCAAGAAAGCATACTTGTTTTAATTCTTTGTGACTTCAATTAAGGGTAAAAAGCATACAAGCAAGTCTGGACGAACTTAAATATAGTACATATATATTCCACAATAGGATAGATAAACTTGAGCCAAGTTGACACTAAACTCAAATATAGTACATTCAGTCTTATAGTGTAAGACATTTATGTTCATATTGGCTACAAGTTAACTCAATTTGAGTACAATCTGACTCAATTTCAGATCTGATTAGTTGTACATTTAACTAAATTCTCGCTAATTCTAGGAGAGCATACTTGTTTTTACTTCGTTTGTGATTTCAATTAAGTTCAACTATACTAAATTCCAATACGCATTAACATGTCTCGTACTTAAATGTAGTTTAATTTGCATTAATACGGAGAAAATGCAAATTTAGAAAATTTGCTTTGTAGTAAGTCACATTTTTCTTTTTTTGAATACGATGCAAACTTCCATGATTGCCGCGTGTACTTATTTCAAGTCAATTTGTGGTTGACTTTAGGAAATTTTCTGAATATCGGTAGTAAAATGTAAGAAGTGCATACTCAGTGAAACATCATTTCTGCTTATTTTAGAAATTTTGCACTCAAATCGTATCAAAAAAAACTACGAATGAGTAAGTGCATACTTGATTATTGACACATAATACTTGCTTATAGTATATGTCGACTAAGATTCAGTAACTTTTACTTGTCTTTATTCTAAATGTATTTGAATGTAGTAACAACTTTACTGAAATCAAGTATGAAAAGAATTCAATCTGAGTAACCGTAATACTTGACTCCGAATTGATGGCCACTCTTACTCAATTTTAGTAAATATTTCCTTAAACTTAGTACCTGTTTCTCCTAGTGCATACTTATTTGTAATACCAACTTACTACTTTTGATTCAAAATGTGTTCAAAAATAAGTCGTGTTGTACTCAAAACAAAGAAATGTATACTATATTTTAGTTCGCATTTTAGACTTATATTAAAGAAATTTGCAAACTCAATTTGAGTACTGTGTTACTTGGCGCCATATGAAGACTCATTTTACTCAATTCTAGTTAAATTTTACTTCAATTTAGTTCACTTTTTTCTGAGTGTAGAGACTTACTAAAAAAATTCACATATTACGCGTTCCATTCAACTGAAACGCAGAAATTTTAAAGTGTGCGTGAAAAATATAAATTCTTAAACAATAGATGTCCCTGTACATGAAACTTGCATGTGACGTCACTCCAGGTGCACGAAATGTGAAACTGGGAATGCTACCACCAATAAATATAAATGCAAGTTGTATAATTTTTCTATAATCATGCCGAATATGTACTTTCGCTTAATATTTAAGACAAAAGGGCCGTTTTTTGCAGCAGTTGTGTCAAAACATATAATTTCTAATGAATTCAGAATATCAATTTGTAGCAAATAGGCGTAGACTGATTGAGCTACTGTAGAACCAGTTTAATCTTCAATGCTGGGGATAGCTATAAATTTTTCATAGTTCTATCACGTTAACCCAGTAGCCAAACGAACAACTTTAGCTATTCCAGCAATTGCGTCTCGTGGCATGATGGTTAGAAAATGCGACTACCATGCGGGATATCTCAGGTTCAATTCCCGCCTATATTTATCTTTCTAAAAATATAAAGCGTTTTAATTTCCAGCAACGCGGAAAGCTGTCCTATACATTCATGAGGTGTAAAGGAAAATTAAGTTTTTTAAGTAAGGTCTAAATCTGATAAAGACCATTATATCGGTGATGATGTTAATAATTTCAAATTATTCACATCCCAAGATCAAGATTCCAAAAAAGGCTTTTTAACGCCAGGTCTAATATATATATATATATATGCAATATATTTGATATGACGTAAGAAGTGCTTCTATGTTGTTAAGATAGTATTCTTTTACAGATTGTTTAAAAGTGAAAATAATTGCTCTATTTTTTATTTCATCAGGTAATCTGTTGTATTCAAGTGATCCTGCGTGTTTTATTCGTTGTTTAGTTAAATCGATTCGGCATCTTGCAACTTGTAGGTGATTAGCTTGTCTTGTGTTTCTCCCAGTTATCTGAACATTTTGACTGAAAGACACCCCGGAATCTGAGAATATTATGGATTTAAACATGAATAAAAGTAATTGCTGTTTGTACAGACCACGAACAGGTGATATGTTTGTTGCTTTGGTTCTATACAAATCCAAAGTAGGGTAACGCATTGGCAAATTGAATACGATTTTTAAAGCTTTGTTCTGAGCAGATTGTAGAGATCTTAGTGAATTTGATGTTCTGATAGCATATACAATGGGAAGGTACGATGTTACAGAATTAATAAGAGCTTAAAATATAAGCATTTTGACATTGGTACTCAACTTGTTTTTGAATTAAAGCAGCATTCCCGTTGCAGATGATACCTTTGCTTTTACCTGGGATATATGTTTATCTCATTTCAGATTTTGTGTCAAAGTAACACCAAGATATTTTACACTTAATGATTCTTCAATTATTGTGCCGCTAACGTGTATTGTCATAAATTGTTCATTATTATTACAATGCGGTCTAAAGCGAATAATTTATTTTTTGACGGATTCAACATTAATTTGTTTACACGGGCAAATTCACACAAAGTGTGCAAATGACACTGCCCTGAGGAACACCATCATTAATGGGTATGTTAATATTTCACTCACCGATGAACCATTTTGAACAAATTGAGATCTTCTTATGGTCTTCCAGCTGAGTATTTTAAGGTGGTAGATATGATATTGTTTTGAGCATGCAACAGCTCACAGAAAATATTTGGATTCAGGAGAGCATGCCCGAGAATTGGAATCTCTGTAAACTATTTACAAACCAGTACCGAAATTTCAGTCAGATAAACTTACTTATAAATACTATCACCCAATATAAGATATTGTTAAAATTATTGAAATTAATAAATTTTTCAATAAAAAAACATTACCTATTTATTATTACACTATGACACAATTTGATCATTGTCTCGGGGGTGAACCAAACCAATTTCAAACGATAGCATTTGACCTCAGTAACAAAACCCTAAACTCCATTTTGCTCCACTACGTCACAAATTTTTTTTACAGCGGTTTAAAGTTTGATTTTTTTGGTCAAAAGTCGCATCAAAGAATATGAAAAATCATCTGTAAAAATACGTTTGGGGTATTTCATGTCTTCGGAGACCTATATTTAAACAATCAGGGGAATATTTTCTCGGAACATTTTAACCCTCTAGCTCCCACCCGTATGGGACATTTTTGGCCCAATTTTAAAAAACTGTTTAAAAGTCAACTTTGGATGGAGGTCAAGGATTAGAATCTTCGATAGAAATATTCTCCGGATAATTTCCCTAAGAGTCACCGAAGACAAATAACCTCTACGAGTC
Source organism: Muscina levida (assembly GCA_964034835.1). NCBI lineage: Eukaryota > Metazoa > Arthropoda > Insecta > Diptera > Muscidae > Muscina > Muscina levida. The sequence continues at coordinate 91,541,004 of OZ035883.1, read as the reverse complement.
AAAGATTGCAAAATAAAATCATAATGAAATGTTAATAAAATGTTAAAAAGTCTATTTTTGAGCAAACAGTGCAACGCACTTTTTCGGGAGTGAACCAAACCAATATCAAACGATAGCATTTGACCTCAGTAACAAAACCCTAAACTCCATTTTTCTCCACTACGTCACAATTTTTGTAAACAGTGGGTTAAAGTTGGACTTTTTTAATCTCAAATCAAATAAAAGAAAATGAAAAATCATGTGTAAAAATAGATTTGGGATAGTTCATGTCTTCGGAGACCTACAATTAAATTTTCCGGGGAATATTTCCTCGAAACATTTTCACCCTCTATCTGCCACCCATGTTGAACATTTTGAGAAATTTGACTTTTAAGCTTTTTTTTCAAAATTTATACTAAGGGTAGGAGCTGGAGGGTTCAAATGTTCTGATGAAATGTTCCTCTGAAAATTTTAATGTATGTCTCCGCAGGCATGAACTATACCAAACCTATTTTTACACATGATTTTTAATTTTCTTTTATTTGACTGGTGATTAAAAAAATCCAACTTTAACCCACTGTTTACAAAAATTGTGACGTAGTGGAGAAAAATGGATTTTAGGGTTTTGTTACTGAGATCAAATGCTATCGTTTGATATTGGTTTGATTCACCCCCGAAAAAGTGTGTTGCACTGTGTTATTTGTCTGCATGTGGAGCAAAACCGTAAAAAATTTGAATTATGTATTTGTATAGGAGGTACAATTATTAGTGTCTGATTTTTTTTCGTAAAACAACGTTCAATGAACTCTTACCTTGGCAAAATTTGGCTGAATTCAGTGCACATACAAAATTGATATGTATGTAAAAGGGGGCCATATCTGCTATTATAAGAAGGGGAAATGCGATATAATCCACATTCATTCCTGATCCAAATTTTCATAACCGTACAACTTACGCAAAATTTGACCGAATGCAGTGTACTTTTCAACAAGATATGTATGTTAGACTATGGGGGTGAGTTAGGTCATTTGTATGGAAGGTACCAGAAGGGTTGTGTCGAATAGTTTGGTTTCCTAAAATTTCGCCTCCTGTCACAATATAAATTAACCGACCAATTTTCATTACTCGCCAAGTATCCGTTTGGAAGTTATGGGAGAAATATTAATTATCCAAAAATATGTTATTTTGTATGGGAGGTACCAGAAGGCGTGCACCGATATAGTCCCTATTCACACCTGAGTCCTATTTTCATAAGCAACCATCATCCGCAAAATTTGAGCGAATTCAGTTTACTCACAAAAAAAAATATGTATGTTAAACTTTGGGGGTCATTTCGGTCATTTGTATGGGAGGTACCAGAAGGGTTGTGGCAAAGTTTTCGGCTTTCTTAGGGTTTGTCTACTATTGAGAGATAATTAATTTGACCAAATTTAAATATCTTTCGTTAGTCTGTTTGGCAGCTATGAAATATTAATTATCCAAAAATAGGTAATTTTGTATGGGAGGTACCAGAACGGGTGGGGCTTAAGATACTTGGGGTCTAACTCGTGTCCTTCAATGCGTTACACTTTTCTTTCGTATCAAATAACATAAGAATAAGGAAGACAAAGACGATGGCATTAAATATGCATTCTATGAGCGCCTGGAGCAGATATATAACCGCTGCCCTGCACATGACATTAAAATTGTTCTGGGAAATGTTAATACTAAAATAGGAAGGGATAATGCACTTGGTTCAGCAGTCGGAAAATTCAGTCTACACAATAACACCTTCGATAACGGACTGGTTAGTTTTGCGCCGGCAAGAAGCATGGCTGTGACTGGAACCAGATTCCCGCATAAAGATATTCACAAGGCAACCTGGATAGCTCCCGATCAAAATATAAGAAATCAGATTGATCACGTTGTAATTGATGGAAGGCATGTCTCAAGCGACGTGCGTGTTTTGCGCGGTACAAATATTGACTCGGATCACCACCTAGTTGTAGTCAAGGTACGCACACGATTAAGTAGTGCTAACAACACTCGTAATCAAACGCAAAGGAAGCTAGACAAGGCTACATGATAGCCAATGCCTTATCCTACTCAATTACTCCAAACAAATCCCCCTAGTTCTGATGTTCACGACACACAGCGGCAGCATATTACGAATTCTACGGCCACTGCCACAACGGCCGTACTGGGATATGAAAACCACGCTCAGACAAGCCCTGGTACGATGTGTAACGGCTCGACATACTCAGGCCCTACTTTTCAAGAGAGCTTGCTACTTATAACTCCGGCCGTGCTCAGGGAAAATGGGGAAAATGTTTTCTTTTCTCCTTCCAAGTAGGTAAGAACCTATTACTATAAGATTTTAGTAGCTTAATCCTTGTATCGACCGCGTATTTAGGAAAGTCAAAGGGAAAATACCCGATCAGAAACGAAAGGAAATATTGTTAGATGTGAAGGAAGCTAGATGTTATATGCTTCTTCATTTTCTGTACCCACCCACCTATGTTATTCGGAGTAAGCAAACTTGAATAGCCCATTAAACCCGACTCCGGTATTGCGTAAAACTTTCGTGTAATTATTTTAAAATAAGGTTAATTATGAACGTACAAATAATTATTTTATTTCATTAAAATCACAAAAAGGATAACAAAACATATTACGATTTAAGACAGTAGATTCTAGGCTGTTTCAAAAAAAAGATGAGACGCCTGTTCAGGTTGAAAAAGTGTCTGTGGAAGAAAAGAGAGAGCCAGGATATCGAAAACTACAGCAATTGTTAGATAATAAGTCTGAGTTTGGTATCGCGTATGCCGATGATACAGATATCAGTGGCCGTGGATTCTGGGATGTTACTGCGGCCTTTTCGAGCATTGAAAAGCAGTAGGCTGAAGTGGATCTGTTAATAAATGATGGCAAAACCATGTTATTTGTTTGAACGAACAAAGAGTCCACACGTCTGGGACGTTGCTTGATTTTGTTTACCTTTGCTCCGCCATAAAAAAAAATAATAATGTCAGCCTGGAAATCAAGAAACGAGTATTGATCGGAAAGCGATTTAATGACAAAGAGCTCCCTCGAATAACAGAGATCCAACTCAACCAGACTCTGGAGAATGGACCAAGTGAAAAAGCTGTTATCTACACTCGGTGTGATAAGCTATCTACGGCGACTACTGATAGATAAATTTCTGTTGCTGTTGCCAATTAAAAAAAATAAAAAATACTTTAAGAGTTGTGATGCTATTACCGTGATTTGCACAATCGTCTTCTCAGTGCGACGAAGCTATATTGTTAACCAGTGCTATTGGCGATACATCAGCAAAAAGCGGTAGCGTTAAATTTACATACTTGAATCAAATATGTTCTCACATGTTTCTTGTATCTACTGTCCGAAAAAGTGATGGGTTGCGAAAACTATGCAACAAGTATGACGATGACTGTGTAACTCTAAAATTAAAAATATGGATTTTGTTGCTAATGGGTAATTTAGAATTAAATCTAAAATTTCAAAAGAGGATTAATTGTGGGTTATTTTGAAAGCAAAAATTCTTAAAAACCAGTAATTACATATTCGGAAATTGTCCAACCGTTAAGAGAAACTTATATTTTTCGTAGAAATAATACACTATTTTTGAACGGATTCTGCGGTATCTTCAGAATTTGTAAATGTTATGTCAGTTCGGTAGCAAAAAGGTATCTAAGATAGTCTTTTTAATGCCATTCATATATGAACCTCGCCTTTTTATACCATCACCCTTAGGGATGATGGTGTATATCATTTGATACGAGAAAAAGTGTAACGCATTAAAGAAGACAAGTTAGACCCCAAGTATCTTAAGACCAAATTCAATTCAGGACTTTTTAAGACAATTGAGCTATGGCCGTCTGTCTGGCTGTCGTGTAAACCTTAACGGATCGGTATGAAAATTTAGGCTTTATGAAAGATGCCCAAAAAAAAAAAAACGAAAAATTACCCAAAAAAATTTCCATACAAAATTGGGGAATTTTTCATATGAAAAATGCCCCATAAATTTTGGGGAACTTTTCATTTATTTTAGGTAAATTTTCGTTTCTTAATTTTGGGTCATTTTTCATATGCAAAATGACCCAAATTTGCAGGTATGAAAAATACCCCAATTTTTTTCCATATAATAAAAAATAAAAAAAGGATGGTGCAGATGATAATGAAATGGGGGGGGGCGGATGCCCCCCCCCCTCTCTTATTTTTCGACTTATGAAAAATGACAGAGATATCTAATGATAGAGATAGATAGATAGGGCGTGCCCCCCACCGCATTCGTCTTTTAAAAATGCTAGATTTGTTTAGAAGAATATTTTTTTGGGGTATTTTTCATAAATTTTGTGGGGTATTTTTCATAATTTTTGGAGAAAATTTCGTTCTTGAGTTTTGGGTCATTTTTCATTTTTTTTCGCCCAATTTTATTTTGGGTAATTTTTCGCTTTTTTTTTGGGGCATTTTGCATTTGGGGAATTTTTCATAGAGCCGAAAATTTACCAGTACTAATATTTTTCAAAATGAAGTAATGGGATTGCAAGCGGGGACAATAGCCCCACCCCCTTCTGGTACCTCACATACAAAATGGCATATTTTTGGAAAATTAATATTTCTCCCATAACTTCCAAACGGGCACCTGGGGGAGAATGAAATTTGGTCGGTTTATTTGTCTTGTATGGAGGTGAAGCATCAGAAAACATAACTATTTGACACTCCCCTTCTGGAACTTACCATTTAAAGAACCGAAATTGCCCCTTTTCCATGCATTTGTTTTAGTATATCCACTGAATTTAGCCAAATTTTGCCAAGGTAAGTGTGTTTTTAACGTTAATTTACAAACAAAAAACATCGGACACTTTGTGCTGCCCCCAACTGCACCTACTAAGTCAAACTTTTACGGTTTTGCCACATGTCTCTAGATTCCTGGTATTATGACTGAAAGTCCTATCTAGAATCGTTTACGCTCCACAAGCATAAGTAATTTTAATTATATTGGGGGATGGTATTTATCAGTCAGTTCATCTGACGGAAAATTCTGTACTGGATGGGACATATTTATAAATCAAAACCTATGAGTTAGTCAAGCTTTTTAAAATAGCGCAATATTTTTTGAAAATCATCCGGGTTCAAAAGTCATGTAAGAAAGAGAAACCCGATTTACTTATAGCACAGTGCAACAACTTTTTGGGGGGAATAATTCCATTACAGAATGAAAACGTTTTGTGAGTACGCCTAACTTCTTTGTTATGGCCTGGTGAAGTTTTCAGTTTGAACTAAATTTGAGTATGAAATGGTCCTTAAAAGCTAAGTATATTATTGTTTTAACCCATTTTTACTATCTGATGAAACTTAACGAGGATTTTTAAGTGGAATATATTTACTTTCTAGCATGAAAAAGTTCAATCAGATGAAGAAGCATTATCAGGATAGTTAGAGTGCATATGATTACTGCTGGACAATCAAAGCAAAACAAAATATTTCGGAATTCGTAGATATAAAATTCACAAACTAAATAACAAAAAAACGGCCTATTTTTATCCACTACACATTTGATATGAAAAAATGTTACGACGATGCTTGAATTTTGTTAAACAGTATGATTGGCCCTAAATTAGCAACAATATCACCTACAACTAAATAGTGTAAAAGTTAATATTATTGCTGCCACGACAATGCTTCTGCTGCCGTTTGCATTGTACCGCAACAACATTCGCCGTGTTAAGTGTTTATTTAGGGAGGGTGGTGCGCATAAACGCTAATGTTTAGCTGAACGGATATGAACAAAGAGAAAAATACAACGCTAAAATGAGCGAAGTATTACCACTCGGTCCTGCAATAGTGGTCAATTAAGGCGCAAGCGTCTTCAATGGGCGGAGTTTTTTTATTGCTATTTTTTAACGGAGAAAGATAAAAAACATTCATAGCATCAAGATTACATAGATACGTCAATTTGTTGACTAAGTATGTGTGAGTTTTGAGTAGTAAGTTAAAATATAAATAATGGCAAATCTTGCTGTGCGGTGTTTTGCGTTATCCCTAAGGTGGCGTTGTGGATTGACGTTGCTGTACCCGTATTCGCTGTCACCAACGTTGTTCATCGCCAAGAAGCCATATTGATTATTTACGTCACTCTCTTTTTATAGAAAGCAACAGGGTTGTATACAACTTGTGTTTCTAATATCTATCTGAACAAAAAACGTATTTTGATATAGCAAAAAAATGTGTTACCCTTAAATCCCCAAGGGATTGTCAGACCACCGGACGTCCATAAATAACCCTATAATAGAATAAGCAGAGAATGTGGTCTTACTTATATTTTTCCCTTTATATGTATGAAGTCGGGCTATTTCATGTGGAATATATTTCTAAAATCAAGGATTTGGATGTCTAAAATAAACTACTAGACATGCAACAATGAGTCACACGCAAATGAGGAGCAGCGTACCAAAGAGTTGAATACTCTGCGTTTTGACTTCAAGGATTTTAGTTCAGTTTTGGTAAATTGATTCTAAGAAAATATGATGGACGGACATTATACGATTATCCCCATTTTTTTTATTCGTTTGTACAAGTTGTTCGTCTATGTATACTGTAATATGTATGTTTGCGTGATGTTAAGTGTGATTTATTTACATAAACGTCAACGTAAAAAATATCACACTATCCCCCATATAGGATGTTGCTGTATTTATGTATGTATTCAGTTTAATTTTCTACACATTGTTGTACAAAGGAATATAAATGAGAGTAAATATGTCAATAATTAGAAAACCTAGTACCTCTACATGCATATGTATAGGATTTGTAATAAGGCGATAGCAACTTTATTGTTTGTGAAGAGATTTCTAAATTAAAATTGTTTTGGGTTTAAATTATATTAATATGGGATTATGATGCGATTCATCATAATTTTATTTACGGTGAATGTGATAAAGCAACAGTTTTATTAAGAATTTGATAAACTTGTTAATGTCTTTACTTGGTCACTGTAACAACACTGATAATTTTCATTATTTAATTTTTAAATGCAAATTGTGATGGTTATTTCACCTTATTTGGGGGTTTGGCAAAGTAGTGAGTGGTTGCCGCTTAATTTTTTGAAGTGGTATGTTCACTTAATTGTGGATGTAGCGTTAATTTTTTACCCGATTTTGATGACAAAGGCAAAAAAATTTGTAAGATAATATCATAGCATTACATTATCTGAAATCGAATCAATTTTTACGGAAAGATGGAAAAAAATGGAATGATGAATTGGATTTTAAACAACTATCGTTTTATTTTTATTATTTTATTATCCTTTATTTTCGTTCCAAAAAATTGCATTTACCTTTTTACAAAACATGAAAACAGAAAATTTGACGTTATCTCAAAAACCGTTCTACTTTCGATATATTTCTGAGCAGATTTGAATTCAGCGTGAAATTTTACATAAAAATAAATTTAGAAGATGGGATCAAAAATGTGTTGCATTGTTTGGCTAGGGCTAAGTTTAAGTGACGATCTTGAACGCTCTGTGTAAAGAATTTGTTACACCTTTACTTGAACAAACTAACAACGTCTCGTGAACCGAAATTAAAAAATCCGTCTAAAACAGTGATGTCCAGCTCATAGCACAATTGTGCAGACTAACACATAAACAAAGTCACACTTATTCTTATGTTCATCCAGGGCTGCCAACAATATTTCAAGAAAAAACTTCACTTTTTTAAAAAAAAATCATCATAATCGGCACTTGCATTTTAAAAATCGGCAAAAAACGGCAATGTAAACATCAAAATAAAACATATTCTTTGATGAAAAACAAAACAAAAGTATTTATTTTATATAAAAAACAGAAAATAAATATAACTATTTCAATAAAAAACAGAAAATAAATATAACTATTTCAATAAAAAACAGTTCATTTTTCTATTAAAAAAAATATATATACTTTTCTAAAGTAATGTTATTGCTTCATGTACATAGTACATCAAATTTTTGTTAAAAAATAAAAAATGTATAATTAATGAGATCTTTAAGATTAACGTATAATTGTCTTATAATTAGTACATGCTTCTATTACACATTCTGAGTAAGTCATTGTCCATTTTCTATAAAAAAAATTGAGTTATGAAATTTTAGGTAATCTTTTGAATAAATAATTCCTTCCAATGAGTCATTCTCAAGCGAGCTTCTAATTTTAGTTTTGTTAATGTTTACCTGACTAAATATTTGTTCCACATTTGCTGTGGAGTGTTGAAGAATCAAGATTGTTTGTACGACAAAACTGGAAATGTCAAAGTGGAATTCCCACGTTCTATTTTCGAATTTTTTTTCCCAAAAATTATCAAATTTATTTCAATATTCAATACGATAAAAAATTTCTTCAAAATTTAGAAAATTTTACTCCCTAAACTCTGAATCGAATGATTGTCTTTCCTTTTCTAAAATAAAAGTGGGAAATTCCATTAAAGAATTATTTTTTTTTCATCATTACTCTTTCACGATGAATAAGTTTTAACGGTTTAAATGAATTTAAATTAAAATCAAAGGGTTTACATATTTGGTTTTCTAGTTTTATATAAAAATGAATGCAAGTGTGTTAACTATTTTGTTAAATTTATTTTTCGGAAGTTTTGTTTCGGAAATAATTTCTTTTGCATATAAACCTAAATATACTTTATCACATTCCAATATGATTTTAAGCCGTCAATTTCTTATGTTCGTAAGTTGACGCTGTATTTAAATCTTTATGTTTATATTACTTTAGAAAAATTTGTGTCAATTGAGTCGATTGATAAAATATCGTCATTTCTGAGGAAAAAAACAGCAAATCGGCAAAAGCATGTTATAGAAAACATGACTAATGACCAAATATCGAACATAGTGTTAATCACAAAGTGGGGCTTTGATGGGAGCTCTGGACACAATCCTTATAAGCAGGCTTTTCATGGCCATGAAGTGTCTGATTCGTCAGTTTTCATAACATCTATTGTACCGTTAAAACTTTTTACCAGCGAAAATATAATATGGCAAAATCCACGACCGTCTTCTGTAAGGTACTGCAGACCATTAAAAATTGAATATGCAAAGGAAACAGTAACAACGTCAAGAAGTGAAAGAGAACGGGTAGAAAGAGAAATAAGCAGACTTCAAAACTCAATTGTGGTAATAGGAGACAGAACTGTAAAAGTTCAACATAAAGTTATGCTCGTTATGATTGATGGTAAGGTCTGTAATGCCCTAACGGATACTACTTCAACCCACAAATGTTATTTATGTGGTGCCAGTAGCAAAGACTTTAACTCAATCGATTTAATGATAAAGAAAGAGGTAAACGTGGACTATTTACAATTCGGTCTATCAATATTGCACGGCTGGATTCGATTTTTCGAATTTCTCCTTCATTTAGCTTATAAACTACCTGTAAAAAAATGGAAAGTTACTTTGGAAGATGATAAAAAAATTGTTGCCGACAACAGAGCTCGAATTATAAAAGAATTCAGATCAAAAACTGGATTAATAATAGACCAACCAAAGCCTGGCTTTGGAAATTCTAACGATGGAAACACCGCTAGACGTTTTTTTCAATGCGCAGAAACTTCAGCGGAAATTACTAAAATAGATGTAGAATTAATCAAAAAAATGCATGTGTTGCTAATAGTTGTGTCCAGTGGTCATCAAGTCCGTATAGATAAATTCAAGAGTTTGCGCACGATACAGCCCGTCATTTGGTTAACCTGTTCCCATGGTATAAAATGTCCCCAACCTTACACAAATTTTTTATCCATGGTCCACAGATTATATCTCGTGCCCTTTTACCCATTGGCCAGTTATCGGAGGAGGCTCAAGAAGCTCGTAATAAGGACTTCAAGAATTTTAGAGAAAAATTTACAAGAAAAGCAAGACGAGAAAAATCAAACGAGGACATTTTCAACAGATTTTTACTGAGTTCTGATCCTATTATAAGCAGCAAAATTAAAGTACAAGAGAAAGTAAAAGTTAATCTTCCGAAATCCGCTTTGGAATTACTAATTGTACCAAATCTTTCGACAAACCAGTCTGAAGAAGATGTTGATCTAAGTGAGGAAGATTTAAGAGACGATGAAAGCGATGACTAAGATCATCAATGAAAATGTTGTTTAAATTTACTTTAATTTAATATGGCTTATACTTTGTTTGTTACAATCCTATGGAATTAAAAATAGCTTAATTGCGAAAATATTGTTTTACTTGCTATTCAATCCTAAAATTGGTAAAAAAAAACTAGGATGATATTGCTATAAGCATATAAACCTAAAAAAAAATTTCGCACATAGCATACACCAAAAACATAATATACAGAAAATTACAAGAAAAACTTATAAATATGGTATATATACCAAAATACCGAAAAAAATTTATGTTCTATAATGTTAGACACTTCTACCTTCGACATATATATGGGGAATATATGTATATGTGAACCGATTTCTTCAAAACTTTATACAGACAGTTCATGTAGCAGGAGGATCGTCTGTACCAAATTTGGTTAAGATCGGAGGCTTCCCTGAATTAATCTCCGTTTCGGGGGTCCCATACCCCACTGTGCGTCGGTATCTAGTCGACGACTGAAGCAACCAGTGTTGCCAAGTCTTGGACATTGAAAAGCACTATGAACCATTCAAAAAAGCGTTAATTCGGGTAAAAAACTACCTCAAAACGGGTAAAAAAACACTGCTCTTTTAAATTAATTTTTTGACTCAAAATTATATGTTTACATATAAAGCTCTTAGGTCATACGTAGTCTTTATTGTGAGATCACCTGGTTATATTTATATGAGGGCTGCTATATATATTTCTGGCCTAATAATGAAAATGCGACTATTTATCATCAAAAATTGTTTTATTGTTTTTCAAAGTATTCTCCAGCCTGATTTATACACTTTTGCATGCGCTCAAACCAATTGTCGAAGCACTTTTTCCACTCCGATTGAGACACCTCCAAAACATGGTTTTTGAACGCTTCAACAGCATCTTCTGGGCACGAAAATCGTTGACCACTCGACTCGATTTTTTTTTTTGGCAATTTTCACCTCAATACGGTCACAAGACTTTGAGTAATCTCAATCAAGTTGTTTTTTAATTTCAAATTTCTCATCTCTAGATTCATTATTGTCTTCACAAGACTTTTCAAAGTTATAACCCAGGTAGCAAACCCGATTGAATGGTTGTCTATATCACCTTTAATGTAGTCAAAATTATCACAAGGTATGATAATTTTATTTGTTAGGCCTCTGATGAAATCATATAAATCGTTATACAACCTATCATGATCAGCATTATCCGCTTCGAACGCTAAGTTAACATTCTGGACGTCACCCAAGATTGAACCCAGATATAACAAATATACATAATTAATATTATCATTATACATATCTCTTAATATATTTGTTACAAAGGAACAATCAGCTGTTTCGTTAAAATGTACCTTTAACTCGAACCACATTTTTAAAATTACATTAACAGACTTTTCAATCGACAACCACCTGGTATTTGCCATCATTGGAATCTTTTGTGGGTAGGAACTATCATCATTTATCAATTTAAAAATTTTTGCATAAGCCTTTTGTCTCATAGGAGAATGGCTAAACCAATTATGGGTTTCTTTCACAAGGAACTGCAATTTAATTGGGAAACTCTTTCTGTAGCTGCGCACACAGCTAATTGAAGCGAGTGGCACACGCAACGAACCAAGACAAGGTTCTTTAAATTATGCTTGAGTTTTATCTTTTGGTACAAACCGTTATTAGCACTAGTCATCACTGCAGCGTTATCGGTGCCGATTGCCACTAAATATTTAAAATCCAATTTAAAAATATTTAGGAGTCGCTCCAACGCCATAAGTAATTCATCAGCCGTACCTCCATTTAAATCAATTAGACCTAAAACTGTGGTAATAAAAGTAATCCTTTGACGACTAAAATATCGCACTACGACTCCTAGCAATTTTTCGACAGATATGTCCGTTCCTTCATCTAATATAAGATTGAAGGCATTGCCTTTCATATCTGCTGCAAGCTTTTCCATGAAGAAAGGAGCTATTACATTTCTTATTATGAAGAAACAAAAAGGGTTTGGGAGAGTAAAAAAAGCACCAAAAACAGTGCTTTAAGCACCAAAATGGCAACACTGGAAGCAACATCGATATTCTCACCAATACAACGTCATAAAAATTTTTGGACACAACTGGTCTAAAAATTCATACTTAAAGCGCCAAGTACTTTCTGTATAGAAATTGGGGTTTGTCTTCGGGAAATTCCAGTATTCCCGCTCATTTAGCGTTCCCGTAAATTTTACCGGAAATTCCCGGGAAATTAATAAGCATTCGGACAACCGGTAATAACTGATAATTTCTAAATCTTCGACTATTAGGAAATGAAAAAGCAATTGTTCATTTCGGAATAAATTATGTTCCTGATAGGAGTGGAACAGCTTAAACCACTTGATGGAAAAGTATTAAATTATACATATATAAAAATCATATTATCTATCCGCGAGCCAGCAACATATTTTCATGACTGAATTCTTCCTAGGCGAAAAATCGTTGAATGCTTCGTAGAGTTGTATAGTGCAGCATAGTGATCACCACGTCAAACAAGAAAATAGATTTTTTGTTCATTTCCTCCCGGTTTAAACTTTGTCAGATGATAGTTTATACGTTATTTTTTATTAAATAAAACCTTCAGCTGGCGTACGTTAGTCAAAAAATTGTCAGGTGATGACCTTAAGGGTATGGTGGTACGTATGGTATGGTATGGCACAGTGGGGCCGATTAGAAAACAACGTAAGAATATCACAACTTTTAAAGTATTGTTCTGATTATTTTGCAATATTTCAGAAATTTGAAGAGGAGGTGTCAGACTTTCAGAATTTTGCATTCAGAGGTGCTGGTCAACCGGTTTTTCTTAAAATATTAAAATGTCCGCAAATAAGAAGAAAAATATTTATATTTAATAAAATAAAAGTTATTTAAACAAAAACAAATCAAGGAAAAGAGATACAGTATAATTCGCTTAGCTGCACTGAATTTTGGTGCACACATTTTTTTTGCACTTAAGCGAAATGTGCACTTATGTGCACTTATTCCAAGTCTTTTACCTGTACACAAGAGGCAGTTATCCGGATTTTTTTTTACCTGCACACAAAAGGCAGTTATGCGTATTTTGTTACCTTTATATATGATGCAGTTACTCCAATTTGTTACCGTTTTTTTTGCAGAATTGCCCTCAAGATTTATTATTAATCGTTAGTAATTACTTACACAATAATATATTCGATAAACATATGATTATAAGATACCGATTTTGAAATTTTTTCTATAGGAAATTGAACTTATGAAACCCAATCATCGGGGCTGCTAGGATGAAAGTGCAGCTAAGCAAAGTGCAGTTAAATGAGATAATTTCATACAAATTCTGCAATAAAATGCAGCCATAACGAGTTTAAGTGCTCTTATCCGGAATGTGCAGCTAAGCGAATTTTACTGTATACAACAAAAAAAGCATTACGCTTAAATACTTTTGAAATCTAAAGCATTACGCTTAAATACTTTTGAAATCTAAAGTGGATTACTTAATTTTAAATAACCTCTTAATAATAACACATAATTCAACTTCTAAAGAGTATATCGATTTCATTTGCTTTTTTTATAATTGGAAATGATTTTTTCTTTTGACATTTATCTACATACAAAATATCCTTAAAAATGTTTTGTGCATTTGGTTTCTTTTAGATTTTGAATACTTTTAATAGATGTATGGAATTCATGTTCCAAATTATATATGTACCCAGTTTCTTCGATATTCGAATAACTTAACTTAAACTTAATTTCCCTTTGCACCCCATGAATGAGGTATGGGATAGCTTCTCGCGTTGTTGTGAATTAACACGCTTTCTATTTTTAGATTCACAACTAACGGCACCTACTTATTTATCGACGAATGCGAACGTCACTGTTTTGAGAAGCTCGTACTAGACACGACGATTGAATCGACGCTTAATACTGCGAAGTTGCTGTCAAACAACATTCGAGGGGAGCCGACAATGAAAGAAATTTTTTTTTTTTTTTCGAATAACGAACTTTTCAAATACACCGATACCGACTAAGCAAAAAACCGGTGCTAACCGTTTTTAAAAACCGGACCGATCACCCTAGTCGGTATATTCATGTCTCCATAGTCGGTTTATTTTCGTGTTGTCGAGTATTATTAGTGTACCAAATTTTATCTCTCTGGGGCTAAAATACAGTTTGGTCACGCCCACTCCGCCCACTGATCCAAAATTAAAATTTCGTCTACATAGTCTTATTCGTATTGTCGCGTAATATTTGTGTACCAAATTATATCTCTCTGGGTCGAAAATACGGTTTGGTCACGTCCACTCTGCCCACTGATCGATAATTTAAATTTAAATGTGCGTACCAAATTTTATCTCTCTGGAGCTAAAATACAGTATATATATATATATATATGTGTTCCTCTAACTCCCATTGGAGCATAGGGCGTCAATTACAGCCGTCCGCCATCGGACACGGTTTTGTGCAATCGATCTTAATTGGTTCCAGGATACGCCGAGGTTACACATTTCGCTTTCGGTGGAGCGTCGCCATGTTATACGTGGTCTTCCACGCCGACGACCTGCCTGATGGAAGGGATTCCATTTAAGTGCCTGCTTAGCCACGTTGTCATCATTTCGGCGAAGAGTATGTCCAATCCACTGCCACTTACGCTTACGAATTTCCGTTGCCAGTGGTATTTGCCGTGATCGCGACAACAATTCTGCATTTGAAATGGTACGCGGCCAGAAAATACGAAGTATTCGTCTAAGGCAGCGATTGACAAAAGTTTGAAGCCGATTGGTAATACTACTGGTAACTTTCCAAGTTGTACATCCATACAGCAGTACAGACTTCACACATGCTTCGAAAATTCGCAGTTTTGTATGGAGGCTAATTTTGTTATTTTGCCATATTGCAGCTAGTATACCGAACGACGATCTTGCCTTGTTTATTCTGCCCTCTACATCTAAATCGGAACCTCCTTCAGCATCAATCTCACACCCCAGGTAGCAAAAGTTTGGAGCATATTTGTAGGTTTCATCACCTACCCTTAATGGAGCTGTTGTTTCGGTTCCTATGCTAAGAGTCTTTGTTTTGCTGGTGTTTATTTTAAGACCCGTATGTTGCAGCTTTTCCTGGAGATCTAATGTTGTCCGTTTTAGATCACACAGCCTATGAGAAAGCAAGCAAATATCGTCTGCGTAAGCCAGGTAATTTAGGTATTTGCCGTTGATTTGCCATTGTATTCCTTGGCTTCGGTTCTCGATGGAACTAAGAACATCTTCCATAACTATTAGGAATAATAGAGGTGACAATATGCATCCCTGACGCACTCCACTTTGAACATGGAATGGGTCTGAGAGCTTTCCTTTATGGAGAACGAAGCATCTGGCCTGGTTATAACTTTCCTTGATCAGAGATATTAATTTTTCAGGTATATATCTTCTTCGCAAGGCTAACCAAATGTATTCACGGTTGATGCTGTCAAACGCTTTCTCAAAGTCCACAAAGAGAAGATGAAGATTGGAATTGAATTCCAAACATTGTTCTACAATAATGCGCAGCGTATTGATGTGGTCTGCACAGGAATATCCACTGCGAAAACCTGCTTGACAGGAGCTAATACTATGTTCTAGGTGTTCTTTAATTCGGTTTAGAATTATTTTTGCCATTAGCTTTGCTATCGTTGGGAGAACACAAATTCCACGCCAGTTGTTACAATTTTTCAAGTCTCCTTTTTTTGCAATTTTGACAATTATCCCATTTTTCCATTCTTCAGGGAAGGACTCAGTTTCCCATGACTCAGTAATGAGTGGGTGTAATAGCTCTGCAGTGAGTGTTGGATCACACTTATATAATTCAGCAGGGATACCATCTGTGCCGGCGGCTTTACCGTTCGGAAGTTGTTTTATCGCTGCTATAATTTCGGATAAACTAGGTGGTGAGGTTCCAATCCTGTAGTTTGTGGTATTTATTGAACTTGCAGGTATAGGTAGTTCAGCTGCAGGGTCTATTATTATGTTATTTAAGACTATGGAAAAGTGTTCTTTCCACCTTTGCAGTTGTTCCTGGTCGGTGCTGAGAAGATTTCCAGTCAGATCTCGGATAGGATGTTCAATGTGCAATTTGCGTTCCGCTAGTTTTTTGGTGACATGGAAAACTGTGCGAGTGTCGCCAGAATTTGCGGCATTTTCAGCCTGCTCAGCGAGACAATCTATACTTCTTCGTTTGTCCCTACGCACTGCACGCTGTACCGTTTTATGGCTTTCGTTATACTTATTTTCTAGTAAATTCTTCTCTTCGGGGTTCTTGGAAGCATTGAATTTATCTTTCAGCTCTTTGCGTTCTGCAATTAAACTCCAAGTAGCCTCAGACATCCAATCTTCTCTTCCTTTGGGGGTTGGTCCGATTGACTTATCTGCACATGACCATATTATGTTTTTAAGATGGTACCATTTCGAATCAATGGAAGCAGGGAGTACATTTCCGGTGGTATTCATCGCCTGTCGGAGTTGGGAGGTAAAGTTGTTTCGGACGTTCATATTCCTTAATCTACCAACATCGTATTTCCTGGGTCGGAGGTTCTGTCTGTTGTTTTGTATGGCTGTGGTACATAAACGTATTTTGGCTACTACTAGGTAGTGGTCTCGAGATTGGCCAATATCCGCACCTCGTTTACTACGTACATCAAGCAGGCATTTTTTAAAACGGTGGCTGATGGCGCAGTGGTCAATTTGGTTCGCGGTGTTATGCCTGTCGGGAGACAGCCACGTTACCTTGTGACAATCTTTATGGGTAAAGAGAGTGCCACCGATAACTAACTTTCTAGCATTGCAAAAGTCAATAAACCGTTCCCCGTTGTCATTCCGTGTACCAAGCCCATGCTTGCCCATTACATGCTTCAGCGATTCATTGTCAGAACCGACCTTGGCGTTCAGGTCTCCCATGACTATGACGATATCACCTCGTGGAATATCGTCATACGTTGCATTCAGCTGACTGTAGAACGCGTTTTTCAAATCGTCTGTGGCAGCTTCGGTTGGGGCATAGCACTGTATTAGAGAGATATTTCTAACCTTAGATCCAAAACGGGCAAGAATAAGTCGGTCCGATACAGGCTTCCAATTTATGAGGCTCTTACGCGCATTTGTTGACAACATTATTCCAACGCCTGATTGGTGATTGCTTCCTGTTTCCTTTCCAGAATATAGCATGACCGACTGTGAGCTTGGAGACGAATACTCACCAGAGCCAGTCCATCGAATTTCACTTAAACCGAGGATAGCAAGGCCGTACCGTAACATTTCACGTTCTGCTTGCAAATACCTGGCGTTCAAACCGGTGGCGATGTTATCGCCGTCTCTGAGCGTTCTTACATTCCAGTATCCAATCATAGTCCTAGTTCGATATGCAAAGGTCGTCAACGAGTGTTTCGGTTTTTCATTTAGAGGCTGATTTTTTAACGATTCGTTAGCAATTTAGTTTCGGAAGATGTGGGTTGCTAACCCTCGTCTCCTAGATTGGTAATAGGGCTGCTATCTGCGCGTCCAATCCCACGATGCAACCATGCTTCAGCGGTTTAAGCCTACTTTCCTGAGACGTCTCTTTGACCATTCAGGATACATGGTTGTAATGCCTTCTAACTTTAGCTAACTTCTAAGCGGTTGCTTTGAAGTCATTGCCCGGGGAATACTTGGTCTAAGACCGGAAGTAGTTAGCTGCTTGGACAGTGCCGCAAAGGAATCGATTCTGGTCACTCCCAAGTGAGTAACAATCAGTAACTTTCCACCTCTGGGCAAAGTCCCATTCCCCAAATACAGTATGGTCAGCCATTTAGGCGTGATGGAGTCACAAAAATTCAAACAAACAAACACACAAACAGACAAACATACATATTTATAATTTTTATAGGGATAGCGATGAGAAGGAAATCTATATATATAAAAGGCTTATGTGACTGACTGATCACTCCTCAGCCCAAACGGCTAAAGCTAGAACCGTGGAATTTGGAAAGTAGTTTTGTTAGACAGATAGTGATATTTAGATATTAGATATTAATAGAACGATTGTAATAACATTTCCATAATCTATATATTGCTTTCTGGCTGTAGATAGGATGATGGAATTTGGGGTGGTTGCTCCCCTTTTCGAATAAAAGTCATTAAAAAATTTATTTTTGGATATTCGTACTTTTAGGGGTAACCATGACCCGAACAATCGGCTAATGCTATAATCGAAGAAATTGATATTGGCATGCTCAATATCATATTGGATTGAAGGTTTTTTTTTAAATCCGATATTTCTGGGTAAAAAAATCGAAAAAGATATTAAAATATTACTATCGCCCAGACCAAACGGCTAATGACATAATCATGATAATTTATATGGGATTGGAATTAGAAAAAAGCAACGACCGTTTTCGAAATTCTTACCTTTTAGGGGTAAAAAAGGCTGAAAAGGGATAAAACTGGTACTAGGCAGCTAAAGGTATAGTCGCAAAAATTGAAGTAAATATTATAGTTTTGTGATGGAAAGTAATTTTTTTTAAAAATACTGAAAAGGAATAAAACTGGTACTATCGCCTAAAGGTTGAGTTAAGAAAATGTATATAGAATTGCTGCCTATAGAATTAGAGCCATGGGGTTTTTAGTAAATCGAACATTTAGGGGTATAAAGGTCGAAAAGAGGAAAAACTGGTACCATCACTCAGACCAAACGTCTAAAGCTATAATCGTATATGGGCATGCTTCCTGTAGGATTTGAGGGAGACCAGTCCATTTTAGTTGTGCGATACGAATGTATCTTTTGAAATTCGTACTTTTAGGGATAAAAAGGGAATAAAGTGGTACAATCACTCAGACCAACGGGATAGAGCTACTATCACATAAATGGGGTGTTCGTTTGTCTTATGAAGCGTTTGCATTTTACCTGTATTGCTTAAAATCAAAAGAAGATTCATTATAAGTACGGGAGAAGCAAATCGAGCCGGGAAAGCTAGTTTTTTATAAATGCAGTTCATAAAATTTACAGGAGGCTAACCCCGACAGACTTATCATTTGGAAAAATACAAATAATTTCAGTTAATAATACCAAAAATTCCTTTGGATAGAGATATATATTGTTGTTGATTACTTCTTTCACAATGTTGTTTATCAACTCATTCTTGTATTCGATTGTTAAAATTCCTTTTGATGTATCATTTAAAAATCAAATCTTTGCTGGCTGGCTGGTGGGATGGACAACTCGAGTAAATCTTAACGGATCGGTATGAAAATTTACCAGTATTAATATTTTTCAAAACGAACTTATGGGACTGTAAATGGGCTGAATAGCCCCACCCTTCTGGTACCTCCCATACAAAATTGCCTTCTTTTGATTAATATTTCTATGGGGTGAGTTCGTTAACCAATATAATCCATATTCATTACTGAATCCAATTTTGATAAGCGAATATCATACGCACAATTTGAGTGAATTCAGTTTACTTACATAAAAGATATGTATGTAAAACTATTAGGTCATTTGTATGGGTGGTACCAGAAGGGGTGTGGCAAAGGTTTCGGTTTTCATAGGGTTTGTCTACTATTGCAAGATAAATAATCTGACCAAATTTAGATATCCTCCGATAGCACCAGTTTACAAATCTTTATTTTTTATCAGCTGCAGAGTTCTAAATAATTTTTTTCTATAGATTTCGGCCTCCTAAACACGAATATGAGATTTATTTTCCTCTGATTAGTTTTCAAGATATGAATTTTTAAATTATTTTGCAAATTTTTTATGAGATGCATCAGCTTATTGGAGAATAATTCGTAAACGCATCGAACGATTTGGACAAGAGTGGTCTCCAATTAAAGGTAATGTGCTCCCCTAAAACATTTCTATACAAGCTTTTAACATCGGTTGGGTAGTTCTGATGGTAGGAGCAATTAAAGTTTAAAAAACAATTTTTTTTGTGCAAAAATCACTGATGTAAATTGATAAAAAAATTTATAATAAAAAGAGAGTTACACGTTTTTAAATATGACACTACAAATCATAAATATTTTGATTTTAATCATATCACGGTAGGCTTATAGCTAAACTTTACGTTGCATGAAAATGACGATAAAAAGTGGAAATGCCACTGTATTATGGGTTGATTATGCATCACGAAAATGTTTAATTTGAAATCCAAGCTGATCATTTTTAGAAAATATCGATATTTTTCATTTCTGCCGACTGGACCAAAAGTCTTTTTACTTTTTAAACGATAACAGTAAAAAACCGGACCAATGAGATAAAAACTGTTTGATTGTTATAAAAGTACCCAAATAGGGATTCTTGTATGACCATTGATTATTTTGACATTGCTTCAACCTAGAGGCTTGAAGTGCATTTTAAGCCTATATTTTTAAAAAATCTCTATATTTTTAATTTTTAAACCGCGTAACCGCCTAAGAAGAATTTGTTCAGTATTAGAAAAGTGGAATATTTATTAATTGCAATGTATGCATATATATATCTGGATTAAAAATGGTAAATATAGAGATTTTTTAAAAATTTAGGATTCAAATGCACTTTAAGTCTCCAGGTTGCAGCAATGTCAAAATAATCAATGATCATGTATAAATCCCTATCTGTGTACTTTAATAATAAATAAACAGTTTTTATTTCATTTGTCCAGTTTTCTACTGTCGTCGTTTAAAAAGACTTTTGGTCCAGTCGGCAGAAATGAAAAATATCGATATTTTCTAAAAATGATCAGCTAGGATTTCAAATTAAACTTTTTCGTGATGCATGATCAACCCATAATACAGTGGCATTTCCACTTTTTATCGTCATTTTCATGCAACGTAAAGTTTAGCTCTAAGCCTACCGTGATATGATTAAAATCAAAAAATTTATGATTTGTATTGTCCTATTTAAAAACGTGTAACTCTCCCTCTTATCACCCAATTTTTATATATCATGGCTTGTTTTCCTCGGGAAAGTCCAATCTTTATACTCAATTTATGAAATTGGATTTATTTTTGCGATTAATATTTTTTATAAGTTTTTTTATCAATTTAAATCAGTGATTTTTGCACAAAAAAATTTGTTTTTTAAACTTTAATTGCTCCTACCATCAGAACTACCCAATCGATGTTAAAAGCTTGTATAGAATTGTTTTAGGGGAGCACATTACCTTTAATTGGAGACCACTCTTGTCCAAATTGTTAGATGCGTTTACGAATTATTCTCCAATAAGCTGATGCATCTCATAAAAAATTTGCAAAATAATTCAAAAATTCATATCTTGAAAACTAATCAGACGAAAAATTTTTAAATCTCATATTCGTGTTTAGGATGCTTAAATCTATAGAAAAAAATTATTTAGAACTCTGCAGCAAAATAGCTGTAAACTAGTGTAGTCTGTTTGGCAGTTATGAAAGAAATATTAATATCCAAAAATAGGTAATTTTGTATGGGAGGTACCAGAAGGGGTGGGGCTATTCAGCCCATTTACAATCCCATTAGTTCGTTTTAAAAAATATTAATACTGGTAAATTTTCATACCGATCCGTTAAGGTTTACTCGAGTTATCCTGCCCACCAGCCATCCTGCCAGCCAGACAGACGGACATAGCTCAATCGTCTTAAAAATTCCTGAAACGAGTTTGGTCTTAAGATACTTAGGGTCTTTAAACTGTGGGATAGCTGGAGCCAGTGGCAATACCACATTGGTTTTGTTGATTACGTGTCACCTTAACGTAGCCCAAGAGTTCTTGACCAACCAGTAGTCCTTGCTGGAGGGCTCAGTGCCATAACCCACAACCAAAACATCATGATCCAATTGTTGGGGATCGCAGTTGGGTTCATCGTAAACACCCTCGCTGTAAAATTGGAATGATTCGTGCGAAGTATCGATGGCAACAGATATGGGACCTACTGAAGCCACGGCTTTCATCATATTCGTTTCGTCACCTTCGGGAATGTCGACAATGCCAGTGTCAGTGGCTCCTACATTCTTCTTGATGAAGTGACAATAATAGTCAATGCCCTCATAGGCGTATGCCTTGTCCTGGATATATCTAAAGGCATTGTCCATCAAGCCACCGTTGCCGCCGTTATTGCCATAGGAGGTGGAACAGTCGACCAAGTTTTGTTCACTCAACGAAACAAGAATGCCATTTTTGCGGAAATGTTGACCCTCCAATGCACCAGTGGTTGAGGAAGCCCAGCAAGACCCACAATGGCCTTGATCTTTAGCATTTGTGACGGCACCCTTTTCGCGCCAATCAACTGTCTTATCAATAGTTACATGTTCGGATGGATTATAGGTAAGGCTCGTATCTGTACTGTTTTTCGCAGTACAGTACTGTTTTTCGACATCAAAAACTGCGTACTGCTTTTCTCCCTCAAAGTACTGTTTTTCGAAACATAATAGAAATATAAACGGCGAACAGCGAATTCATGCAATAATATTGTTTACTTCAAAAACAAGTTCGAAGAAACACTAAAAATGCGTCGAGAGGATGATTTTTTACCCCCAGCTGTAGTAGCAGAAAATCAAAAACTTATTGACAATGGATACAATTGGATAATTTTGCCTGCTTTGATTTGAATGCTTTTATACTAATGGAATGAAGTCGAAGCCGTTATGAACAAGTTAAGGGAATACAATTTGTACAATGCCAATGAAAATGCTGTATATTCCACACCCAATTTAGATATATCAAAAACGAGCGACAAAATTATGCAATGGAGGGAAGGCAATGTTTCGAATGTGGATCGGTGAGTGGAGATATTTATTCGTCTCAATAACGCTGATTGCGAATGCAAAGAAATGGCCACGATCGTTGAATATATTTTATGTTTGTCAGGAACTTCAGCATCATTGGAGCGAATCTTCACTGCAGTGAACAAAACTTGGACGTCAGCCTAAACACGATTAGATGTGCAAACATTTTAACCGAGCATCCCGGGAATTAGAATTTTCCCGGTATTACCGAATCCCGGGATTACCGGGAAATAAAAAATAGATTTTTTCTTCGGTTTGTGAAGCAAAGATGCACAGAATGGCTTGAAATTTTGCACAGATCATAAACAGAGAATTGGTTGTATTCTCAAAAAAAAAAAACAAATATGCCATCTGATGGAACGCTGTTCCAACGCCGGTCCGGGAAATAACAAATTTCTATTATTATCTTACATTTGTATGAAATTTATAAATTTTCCGGTCTATCCCGGACCGGCGTTCCTAAACTACTTACTCAAATGGATCGCGAGTCAGCAGTATTCAAAAACGACATTAGTACAACATTTCCACAAATTTTTGTGACGTTTGCTTAACAACTGCGGAAACGCTGGTCACATATGTATATATATCGAGCTTCGATTTGTTAAGCAAAGATGCACAAAATGGCTTGAAATTTGGCAGATATCACAAACAGAGACTTCGTTAAATTTTGCCAAAAAACGGAACGAAGAAATTTCTATTATTTTCATACATTTGTATGAAGTTTTTCAGATTTTCCGTCTATCACGTTTCTAAAATACTTTTTGAAATGGATCGCGAGTTGGCAATATTGAAGAACAGCATTAGTAGAGCATTTCCACTAATTTATGTGACGTTTGCTTTAAAACAGCGGAAACGCCGGTCCGGTAGCGAGGAATTTCCAATTATTTTTTTCGGTTTTCCCGTCTATCCCGGACCGGCGTTTCTACAATACTTACTCAATTGGATCGCGAGTTGGTAATATTGAAGAACAGCATTTGCAGAGCATTTCCACGAATTTCTGTGACGTTTGCTTTGTAACTGCTGAAACGCCGGTGCGGGAGAAAAGAAGTTTCTATTCTTTTTTTCAGTTTTCCCGTCTATTCCGGACCGGCGTTTCCGCAGTTTTTAAGCTAATATCCCGGGAATACCGTTTCCCGGGAAATGGGGAGCACTATTACAGTATATATGCTATGCAAATATGTACTGCGAAAAGTACTGTTTTTCCAAATCGATGTACTGCTTTTTTAAAAAATTTCAGTGAAATGTACTGTTTTTGTCCAAAAAAAATATACGAGCGTTAAATATAGGTGATCCAACCATGCCACTTTGCGCGCGCAACATTTGACGCATAGTGTGATTGTTGCCATTCATGCTTTCCCTGAATTCATGAGGTAGCATATTCGTTCACTCCCAACTTGCAGGAAACTTTGCCGGAGGCGTACAGTTGATTGTGTTTGGCAATCTTGCGGCGAATTTCATTGAAAATTTTCAAACGGAAACGTTCTTTGGTCTCGCTGGCATAGTTTTTGCTATGTTTTAACATAAAAGTATGTCATTCTTCTTTAATGACATAGTAGTACCTTCACCAATTCCAAACTATGATAAACATAATTAAATTTTTGTTTTGTTTAGATTTTATAAAACATACAAATTTTTACCTGTTTTTCATTCCAAACAAATAACCTCTCGCGAACGGATGATTGGCATCCTCATTGGGCTCTTTTCGCATGTAAGTTTCAAATGCCACTTTAGCAGCTTAAAAAATATCATTAAAACTAAACATTGATAGAGCATATAATAATATATAAATGCCCTTCAAATATTCGAAGACAAGATCAAAATTGAATTCTTTAAAATTTTCATCATCTCGGTTTTTTGCTTTTAAAAAGTTTGAAGAGAGAAGTTCTAGTTTCCAATATTTTCTATCCGGGAACAAACGAGGTGTTTTTTCCCGCGTGAAAAACTGCTTCAATAGCTACAGCTATAGTGTTCAAATACTTGAATTTTTCGGTTTCTGGTTTATTCGATAAATACCATTACCATACCATAAAAAACCGGGTTTACTGGTTTCGTTCGGATTCCGGATATTGCAAAATATATCAATATAAAATAAAATATGAAAACATATGAATATTGATACCTTAACCCATTTCCAACGATTGGTCGAATAATCGACCAGTGAGTTATGCAATTTGTCTAAGCTGGCTGGAATTGATTTGAACTTAGCAATATAGAAAATATGTTGATTTACACCCTAATAAACATTTATTACACAGTGATACAAATGTGAAGGAAAAAAATTTACAGGGGTTCTCATGTAGCATTTCTGTTAGACTGGAGTCCATAGAGTAAAGTGATACTTTTAGTTTTTCTCGGTCACTTCGTTAAGTAATGTTTTTATAGCAAATTAAGTGAAATAAGGATATTCCTAAAATTACTAGTTCCAAAATTCATGTCTTTTCTTTGTAAACCGATTTTCAAAAGTTTACATCTGTTTTAAAGCTATGACTTTCACCTTTTATTGGAAAAAAAGAATTTTGGGAAAATGAGAATTCGCAATTTTTTTTCGGGGTTGTTTTGTTTTGCCGTTTCACTATTTTTTAACCGATTTTCAAAGATCTTTTTGTTAATAAAAGGTGAAAGTCATAGATTTACAACAGATGTAAGCTTTTGAAAATCGGTTTACAAAGAGAAGACTTATGAATTTTGGAACTTGTAATTTTAGGAATATCGTCATTTCACTTAATTTGCTATAAAAACATTACTTAACGAAGTGACCGAGAAAAACTAAAAGTATCACTTTACTCTATGGACTCGAGTCTAACAGAAATTCTGCATGAGAACGCCTGTATATTTTGTGTGTAGCACAGTATTATTTTTGTTGTGGGTCATATCGTGTGTTTACGTATTTTTTTCTGCAAGTGCGATTTTTTTGGCGTACAATAGCCGTATGGGAGGCGACATATACAACAACAACAAACAAACAACTATCGAATTCGCTTACGCGGCCGTTGGTATCAAATCAAATTGGTATCAAACACTCTGATTCTAGATAAAAACAACCAATAGGAACGATAGGTCAAAAAATCGAGTCGCTCTAAAAAGAAAGGCAACGCAATGTCACAACAGAAATTCAGTATCTACGTGGCCGAGTGGTTGCTTCCTAAAGGAAGATCGAAGACATAAAAGACCTTAAATGCACCCAAATAGAGTGCTAAAACTGTGTAATATTCGCAGCGAGAGTATACCATTTAGTAGTCAAAGCTAAAAAGCCTGTCACTGCCGCGTTTGTAACAAACATTCTTCGTTAAAATGTTCGAAGTGCAATACTGTTGTTCACACTAAATGCTTTATTACATTTCACGACGTGTAATAAGAAAAATCTGTAAGCAATATTAAAAGAAAAATTTTTTACAATACAAATTACGGCGCCATATTTCTGAATTTTTTTATAACGTATCCAGCCGGTGGTCGAAAAACGACCACCACTCCCTGGCCAACCCTGAAGAGATCCAAAAAATATTAAAATTAAACATTTTTTAGAGTCTATTGTAACTCTATAAAGTTTCACTGAGATCTACCCAGCGGTTTAAGACCGGTTGAAAATGGGTTTATTCTAAAGTATGCTAAGTCATCTAAGCATGTTTTCAATTAATTTGATATTTTAAATTTGTGTTCTATTTAAATCTCAGGATGATTAGTTCAGTTTTTAACTTACTCACAAACTTTGATCGCATTTGCTGTAAAACTTAGTTACATATTACATTTTAAATGGTTTAGAATTAAGCTATGGACTTCATCAAAAATTAAACTATTGTACGGCAATCATAAATTAAGCATTGATCGGACAATTAGTTTAGGAGATAACTGCATTAAAAGTTTTTTATATGAATATCGACGGCTTCCCAGCCAATGGAAGGAGATATCCCAACAATAATATCTTAGTGATTTCTCAATTATGTATTGTTCAATTATCAAAATGAAGCTCATTTTTGTGATTGGATGCTTAGTAGGGTGAGTCTTATTTTTGGAATTTTTCATGGGCCAATTTATTAAGACGTACAAAAAAACCCTATGTGAAATTTTTTGATTTTTTTCTTAAAGGTTTATTGGTCGCTACCGGGCTTAAAAGTTTGTAATTTTTCCGTC
This sequence comes from Muscina levida, assembly GCA_964034835.1. Classification (NCBI taxonomy): domain Eukaryota; kingdom Metazoa; phylum Arthropoda; class Insecta; order Diptera; family Muscidae; genus Muscina; species Muscina levida. The sequence goes on along the minus strand of OZ035883.1, from coordinate 91,514,045 downwards.
ACCCTTTGGAATAGGCAGGATAGTTCGAGTAAACATACACATTAAGGTAAGTCGCACTTCATACAAATAAAAAAAGTTTTGCCGGTCACCCCCTAGAATGAAAGATAATTTAAAAACGAATTCAAAAAAAATTTTTATTTTTTTTTGCCACGCCCCTTGACCCCGCGCATTGGGGTTTTTTTTTCCTGTGTCTCCATTTATTGTCCGATCGTAATGTGTGACATATCAATGTTTTTGGACTGACAACAGCTACATTTTCTTCTCTGATCACTTTTGACTCCGACGTCAAGTTCTAGAAGTTTCTACCGGAATTTCGGTTTTTACCCCCCTAAGTCAAATTTTTTTCGTAACGATTAAAAAGTTTTTTAAATTCCATGATATTTTCTCTTTTACAGTATATATTTTTATTCATAAACAAAAAAGTTACAGAGGTTTAAAAAACAAAATACGACCACGCCAACATTTGTAAACAATGAGCTTTGGCCTCTAGCGAAGTCAAATTGATTTTTTTAAACCTCTGCAACTTTTTTGTTTATGAATAAAAATATATACTGTAAAAGAGAAAATATCATGGAATTAAAAAAACTTTTTTATCGTTAAGAAAAAAATTTGACTTAGGGGGTAAAAACCGAGATTCCGGTAGAAACTTCTAGAATTTGACGTCGCAGTCAAAAGTGATCTGAAAAGAAAATGTAGCTGTTGTCAGTCCAAGAACATTGATATGTCACACATTACGATCGGACTATAAATGGAGACACAGGAAACAAAAAACCCAATGCGCGGGGTCAAGGGGCGTGGCAAAAAAAAATAAAAAAAATTTTTGAATTCGTTTTTAAATTATCTTTCATTCTAGGGGGTGACCGGCACAACTTTTTTTATCGACCCACCCTAATACACATATCCTTATGAAAATTGTTCAGTATTAATATTTTCCATAACCAAGTAATGGAATTGTAAATGGGCAAAATTGCCCCACCTCTTCTGGTACTTCCCATACAAAATGACCCATTTTTGGCAAATAAAATAAACCCTCAGAAAATCAAAACCTTTGCCATACCCCTTCCGGTACCTCCCATACAAATGACCGAATTATCCCCCATAGTTTTACATTATATCTTTTTTGTAAGAATACTGAATTCCATCTAATTTTGCGTAAGTTGAATACATGCAATAATTTGTCTAGGGAAAAAATGGACTATATCAGTTGACCCCTTCTGGTACCTCCCATACAAAATGACCCATTTTTGGCAAATTAATTTTTCTCCCATAACTTCCAAACGGACAAATTGGGGATATTTACACTTTGTCAGTTTAATCCACTTGTAATAACAGAAAACCCTTCAGAAAACCAAAACCTTTGTCACACCCCTTCTGGTACCTCCCATACAAATGACCGAATTAACGCCCATAGTTTTACATACATATCTTTTTTGTTAGATCACTGAATTCCATCAAATTTTGCGTAAGACGAATACATGCGATAATTTGTCTAGAGAATGAAAATGGACTATATCAGTTGACCCCTTCTGGTACCTTCCATACAAAATGGCCTTTTTTTGGCAAATTAAAATTTCTCCCATAACTTCCAAACGGACAATTGGAGGATATTTAAACTTGGTCAGTTTATTACAACAACGCAAGAAGCTATCCTATACCTCATTCATGGGGTGTAAAGGGAAATTAAGTTTAAGTTATGTTAAAACATTGAGCTATAGTTACTATAAGCCGCAATCTTATTTTTACTTCTCATTGACATGTCACGAATAATGCGTATTGCAATTTAGCCTGAGGTAAATCCTTACAGTCATAGTAGCTTTATGCATCAATCCAATGACTGCAGATTTCATACCCAATAAAATATAATATACATAATTTATTTGCAGCACATACACAAAATTTACATAAATATATTTTTATCCCATCACTTTTCGTATCGTTTACAGTGTGTTTTTAATACCGATTACGAAAAAACTACATGTAATTCGGCCAATACAATAGCGATATTAATGATTCTGTCACTCTGGATCCAGTGAATGAAGGGAATGTGATTAAACATTATATCGAATCATTTATTTCTTCAATTTATGTTTTAAAAGAGCTGTTGCATTTAGTTTGTGTGGAAAACTTTAACTATAATAATATACGTACAGAATTTAAATTAAAGTGGTTCACATTTAAGATTTAAGTTATGTTAGAAATATGGTTCATATAGTAAAGAATATAAAATACGTAAGATAAATATTTACGTTTAATAAATTGATTGTAATTACAGCAAATCCTTAAGGTATTTTCTGATATGAGAACCAAGAAAAAAGTAAAAACGATGTCCTTTACATCCCGTGATAATTTAAATGACTTTTTTTTCACAATTAATTGTTATACGCCAACGGTATTGTGTACATTTGTACGTTTATAGCTAATCATAAAAACCGAACACCAGTTTTAAATGTACATGTGTTGGTATAGAGCACGAGTTTTCTATTTCGGTATGGAAACCCCCAATTTTGTGTAGATGGAAAAATTGGGGAAGTGGGTTAGGGGCACATGGGTACACATCGTGGTCAAAGGTGGTAGGGAAGAAGATGAAAATTCACAAATAAAATGAATAACCTATCCGCAGTAATTATACCCACAACGGGTAGGAGGGTATATATTATTTCATACGACCCAAAAGTTTTATACATAGAAGGAGTCACTCGACACTCTAGGTCTCTCTCAACCAAATTCGATTGAAGGCTTTTTACGTCGTTTGAGTCATGCCCGCCTGTCTGTCTGTCCGGCTGGTTCGCACGATAACTTTCGAAAGACGCAACCAATTTTTTGAAACTTTGCATGAGTAATATTTCCCCAAAACTATTGCAAAAGGTATACTTGGCCACACCCCTTCTGGTACTTCTATACAATTTTACCATTCCGACCACTTTATAAATCGAAATTTAATAACAATACACCCAACTCGATCGTACCCAAATTCTGTATTTAGTAATGATATAACAAGATAAAGTTTTAGAGAAAAATCTGAAAGTCTAGCCATGCCTCTTCTGGTACCTCCCATACAAATCTCAGTTAACCTGACTGAAATTTCCTTACTTCGCTTCAATTACATCTGTGGATGTTGAAAGACCATTCTCAATGTACATAAACATTCTACATTATATTAGACAAAATTTGTTGTTCGTCAACTTATCTTAAATATTTGTACTTTATTGCAACAATCTTAATGAACCCATTAACGTTCAAAAGAAAATTTCTGATCAAATATTGATTTTCTTATTTTTTGCATTTCATTAGGAATAAAATTACTGGTTTTTAATTAAAAAACTAAAAATTCATTGTTAATTTTTGGAGACAATGGACAGATTTTTTATGAAATTGACCAAAAGGAGCTTCATTCAACACAAAGTTGTTTGTTTGCTTGACAAGGAGTACATTCCAATTTATCTGATATGTGATCCAGGTTATGTCCTTTGCTTTCCGATCGTTTGTTTATAGATCATATGTAGCCTACAGCACACACTCTTTTTATCGTTTTTTTACATAAACTCAAAATTTCTATATATTTACTCCAAATTTGTTTTGTGATAATATTTTGCTTCCTTAAATGGCCTCCTGAGTTTCGCTTGTTGTAAGCCTATCTATATAGCTGTCATATAACCGATATGCCATATAACCGACTTGTCCCAACTATTTTATTGTTGAAGCTATTGAAATAAAATTCGGTTTGTACATCTTATACGATTTTTCAAATTTGGTTAGAATTGAGCCACTATTTCATATAACTGTCTTATAACCGATCTGCCAGACTTGTTACTTGACGTTATTAAACGAAAAACTATTTATTACTTTTATGTTATTACATATATTACAAGCTGGCCCGGCAGACTTCACCCTGCCTCCAAGTTATTGTAAAAGATGTTAAGTACAGTTGAAATCTAATAACGATTGGTTAATTACAATGACCTATGAAATATTTCAATTTAAAGGGCGAGATTTTTCAGGACAAAATTTGTACTTTATATACCTAAAAGATTATTATATATTATTGTAAGAATTGCTAAAATGGATCAGCAGTGTCGTCCATGATTTGATGAAAACTTACTTATTGATAGGCATATATTCTAAGCCGATTGACTGACATATAACTTTCTGCGTTGGTGTACTGGGTGATTGTATCTTTAAGTGTTTGGTCTGAGCCATGATAGCACTTTGCACCTTTTTTTAACCCAAAAAGGGGTAAAGTGCTATCATGTACGAATTTTCAAAAATTCCTTCATTTCACTCAACAACCCTATAACCTGTTTGGTCTGGGTGATAGCAACAATTTTTCCCATTTTCGGGTTAGTCCCCTTAAAGTTTGATATGCGCAAAAACCACTTTGTGAAGCTCTTTAATTTTATAGGAAGTGCTCCAATACAAATGTTCGCCATTCTACCTTAAGTCGTTTTGTGGTCTGGCCATCTATAGTCCATCACCAACTTTCTCTGACATTTTGGTACAAATCGGTTCAACCGTTTTTGCAATAAGTGGTGACATCAAAATCTACATCCATTTTTATATATAGACTTCTCAATAACGTTGATGTTTTAAAGACGTTTATATGTTATGTTATCACTGGTGATTGAATGACATTACAAAAATTATGTGTATCATAACACAAGGGAACAAAATTGAACTTTTTGAGTGTTGTTTGGAATACTATAGCTGTTTTTTACTAATTTGAGGTCGCTGATTTTAAATCTAGTCTCCATTTTTCTCCATCAGCTCGAATTTTTAAGTTACAGGTACTAATCGTATTTTCGCCTATTTTCCAAAAAATTATAGTTTAAAAAATCATAATTTTTTTTCATAAGCCGGATTTTAAAATTATGTTTTTTTTTTATAGATAACGTTGTTACCTTTGAAAAAAATAAAATTTTTTAATATCACATTAAAGGCTCTTTTATTAAAAAAAAAATGAAAAATTACAAAAAAAATTACACATTTTAATTTTCTTCACGCTGAAAGTTAATCAGTTGGAGACAAATTGTTCTTTTTATTAGCTTTATTGAATATCATATTAAAGTAGCTTTCTAAAACATGTATTTACATAATAATCGATTGAAAATTTAATGAGTTATGCTAATTTCGGTGATTACAGATTATTCGAATTTTTTTGTTTCTACCCAAAAAAAATTAAAATTTTGTATTTTTAAAAATCATGACAAATTTGCAAATTTATTTATAGTTTAATTTATAGTTTTGCCTCCTATTACAATATTAATTAACTGACCAAATTTAATTAATCGGCAGGTTTCAATTTGGAAGTTAAGGGAGAAATATTAATTTTCCAAAAATAGGTCATTTTGTATAGGAGGTACCAGAAGGGGTGACCCGATATAGTGCAAATTCATTCCTGATTCATATTTTCATAACCGTAAAACTTTCGCATAGTTTGACTGAATTCAGTGTACTTACAAAAAATATATGTATGTAAGACTATTGGGGTGAGTTCGGTCATTTGTATGGGAGGTACCAGAAGGGGTATGGCAACGGTTTCGGTTTTTTTAGGATTTGTCTACTTTTGCAAGATAAATAAACTGACCAAATTTAAATACCCTCCGGTTGGCAGCTATCGAAGATATATTGATTATCCAAAAATAGGTAATTTTGTATTGGAGGTACCAGAAGGGGTGGGGCTATTCCGCCCATTTACAATCCCATAAGTTCGTTTCGAAAAATATTAATACTGATAAATTTTCATAACGATCCTTTAATGTTTGCTCGAGTTACACTTTCAGAAACATATTAATAAATATTATTATATTTTTGTATGGAAATCGCGATTTTTGTAAATTTAGTTATCTCAGTAAATTGTTGACAAAATCAAAAGTTGTGCACAGATTTCAATAAAATAAAGCTCATTTGATTCATAATATATTAAGCTAAATGTTTTAAGACCAACCATAATTTTTTTTTATGAATTTTTAAAAAACAAATTTTTTTTTTTGTAAAGTTTTTGTGTTTTTTTTTTTAAACTACAACGATATCTCTGAAACTACTAGGCCAAATTAAAAACAATGTAGGCACGGGTTAAAGATAATTTTGTTGACGAGTTTAAGTTTTTTTTTTAATTGAATATGATAAACCGTTTTCAAGTTATTTAAATATTTGTAGTGGAAGTACCTTATTTTTGGATACGAAAAAACCAAGTGCAGATTTGGATTCAGCGTCCCAAATTACCTTTAAAACAATATTCAGTTCTTTAACAACAAATACCTTGTTCCCTTGTCTAATCTAAACACCGGCAACTGAATAAAAACATAAATCCAACATTTTCTCATGTCCAAAAATACATTTTAAGCTTGAGTAAAATCGGACAATCGATATAAATTTTTAAAATAATTCAACTCCAGCTAACTCATCAGCGGTTCCATTTATACAGAAAAAAATTTCTCATAATAAAACAAATATACAATCTAAATTTCAGTCAAATTGTTTAATTCGTTAAAATTTTCATTATAATTCCACCCTAGCGGCACCTACCGGGTCCATTTATACAGAAACTTTGTTCTCATGATCACTCAAATATACATACTAAATTTCAGTTAAATTGGTCCATTTACTCAAATTTTGATTAAAAATCCACCCAAACGCCACCTACCGGTTCCATTTGTACAATCACGCTCCCCGTGACACGAGAATTTTATATATTAGATATATAAATATACTAGCTGACCCGGGAAACGTTGTTCCGCCATACAATTTTTTTCTAGTAATCGTTTCAGTTGTTAAAAAAATCATAACGAACGCATAGTGCGTGGAAATTAGATCTATGACAGAAATTATAATGTAGCGCTGCAGTCGATAAAAGCAAAAACTCACCAGTCTTAAATACAAACATGGGCTATGGAGTTTCCACTAAACACATTTGCTTTCTATTCGTTCTATTGTTGAGAATGTTTAAGTTCGTATCTTCGACCTCCCAATGTATCGCTTGGGAACTATTACGTTAAACAGCTGAAATATGTAAAACAAATCAGCTGTTTATTGCAAAAAACCCAAGCGAACGTTTACGTTCGTCATCGTGGGGCAGGCACGTACCCGCTGAGATGGAGATGAGCCTCATCACTCATTATGATTTTGGTCGAAAAATCTTCCACTTCGACATTGGCCGCCAATTGCAAAAAGAGCATCTTCCAATTGATCCATTGATGTTTATTAATTATTTAATTGATGTTTATTAATTATTTAATTGATGTTTATTAATTATTTAATTGATGTTTATTAATTATTTAATTGATTTTTATTAATTATTAAACTTGGTAGGAATATTATTTAATCGTCTTACACTAATCTCCTCAAATATATTTTCCTGTACGAGTTTGATATAGAGTCGATATTGAACGGTATTTATTACATTCATTATTCCTGCCACTTTTAAAAATTGGTATTAAAATTGACGTTTTTAAAATTTTCGTGCACTCAGTTAGACTTGAGTTAATAAATTCGGTAATTAATGGAGTAAAAAATTCGACATTAAATCTGAAGTCTTTCGGACATTCTACATATATACATCCTAGATGTCAGGTAAATTGGTCCATAAGTTCAACACAAAAATGTTTAACATACTAGGTTCGAGTAAAATCGAACCATTAATATAAACTTTCGAAATTAGTTCACTTAGCGCCACAAAAACTTCCTGTTATGATCAAACAAACATATCGCTCATTTGTTGCAAGACCGTCATAACTCAAAAAAATCAACTCCGAGATAAACGCGTTTAAAGTTTTTAATTTACACCCAACTTGTACGAAATAGAGGAATTCAAATTGCTCTCAAGCGGAGTGTATATAAGGTATTGATATGAGTTTTTTACACAACATGGAGTATGATGAAACGAAGAATTCTACATCATTAACTCAAAAATTACGTTTTTGAGTTATGACGGTCTTGCAGCAAATGAGCGATATATTCTGAACTTCAGTTAAATTGGTCCAAACTTCAAACTTTCTGTAAAAATCCACCTTAGCGCCACCTACAGGTTCATTTCTACATAAAATTGTTTGTCATGATCACACAAATATTAAATTTAAATTTCAGGTGAATTGGCCAAAATTATTGACGTTGTGTATAAATGTGATGGTTCCCAGCAAGCCAAGTTCAGAGGATTCGAAATTATGTGTCCGAGAAGAGCCGAGTTTAAGAGCGTTTTTGGAGTAAACACATAAATTTGAGGGTTTTCGGAGCACATTCAGTGCTTTCTAACCATGGGATCATAAAAAGCACTTCTGTCGGAGTGGAAGTAGGCAGGTAATCGAAAATAACGATGCAGAACACAACGTGATGCAGAATCATGCGATATGCAAGATTACAGTCAATTCACGCATTCATTCAGTTGTACAATTAATTGTGAAAGACAAAGACGTGTTTGAGTTATAATATTTCAAATAAAAACGTGGTAACTAATATTTTATATATATTTACGAAACAACATACAAAATGAGTGTTCAACGATCAAGCCGTTTTGTTTCTGATAAAGTAAACTTTTTTTTAATTAATCTGCACTCCAATATGCGTCTGAAAAGAACCTTTCAGGAGGCTATTCAATTGCCTGGAAAAGTAACTTTTATATGTCTTTTCTGAGGTTTTTAATCCTTCATTGGGAGGGTGAAAGCACTTATATCTGTGTCAGAAAAGAGTCAGATTAGACTCAGAAATCTTCCACATTAAGTGCGACCGTTTTCATAGAAAAAAACGCTCATTCCGGACTCTTTTTTGGGCACATTATGACGGTGAATGCTCATAAAAAAGTGTCCGAAAAGTGTCAGAAAACGCACATATTGCTTGCTGGGTTTAATTGTTCAAAACCGAAACCCGTAACCGGGTTTTTCTCCAAAGACGCCATCTTCGAATATCCGGTTTAATGAGGTTTTTGATGTCGGTTAATCGGTTTTTCAAAAAGGGTAAAACTACTTATTTTTTAGGTTGAGTTACTTTGAATGTTTTGTAAATAGGGGATAGTTTTGGGCAAATCGGCATATTAAAGGTTGTTTGTGCTATTTTCTTTGGTTACATATCAACGGATGATTTCATTACAATTTCCTTACGTAAAACGAGACTTTGTTTGAAACATGCTGATAGATGACTGTTTTCTCTAAATTGTAATGTGTGGATGGCCGTATGTATTTATAAGAAAACCTTAAGTGCAGTTAAATACTAATCTAAGCATTCAATCGCAAACGAAGCTTAACTTGTGGTCATCATACAATAGGCGTGAAATCACTGAGATATAGTTGGGATCTTAAAATAGATTGGGAACTCAACTTAAAATGGGTGCGAAGCCGCCGATATATGAAAACTATTAAGTGCAGTTAAAGCCTAAACTAGAAGTTTACTAGAAAAAAGTAGTTTATTTAATGATCATCATACAATAGTTGGGAATCACTAAAATTTGAAAACTTACGGACTGTCCCAAGATGTCGAACGTAGCCGTTCGTTTGCTTTCTAGGCGACAAACAGCTGGTTTGCGACCCACTAACATCATTAGCACGACAAGTCAAAAGAAAATCTATGCGAACGAAAACGTAAGCATTTTAGTGTAAAATCGGGACCCACTAACAATATTCGCTGTCATCTGTGCGAACTCAGTTGTGTTTTGGTTGTCGACTTGACACAAATATGATGAAAACTGTGAATATCTTGGAATAATCCTGCAGGCCTGCAAAGGCAGTCAGAAGCCCTACCCTTCAAATGCAGTCTTCATTTCAAATTAACATAGGCAGGCAAGGCCTGCACATTCCCTTTTTCATTAAAGGCGTTTCAGTAGGCATGCCTAGTATGTCCTGCTTAAAGTCCTGATAACAAGGGCCTTCTATGAGGCATTTCTACTGCAGACCAGCTTGCAGGCCTGCTAAAGATCATGTAAAGAAGAACTAAAATAAAATAAAACATTGCGAATTATTTCAATATTTAATGATTTCGTACTTTTTATAAATTTTTAATACAATATTTTTTCCAATTTGTTATAACTATTTTTGTTTAAAGCAGCAGGAATCGAACTCGCGACCTCAGTACTCATAGTTGTCATGCTACCTACTCTGCTATCACGTGATATAGTTGTTCTACGACAAATAATACATGTGGTTCTCATAAACAACAGCATCTGTCTTACCTTCCCTTAGTGGCGCTGTCAACAGGGCTAATCGGAGAAGTGACAATTGCATGGCTATGATCGTCAATTCTGCCTTCTACTAATAGGCCTGCAAACAGGCCTGTTTATGGCAAGAAAGTTTGCATGTCCTTTGTGCACATCTATGGAATTTTTTTGGATACACAGTAGGGCTGCTCACAGGCCAGTCTTAAGAAGGGAAAAAGGCATGACTGCCGGATTTTTTCTCACCCTAGTAAGAGGCCTCTTTGCAGGTCTCATTTTAGAAGCGAAATGTGCATGGGTATGGAATTTTTTGTTAGGCTTAGTGAAGAACTTATTATAGACTGTATACATGCCTGGAAAAGGAAGGCGTATTTGAATGTCAACAAACTGCCTTTGAAGGCATGTTTGCAGGCATATTTTTACAATGTCTTTTCCGCTGCTGGGCATGTCCGGGGAAAGTGAGTCACTGACGAAATTGCTTTCGCTTAAAAATGCGACCCACTTTCTTTCGAGTAGACGTTCGCCGAGCATTACGTGTTGTAATATAAACATATACAATCACATGATTGCCAGCTCGATTATTTAGGACTTTTCATACAATTTTTTTCAATAGTAGCAAACATCATGGCAAATTGTTCAGAGTAACAACTCTACCTGAAAGAAATTAGCTTGAAAAGACAAATGACAAAATGTTAACAAAACAAAAAATATTTAATTGTTGTGAGCGAGAAGAAACTTCTCCTTTTTTTTGATGTGAAGAAATTTAGTAATTTCGGGCGCGTTATTTCTTGTATACGCATGAAGATGAGTTCCAACGATCCGCCTCTCATGACTAATGTAATCAACGACAACTCAAAGATCGTTTAGTGTGTGTTGACCATCGTCCGTGCAACCTACAAGCAGGTTGACGTTCCACCAATTTGCGTCGTAGTGAACATAATGCTGCTCATGTTGTCGACAGCCATCTATGTTTTGATAAACCCGCTGATATGACACGCCGTTTTTCCACTTTTTCAAGGAACCAATGAACGGCATATGTGCCACAACGATTAAGAAGTATCTTCCCCACCAATTCCGTCAGCGACACACATTCCCGGGTCGTAGACGACAAGGCCGGCTTCTCTCTCAAGACGGCCTACACATTTACAACAACAACCCTGACAAACTAACTTCCTGAAATACATATAAGATTCATTGCAATGTAAGTACAATGTCGATATTCATATGAAAACATCTAGTGCAGTTATCTCCAAAGCGTCCACTTTTAAATTGTAAAATGTAAGTTTTGCAAGAAACATTGTCAACGTTTGTGAGCAATATAGATTTCATTTTTACGTTAAGTTAAAATTTCCGTACAACTTCTGTTTGGATTAACTGATCAACCTGAGATTTAAATGGGATATTAATTGAACCAAACTGAATTCAAAACACTATTTAATTGAAAATATGGTATGTCGACTTAGCATATTTTAGAATTAAGGTATCGATATTCATGTTATTTCATATTCACTTTTATTTGACAATTTCCGTAAACCCGGTTAACCGGCTTTTAACTAAATCAGATATTTGAAAACCAAATTTGTTAAATAAATTATTTTTCGAATACAACCGAAACTAAGTTTCTGAAAAATTTAAGTATTTGAACACTTTAGTGGTGGTTAACGGTTACTCACTCATTCTTTATATAAAGACAGATTTTAAGTTGTGTTGGCTCAACACATATTGAACAAGAAAAACTATTTTTTCAAAAAGGGCCAAAATGGCTAATTTCTTTGGTTAAAAACTTTCCATTTACAACTTTTGACTAATCTTCACTAATCAAAAGTACTGAGCTACGAAATACAACTACACTTGGTAGGGTCGCTCTAAAAATACACTTAATTTAAGTGATCTATTTTATGTTAAAAGTGTTTCGTAAATAAAAATACTAAAATAGAAATCTATATACAGGTTGACCTCGCTTAACACGTGCTTCTTATAACACGGCCTCGCTCTAATGTGGTTTACTTTTTGCGACAATTTTTCGTTTAATACGTTAAATGGCCCCGTTCTCACACGGTTCAGGAAAAAAAATTTTGCATATTTTTTTTGCTTTAAAATGCATTAATTAAAAATATTAACATTCAAATTTTAAACGACATGTGGTAGTTCTAAATCGATATTTGAACTAAAACCCCATTTACTGCTTAATGGTATTAAGCCGTATTCATCGACTTACATACATATTTAAATTCACTGGCTTTGTGTTGTGTTTGAAAACTTGGTGTCGTTTTTTTAACATCAATCCTTCTGCTGGAATGCGATGAAAGAGTAAAAAAGAACTTGAAAAGTCTAAGTTAACATACAAGAATATTTACAAAAAACTGTCAGACGAAAAGTCAAAAATAACTGATTTAATAACTGATAAGTAGTGATGAAGAGTAAAATTTAAACTTTAAATATTTTAGTTATTTTATAATTTTGTTATTGTAATTTTTTTTAATTTATGAAAATTTAGTTTAGATTAATGAATGAAAACAAGTTTTTGTTTGTTTTAAATTATAACCACAATTGACGTTATTACAAGTTAAAAAGAAACTTCTTTTGTTGTAATTATCCAGTCAGGAACTTTTTGTACTGGTACGTGGTTTCTTAAGCGAGGTCTACCTGTATATAAATATGAAATGGAGATGGGTTGTTAGAAAAATAATTCACTCCAGGGTGGATTTATAACGAAAATTTAATTGCAACAAAAAAACAAACAGTTATATTTTTGGTAAATTTCCATAAACAACTATTTAATAAGTAAACTAAAAAGGCAGTATAAAATTGCATTTCATAACTTACATTACGGGACCGCCTGTGGCATAGTGGTTACAACACGCGACTACCATGCGGGAGATCCCAGGTTCGACCCCTGGCTCCAGTCATTTACATTTTTCTTTCATTGCTCAAACTGTAACATTTGCATTTGTCAATAAACAAGTAGGTGCCGATTGTTGTGAATCTTAAATAGAAACATATAAACCTTCATCATGGGGTGTAAAGGGAAATTAAGTTTTATCTATTTTAGTATTATAATTTAAGGAACAACATACAAAATTTGATCACTTGAAGTTATTAAGAATGAAAATAAAAAAATCTTAATTTTTTTCTTATTACCGCGTTTTTACGATTTTAATTACGATTGTTGTTGCAATAAACTATAAAATATTGAGATGTTTTGCAATAAAGACGTTATTAGAAGCAATAAATATAAAGTCAGACCTGGTTTTGAGGTTTTTCATATTTCTGCCTGTTGCATCTATTGATTTTTTTTAGTTTTGCTCGAATTTTGTCCATGCAGTCGTTGTATACATACATTTTTCAAATGTTTAGTTCGAAGAACTGTTTCAGATTGCACTTGGTAGTCTGTGAATTCTTCCTCAGATAGTTTTCTTAGTTTTTTTAAATATGCTCTAAAAATTTAAAAAAGGAAATTTTGTAATGAAATGTACTTATCAAATCAAAATGTGCTAACACATGACTTTATTGGTAAAATATGCACAAAAAGGCGTCAAAATACTTGTAAGAGTATGAAAAATATAAATTCCTTACCCATTTGTAAATATTTCGTTCTAATAAAAACATGCATTTGTATATTTAAAGTTGATCTGATAATCACAAATTTTGTTTTGTTTCGTTTATGTCAATGTGGATTGGCACAAGTGCAACTGTTATATCTAAACTTTCGCTAATTTGTCCCAATAAAATGTTGAGAACAAAACTTCAAATGTAAAACGGGTGACTTCAATAAATCAAATTACGTTTTGAGAATTCTTTTGGGCTGCTCACACAAACATTGATCTTTAAACCAGTTTGAAATTGCATTTTTAACACAAAAAATAAAACAACACAATTTTATTCAAGATAAAAGTAAAACCAAAAACAACATATTATTTCATGTATGAAAACAGAATACTGGATTTGCTGTGCTGGTGCCGGCACACAAAGCATTTAATTTAAAACTGTATTTCCATTGAAAGGCGAAACGGCAGTTAACTATCTGATGTAGAGATGGTAAGAGTGATGAGCGGAAAGACCGATACTCATTTGTTTCGGAATTATTTCATAACAAAAATTTTGTGATTCACATATTTTTATTTCCCAAAGGATGCGACAGAGAAGACCTACATTTTGTGTGTTCTCGACGTCTGAGCCGTCAGTGGCATACACGATATATAATTACGTTGACCAAGTCGAAGACATCAACGTATAAACGTCCGGCTTAGATTTGATGTCAAAACTGGTTTAGAACAAAAATAAAACATTTTATAAACAACGAACGACGGTGTCGACCCTCTATCTTATAAGCGAAATAAGATCTGAAATGTTAAGCAAACTTAAGTATAAAGAATAACAAAACCAAATTTAGAGCACACCCCACTTTTGCGAAGAAAAATAAAAAATAAAAACACTTTGTTAGCCTGTAGCAGGCACACAAAATCTTAGTTGTTAACAAATAAAAATTGTTTTTTTCGTAAATTAAAATATTTGAAAATATGATGCTGACCTAATAAAAAAATGTGTTTTCAACTACATTTCATAAATTCTACTAACAGATTTAACATTTTGAGTAAGTTTTTGGCAAGGAGTACTGGAAAAAGGAAAAACAACATCATAAATGCAAAAAGTTACAACTAAAAGAAAAATCAAAATGAGGTTTTGATTGATTTCATAAGGGAACAACGTATTTGTTGATTTAAAACTGAGTGTTGTGAGACGCTGAATTCTAATCTACACTTTCTTTCAGCTGCACTGTTCGCGAAAGTGTAAAAAACGTGAAAACGGTTTAACATATTTAGTAAAAAAAATCCAAAACTCATTGAAGTTTAAAAAAAACACAATTTTATAAAAAAAAATAAAAAGTTTGTTCTTTAAAAAATCATAAATATAAAAATGCGACAAAAACACAGTTTTAGTTAAAAGAAATTAGTTCAATATATTTGGGATGAAATTAGCTATATTTGATTGAAATCGGTGCACAACTAATTCAGCACAATTTACTGAGAAAAATTAATTGACAAAAATCGATTTCCATACAAAAATATAATTTTTTAATACGTGTGTGTATTTGCTGCTGTGTACCTGGAACCAAAATATGTGATCTGATGGAGATAAATGGATATTCGATTTAAAATCAGCGACCTTAAATTAGTAATAAAGTTCCAGTCAACAAAAAAAAATTCAATTTTGTTTGATTGTGCTATGATTACACAATGCAATACATTTTTGATCCCTGCTTCTAAATAGTTGATCCTTTTGTAAACGCTGAATTCAAATCTGCTCAATCAGAAATATGTGGCAAGTAGATCGGTTTTTGAGATATCGCCAAATTTTAATATTTCATGTGTTGAAAAATGGTAGGTCTACTAAAATGCCATTTTCTTGGGTTTAAGTTCACCGATGTTTGTAAACTGGGACAAAAATAAAATATAATACAAATATTTCTTATAAAACGACAGTTGTTTAAAGATGGATATTTTTAAAAATTTTAATGATTTTTCAAGTTTTCGCTACCTTTCATTAAGATTTTTCCATCTTTGCTCCGTTTTCAGACAATTTAATAATAGAATAATATCTTACACAAAAAAATTATTTTGATCGATGAAATGATCGGCGCAAATTATACCATCGGCCTTAGGGATGAGGTATATATCATTTGATACGACCCAGAAGTGTAACACATAAAAGGAGTCACTTTGGACCCTAGGTTTCTTTGAACCAAAACTACTTAAAAAAATCTACTGAATATTTTCTCAAATTTCTTTTTTTATTTGAAAGTACAATCCTTCCGGTTAATAATGGAAAATAATTTCATTCAAATTCTGCCTCGGCTGGCCATGCAGTAGCCTACACGATCGGTCCATTTTTAAAGCACATTATCGATTGTGTGCAGCTGTATTTCACCAATGGCTTCACGAATATTGTCCTTTAAAGCGTCAATTGTCTCTGGCTTGTCGGCGTAACACTTATCTTTGGGAGCACCCCACAAATAATAGTCCAACGGTGTAAAATCGCAGATCCGAGGTGGGCAAACGACATCAGCTCTGCGGCTGATAAAACAGGGCGAAAAACATCAAGTGTAGCTTCGACTAAGTGGCACGTTGCGCCGTCCTGTTGAAACCAAATGTTGCCAATATTCTCCTCTTCAATTTTTGTGAACAAAAATTCGTTCAACATGGCCCGATAACGATCGCCATTGACTGTAACGGCCACTCTTTGCTCATTTTCGAAGAATAAATGCCCAATTATGCCTCTGTGCCCCAAATGCGACAATTTTGCTTGTTTACATACCCGCCAAAATCAAAATGGGCTTCATCCGAAAAGATGATTTTTTTTGGCAAAATCGGCATCTTTTTTAAGTCGATCGCAGGCCCACTTAGCGAAACGAAAACGCATTGGATGGTCAGTTGGCTTCAACTCCTGAACCAATTGGACTTTGTATGTCGTCATACCAAGGTCTTTATGCAAAATGATGTCTCAATGATGTCTCCGAAATGTTCAATTGTTGAGAACGACGGTGAATTGATGGTGATGGCGCTTCACGCACATTTCTGTCACAGCAGCAATATTCTCGGGTATACGCACTGTTTTTGGCTTTTCACGCTTTGGTTTATCGATGAGGATGCCAGTTTCTTTCACTTTTTTCACAGATAACGAACATACGGAGCTGACGTTGCTTCTATTCTTCCAAAATCCGTATGCAAATTTCGCACACATTCTGCAACATTACCATGATTTTCAAAGTAATGTTGCAATATTTCCCAGCGTTGTTCAAGAGTATACACAACCATATTCGTTCAGCGGAGGGATAAAACTAATTACACAGTGCAACAATGAAAAAAACACCCGAACGTGACTATATGTTTCGATAGTACAACCGGAGCTGAGTAAAACCCTAGCTCAGTTTGGCTAGATTGGCTACCAAAATTTTTTTTTGGTCCTCGTAACTTTTTGAGATTCCTTGGATCCCTTGAAAAAAGGTGACATCAGTTTTTGGCCAACAATTTGTACAGTTTTTAATCTAGCTCTTTCGCTTCTTAAGCAAAGTTGTAGCTAATAGTCCGCTTAAGAAATTGATATTATTCAATGTCCCAAAAAAATTAGACTTCCCTCGTTATCAAATTTGTTCACTATTTTGAATGTAAGTCGTAGGGAATCCAGATTTTTTCCATACTCTATTCAGTGAAATTGTAGTATAAGTATCACCGAAAAATTTCTGTGAACAAGTCTAGAGATATTAAATGGCTCTCAAAACACACTATCTACTTTAAACAAATCAGTTTTTTAGGAGTTTTGGGGCATTGTGCAATGTCTTTACTTGCTATCTTTACCAAAAACGTACTTATTGTATAACTGAACAACTTCTGTAAACAACCCATATGATCGGAATACTCCACTCCTCAAATTGTTCACAAAAAGCATTAGGGTGTTCCTTATATGGCATTTTTTCGAATTTCGTTAAAATATATATTAACTGCGATGTTGGTCATCTAGCTTCACCTTACACTTGTTTTTGCTAAAAATACGAATAAATTGTGAAAAATGTTGTATCGATAGTTAGACATTAGGGTGTGCCGCAATGAGGTACCCAAATACTGTTACTAATTCAGCTATAACAGGATAAAGTTTCGGAAAAAAAATTGTAAGTCTACCCACGCCCCTTCCGGTACCTCCCATAAAAATGTACCTTTCCGCCCACTTTAAAGATGGAGTAATAATATCAAATAAATCGCGATCGTACCCAAATTCTTTCTTTAGTAAATCTATGGCAGGATACAGTTTTTGAGAAAAAATTGGAAGTCTAGCCACGCCTCATCTGGTACCTCCCATACACATCGTACCGCCCACATTAGAAATCAATCAATATTATAAATAGACCTAACGCTTTCGTGCCCAAATTCAGTATTTAGTAAAGTTCAAGCAGGAAAAAGTTTTGGAGAAGAACTCTGGAAGTTTAGACACGCCCCTTCTGGTACTTACTTAATTTCCCTTTGCACCCCATGAATGAGGTATGGGATAGCTTCTCGCGTTGTTGTGAATTAACACGCTTTCTATTTTTAGATTCACAACTAACGGCACCTACTTATTTATCGACGAATGCGAACGTCACTGTTTTGAGAAGCTCTTACTAGACACGACGATTGAATCGACGCTTAATACTGCGAAGTTGCTGTCAAACAACATTCGAGGGGAGCCGACAATGAAAGAAAATTTTTTTATTTATTTTTTTTTTTCTTTTAAGATGACTGGAGCCAGGTTTGAACCTGCGATCTCCCGCATGGTAGTCGCGTGTTCTAACCACTATGCCACGGCCGGTCCCTTCTGGTACCTCCCATTCAAATGTACCAGGATAAAGTTTTGGAGGAAAAATTGGAAATCTAGCGACGCCCCCTATGGTACCTCACATACAAATGTACCTTTCCGCCCACTTTAGAGAGTAATAATATCAATATGCCCAACACGATCGTGCCCAATTCTGTATTTAGTAAAGCTATAACAGGATAAAGTTTTAGAGAAATAATCTAGAAGTCTAGACACGCCCCATCTGGTACCTCCCATACAAATATACCACTCAGCCCACTTTAGAAATCGAGGGTGATGGTATATGTCTCGATCACCTCTTCGAGAGATAACACGGTCCGGAAACGTTTACCGTTTCGTTTGTGTGGAAAGTAAATGTTATCCAGATCAATACCATCTTGAAGGTAAATGTTGTCCAGATCAATACCATTCAACTCCGACTATAAAAAATCATTAATCATCTCTCGATAGCGCAATCCATTTACCGCAACTGTTGACCCAACCTTATTTTCGAAAACAGCCAAACACTTAACAGTCACACGATGAGCATTGAGAGGCTTTTCAACAATAACTCTTGGGTTTTCCGAGCACCAGATGCGAAAATTTTGCTTGTTGATGTAGCCACCGAGGTGGAAATGGGCCTCATCAGTCAAGATGATTTTTAGATGGAATTCGGGATTATTTTCATGCATTTCAAGGACCCAATCAGCAAAGACATGATCGGCCGGCTTGAGTTCTTGTATTAACTGAACTTTATAAGCCTTAAGACCCAAGTCGTTATGCAAAATACGGCGTAATGACGTTTGTGAAATGCCCAATTCCAAAGTACGACGAGAAATAGACGAGCCTGGGGTTTCTTCAACACTTTGGGCTACAGCAGCAATATTCTCAGTTGTTCTTGAACGACGTTTTATTCTTCACATAAATTACTTGTCGACGTTGTTGAAGCGTGTACCGTTCCATTTTTAGTAATAACGTAGTTTCTACGGCTCTATGAAAAATGCCCCAAATGCAAACTGCCCCAAATAAAAAACGAAAAATTACCCAAAAAAATTTCCATTCAAAATTGGGGAATTTTTCATATGGAAAATCCCCCATAAATTTTGGGGAACTTTTCATTTATTTTAGGTAAATTTTCGTTTTTTAATTTTGGGTCATTTTTCATATGCAAAATGACCCAAATTTGCAGGTATGAAAAATACCCCAATTTTTTTCCATATAATAAAAAATAAAAAAAGGATAGTGCAGATGATAATGAAATGGGGGGGGGCGTGCCCCCCACCGCATTCGTCTTTTAAAAATGCTAGATTTGTTTAGAAGGATATTTTTTGGGGTATTTTTCATAAATTTTGTGGGGTATTTTTCATAATTTTTGGAGAAAATTTCGTTCTTGAGTTTTGGGTCATTTTTTTTCGCCCAATTTTATTTTGGGTAATTTTTGGTTTTTTTTTTTGGGGCATTTTTCATAGAGCCGTTTCTACTTGTCAAATGTCAAAGAATTAAAGCTTCAAAAGTAACAGCTACCAAAATAGCGATCCATTCACACCATTGGGAAACCTCTCATTGGAAAACCCTTTATAAACATCATATTGCGGATCCCATACAACCGATCCATACACCAGATTTGGTCTTACAAGTGAAGTAAAAATTTTGTTCGTAATATACGGGACAGTATATTTCCGATAATATTACACAAAATAATTGAATAAGAATTATGTACCAAAAGATTATGTTCCTTTAATTTTCTTTATACCAACAAAATATGCAGCATTGAATTTAATACTACTAAATAAAATCAAATACAAAAAATGCTCAACCACTCCGTAAGACACATATTTGCCCCAATTACGAATTTCTAAAAATCACTTCGTGCAGCCCTTAAATTCCTTATTTGCTTACTCCGCTCGTTTCTTCAATGTAATGCTTGCTATAAAGATTTGCTAGAATACAATAAAAGGAAACGTTTTGAAATGTGTTTCTGCCTTGATTCAAAAATTACGCGATATTCTTCAAAATAGGAAAGTTGGTTCAGAGTATCTCGAGTTTCTGTCTGGTGTGGTAAACGTATCTATGATTTATGTTTCATACTGTTTTCATACTTTAATGAACTTAATCTTATCTTGTAAGCAAAAAAAAATAATGTGTGATGTTTGAGTGAAAATCAATGCATTTGAGCACTATCCTTTAATGAAAGCCTTGAAAATTGCTCACTTTTCGAAAGATGTGAGAAAGGAGTTTTATGTTGCTTTTGAAGATTTTGTTGAAATTAGTGATTTGTTTCACCTTTTTGAGAATTCATTTTCTGCTGAATCTTTTGGAAACTGGGTTTCTCAAGCTGACCAAAGTTGTAATTAATTGAGATTTAAGAAAATAATGTTTTGAAGGACGTATATCAGAAGTCTGAGGGGCTTTCCAATTTTTGGGTAAACATAGTTACAGTGGATTCATTTCCTAATTTAAAGAAAATTACATTTATGTCATTCATATTGTTTGGATCTACTTATCGTTGTGAAGCTGCTTTCTCAAATATGCATTTCACTAAGAATAAATATCAAGTTCCCTTACAAACAAACATCTTAAAAACTGTAAAATGGCAGCAACGCGAAGATATGTTCAAACTTTCGTAAACTGGCGTAAAACGCGCGTGGCAAACACAAAGAAAGCTTGACATCCCGAAGCTGCAAACCTCAGAGATAGCCACTGCCTACTCAAACCAGCTCTCCTAACTACTACGACACAGTGGCAGCATATTACGCATTCCATGGCAGCCGCCGCAACCAAAGTGCTTATATGTGACGAATCCTGGTACGAAAAAGAATGTCGCATAGCGTCTGACGAACAGGATGCTGATTAGAGGGCAACGCTACGGCCAATTGTAACCCAATTGTAACCCAAGCTGTTAGGGAACGGCACAAGGAGACAGTAAAACGACGCAGGTATTTAAGCAAAACGTCAGATGAAGGAACGGGAGATAGAGGATATAGTGCGATACAGCAAAAGACTACGGTAATGCGCGCCCGTTCTGTAAGAATAAGGATGGAAATCTGGTTATAGATACTCAGCATATATGGAGATAACGCTTCCAAAAACTGATGTTTCCTGAAGGCAGCGCACTTGAAGGTATCACGCCAATTGTCGACGGCGGTTAAGATTGTCCATCAGCAAGTCAAACCGAGGTAAGAAGAGCAATATGGAGGCTGAAAAATAATAAAGCAGCTTTGCCAGTCCGGTGGCGAGAAGCTGATAACGAATATTAACCAGCTTCTAGGCACGGTTTGGCTTTACGATAATTGGAATATTAATGTTATATGTCCTATGCTGAAAAGAGGTGATCCAAGTGGGTGCTCCAACTACCGCGGGATCGCATATAAGGTCCTGTCGAGTGTGCTATGTGAAATACTAAAGCCAATGTTATCCCACCTGTTCGGGCCTTATCAGTGTGGCTTATGACCTGGAAAATCAACAGCTGACCTTCACACTTCGGCAAATCCAAAACTGCCTTCGACAGCCCGGTACGTCAGAAACTACTCGAAGCCATGGCTGAATTTTGGTATTGCAACGAAGCTGATACCCCTTTGTGGAATGACGCTGACTGGCACGAAATCTTCAGTTAAGATTTTTAAGGAGCTTTCGGAGCCTTTCTATACCAGACGAGACCTAAAGCAAGGCGACGCACAGTGGGGTATGGGACCCCCAAAACGGCGATTAATTCAGGGAAGCATTCGATCTTAACCAAATTTGGTACAGACGATCCTCCTGCTACATGAATTGTCTGTATGAAGTTTTGAAGAAATCGGTTCACATATACATATAGTCCCCATATATATCAAAGGTGGAACATAAATTTTTTCGCATTTTTTTTTAATTTTGGTATATATACATATATATATACCATATTTATATGCCTTTCTTGTAATATTCTGTATATTATGTTTTTGCTATATGCTTTGTGCGAAAATTTTTTTAGGTTTATATGCTTATAGCAATATTCTCCCGGATTTTTTTTTTACCAATTTTAGGATTTAATAGCAAGTAAAACAATATTTTCGCAATTAAGCTATTTTTAATTCCATAGGATTGCAACTACAAACAAACAAATTATAAGCCATATTAAATTTAAGTAAATGTATACAACATTTTCATCGATGATCGTAGTCATTGCTTTCCTCGTCTCTTAAATCTTCCTCACTAAGATCAACATCTTCTTCAGACTGGTTTGTCGAAAGATTTGGTACAATTAGTAATTCTAAAGCGGATTTCGGAAGATTCACTTTTACCTTCTCATTTACTTTAATTATGCTGCTTATAATACATAGGATCAGAACTCAGAAGGAATCTGTTGAAAATGTTCTCGTTTGATTTTTCTCGAAGTCCTTTTTACGAGCTTATTGAGCCTCCTCCGATAACTGGCCAATCAGGAAAAGGATACGAGATATAATCTCTGGACTATGTATAAAAAATTTGTGAATGGTTGGGGACATTTTATACCATGGGAAAAGGTTAACCAAATGACGGGCTGTATCGTGCGCATACTCTTGAAATTTATCTACACGGACTTGATGACCACTGGACACAGCTATTAGCTATACATGCATTTTTTGATTGATTCTCCCTTTTTTTTAGTAATTTCCGCTAAAGTTTCTGCGCATTGAAAAAAATGTCTAGCGGTGTTTCTATCGTTAGAATTTTCAAAGCCAAGCTTTGGTTGGTCTATTATTAATCCAGTTTTTGATCTGAATTCTTTTATAATTCGAGTTCTGTTGTCGGCAAGTTATGTTAAAAAATTTATTTCTAAAATATAAAATTTTTTTATACTGACTTTTTGTAAAAAATCTATAAAAACTTGATTTGGGGAAAAAAGTGGCAACCGTTTTTAGTTGAATATTTTAGATTATGACTTGTACTATAACCCTGCCAAAAGTCTCGGCCGGGCTTTGCCCGGAACATTAGTTGTGGTCCAATGAAGGCCAAAAATATACTGAATTTAAGCATTTTTTTAAAATGTAATATAAAACATTTATGCAGCATTAATTAATGATAATTATATATATATATAATCTATATTACCTGAACTTGATGACTCTCTTTTAAAAATAGAGGTTTTTAATTGAAATCACCGATAAACAAACACCTGAATCACTGCAAATTTCACTTTTTTCAATATTCAAACAAAAACTTCAAAAAGTTTGAAGTTGTACAGGCTGTAGGTGGAAAAATAAACCATGTACGACATTGGTACTTCTATCTAGTGTCGTAGAATTTTGTCTATTTTAATCGAGTATAAAAAACTAATCTGAAAACATCATTTTAAAAATGCAATTAATCGCCTTTTTAGGGGTCCCATACCCCACTGTGCGACGGCCTATCGTTTGACCTCTTCAACATAGTGATGGAGATGATAATGAGGAAAACTGCAGTAAACACGAGTGGCACGATATTCAACAAAAGACACATGCTACTTGCGTCATCGGTGGAAAACAGCGGGATGTGACTGCAGCATTCTCAGGTATACAGAAGAAATCAACAAAAATGGTTCTAATGGTCATCGAGGTCGAGGTTATTAGTTTCAACGAACAAAAAATCTACTCGTTTGGGAAACTGCGTGAACGTTGACAACTATAATTTCTAGATGTTAGATGATTTTATCTACCAACAAACAAATAACGTTATCGTCGAAATACCGGGGAAGAGTCCTGCTTGCTAATAAATGCTATTACGGACTAAGCAAGCGATTTAACAACAGAGACCTCTTTCGACGAACAAAAATCCAGCAATGCCAGATACTTGTTCTACCAGACCTGATGTATGGTTCATAAATCTGGGTTATTACACAAACGGATAAATCAGTTCTGGCAATCATCGTTAGCGGAGAGTATCGACGTCATATGAACCATAACATAACTAGCTGTACACTGACATTGACTTTAAAGGCAGCGGTTGCGTTGGCTAGGTCATTTTGAACTGGAGAAGAAACGCGGAAGATAGAAGTACTTATAATATTTTTCTACTGGCGGCATTTTATTCCATAAGACTGTAAACAATTTCAGTTTACACAAGATACAAATCAACAAACAAATCGAAGAAAAAGTTGTTAATGGAAATATAGATTTCAATTATGTGTAATAATTACTGTGTAATTAATTAATAATTTCCCTTACACCCCATGAATGAAGTGTGGGATAGCTTCTCACATTATTGTGAATCAATACGCTCTCTATTTTTAGACTTACATAATGAATGCGAACGTCAGTTGTTTGAGAAATATTTAATTTACTTTTACTGCGAAGTTGCTATCTACAAGATCGAGGGGGCTGCCGAGGTAAAAATTTAGATGACTGAGACAGGAACTGAACTATGGACTTAGCTTAGTCTATTTCAAAAAATTTTAATTTTGATTGTACGTTGCTTTTGAAATATCACCAAATGAAGGTAAATAAAATTATATTAAAAAAACACCTAGGGTTATAGGTTTATACGAACATTTCGTTGTATCACATAAACTGCATGCCAAAGTTTTTATGGTATAGTTTTACCCAAAATCAGTATACGATATATACCCAATAAACATTGATGAAAGCCGTTTAATAAGTAAATGTTTTCCAAAGATTTTAGTTAATTTTTCCAAATTAGTTTGCGAAGTTTACGTTTTCCAAACCTTCAGTAGATTATTTACAAACACTTTGTAACAGATTTGTAAAAAAAGAAACAAACAATTGCCCAATAAACATTGATGTAAGCTGACTAATAAATATATGTTTTCCAAAGATTTTAGTTTACCTTTTCCAAATTAGTTTGTAACACATTTGTAAAAAATAAAAATACAATGCTTTTGTAAGCTTGCAGGATAGACAGAAAACAACATATATAATTTTCGTTTACATGTTCCTTTTCGTCTTGGCATTTAGTATAATTTGCTGCCGCTGACGTGTTTCGTGTTGAAGTAAAAAGTCCTCATAAATATGAAAGAAAGGGTGCGGAAAAGAAGACCAGAAATAATAAATCTATCAAAAATTACTGAAAATATAGAGAGTTTATCAAAAGAAATCAATTGAATTGGAATTAAATTGACAACACTTTTGTATTTGTTTTGGAATGGTATTTATATCTAATTTGGAAATAGATTAAAATATAAATTGACCGCAAGCTTTCCAACTTTTTTATTATGTATTACAATTTTAATGTAAAATTTCACGCTGAATTCAAATCTGCTCTCAGATATGTGGAAAGTAGATCAGTTTTTGAGATATGGCCAAATTTCCATTTTTAGTGTTTTGAAAAAAGGTAGGTCTACTTAAATGCCATTTTCTCTGGTTTTAGTTCACCGATGTCACCGAACTGTGACGATAATAAAAGATAATAAAATTATTTATAAAAAACGATAGCTGATTAAAATCCAATCATAAATGACGAAGTTATGACATATCTCCGTTCTACCTATCAAATATCTGAGAGCAGATTTGAATTCAGCATGAAATTTTACATAAGGATCAACTATTTAGAAGCCGGGATCAAAAATTTGTTGCATGTGTAATTGGAACTTAACAAGTTACAATGCCTGCGATAAAGATTTTCCAAACGTCATGTTTACTAATGTAAGCTTTTAGTAAATTTATAATAAGTTTATATTGTTTATTGGGTACATTATCCGGTCTATTCTGACGTGGTTACAATAGTCACCACGGTTACAATAGACTACTTTAGTTACAAAATCAAAAAATCGGTATTCCGAATTCTTGTTATCGTGACAATTGTTACAAAATTTGTTACCTGCCAAAAAGGAGGTAACAAGGTTGTTTCAGCTCTTTGGAATACTATTTTGAGATGTAAAAAAATGTTAAATTTTTGAAGTCGTAGGTAAAAGACTTTTAGACCTTTTTTCTATGAAAATGTAGTGGCAAAATGTATGGAAAGGGAACAACCGCCATGAAACCTGTGGGACGGCTGTGATAAATTCTCCATGGCACAGTATTTGTCCAACATTTTCGACTGTCCACTTAACTGGGATATGTGTCGTCTCCTTATGCTCAGTCAAATGTGTATAAATATCTAAAAAGTAAAAATATGTTTAGTTTTCTGTGTATTGTGTTTTCATTTTTTGTTTTTAAAATTCAAAAATTAGCTGTGAATTGTCAATAATTTACATTTCACCACAAGGTGAACTTTTCCTTGTTACTAAATTGCCAGAATACCTGTAACAAGAATTGGTTACAAAATTGTAACAAATTTACAGTCACAAATTTTTGTAACCAAATTATTAGAATAGGGACGTATAAGTCTAGTTTAAGAATAGCGGATTATGTATGTAGTTACATTTTACCACAACTTTGTTTTTTTTTTAACAAAACAAATTGAAGCATGGAAACAGATTGTCGTTTTAAACTGGACTTTGCACATCGTCTACGTTTTAAATTGCTGTTTTTCGACTAAATGTTTTTTTTTTGTTTAAATGTTGCATTTTATTATGTTTTACGATTCTGCATCATGTAAATCTCAAATTTCATACAAAGTGGACTTAGCAGGGTATAAAAAAAGAAATATAAAAAAACCAAAGTAATGAAATAAAGATAATGCCTTGTAGAACGTCTTTATCTGCTCAGAAGATGATGCTGTCTGAACTTTAATTTCTTTATCGGGTTCGAGAAATTTTTTTCGCTTTGTCAAAGCCCTACTTTATTTCCAGTTATTTTAAATATGTGTCTGCTTTTCGTTTCTTGTCTATCACAATATTACATTTATCCTAGTTCTAATAACACTATGTGACAGTCATTTGGAACTTGGGGAGTGACCTAGTGCATATTGTAGGTCTGGTCGAGTGCAATATGTCCCTGGGTACCAAAGTATCCTAAAACCCTTCCGGTTCAAAAACCGGGTTTTCGCATCTTTCCTCATTTATTGGCATTAAACTCATTAAAATCTTAACAGAGATTTTATTTCTAAAAGGTTTGGGAAAGAAGAATCATCGACCCTCCTTGGCAAAAAAAATATTGATGATATTGAACATTTTTTACGAAATTATATTACACATAAATAAAACTTGGCAAGTTTTTGCTACTTTGGGCTATTTCAACAATGCGATTCTTCATAATTCTCTAAAGATTTTATGTGGCTCTTGAGCAAAAAGTGTATCACCTTCAGTATTCGAACTCTGCGGTATGAAAGGACACTTCGTGCTTTAAGGAATTTGGGAAACATTAAACCGATAAAGTGGAAATTTCCAAACTTGCTCCCATTTGGAAATAAAAGCAATTCTTGCGTTCATTTCGGTCCTCTTTGTAAAACCAAATATAATATGACAGTGTTTCAGATTTTTTTCTTTTAAAGCTTTTTATTCCTTGGTAATGTTGAAACAATAAATGTAATCATTTCAATTCGCACAAAGTCCAAGGAAACCAGCAACTTCTTCAAGTACGATTGTGCTCCCCGTGGGAAAACAACAAAACAGAAAAATTAACAGAATTGACATTGCGATAATATCAACAGCGACATTATGTATAATAAACTGTAACAAAACGCAAAAAAATGTTTATAAAAACAATACTAAAATGATATGCCATTAATTCCCAGCTTCAATTATTGTTTCCAAAGATGCAATTGTACAAAAACCCACATCGTTTTTTAATTTGTCCTTTATTCGCATGCTCTAAATACATTATTTTGCAGTTTTCCCTTCTTGAGGCCATCATTGTCACATAATTACTGAATATAAGTATTTACATTCTTTGACTCGAAATCGAAAGTTACTAAGGAGTAAAACTAAACGAAAAAAATGCTAAAATCCAAAACAGTGAATTTAACCATATACGTATGATAAAAAGTTGAACCAGAAGTCACAAGTGTCATCCAAAACATTTACTGCCTTCATCCGTTCACAGTTTGGACATTTTAACAAAATTGTTATTATATGTACTATATTGCAAAATATTGAAATTGTTTGGAAATACGTCAGTAGGATTTTGTCATTCAATGTTGGCAAAAAATGGGTTATATTCACACCGTTATAACAAAAAACGTATAATGTTATAAATTTTGTAGGCAAATTGATGTTATCGCCTCAAATGCTGCATTTTTAATTCGTAGTCAGAAAATGTATTTTTTTTTTCGAACGTTCCCATGCATCTTACTTTGCCGCCCCTACTATAAGACGACAAGTGGGGTATTCAGTTCAAATGTCTCATAATACAAAGCTTTAGCATTTCGATATCACAATTTTAATTTACTAAATCACGAAATTAGTTGGTCATTACAAATTCTAGGTAATAATTAAATTTGTCCCATAAAAATTTAAATATATTGGATAAAAGTGTCTAGAGTATCTACAAAGAACATTAAAATTGACACTCGAAAGCAGAAACGACGAATCAACATCACCATCCAAAAGTCTGCACACATACGAAACCCCAAGCATAGTCCTTCTACTCAAAAGAGAAGAGAGTCTAATGAATTTTAATCTAATCTCTTATACGACGCACAGAGGGGTAATTTAACGAAGCAGAATGTTAAAAAATTTCTCGGTGAGGCGTAAAAAATAATAATATGTTAATATGTTAACATTTTTTTCCATCTGAACAATACGATGTTACGTGGTGATGCATAACTTTTTGTCCATAGTTCGATTTTAGTACCCATTGATATTAACAAAAATATCATATTTTTCAATGCTGCTTTATTAATAGGAATTTAAATTATAATTTTATTTAGCTAAGTGGATAATATAATATTAACCTGCTTTATTATTTTTCATTTTACTTAAATGTTTAAACTAAACACACGCCTTTACATAGCCTGCTAAAATTGTTGCTTTACCTTAACGCAACAAAATAGAAAATGCACAATAAGCAACAAGTAGCTTTGACAGTGTGTAGAAAACGAATGTAAGCTAAATGGAATGAAAAAATAACGGAATCTAGTTAAGTTTACCCTACAAACGGTATTTACTAAAAGAAATCGAATTTTGGCCGCCCACATCGTGAATTTACCCCTCTGTGCGACGGCAAATTATTGTCACATCTCCAACCAAATCCACGAAGGCAGAATAACAAAAATTGCCTCTGCACTGATTCAATGAAATGCATATGTACACGGTAATATGGATTTCAAACAACAGAGGTATATACCAGCAATGGTTAAACCAAAGTTATGTATAAATGTTTAGTGATTTACAGATCAGAAAATTCTTAGCCCATCTTTAAACAAATCTAAGTGTAGATCAAGATCTTTTGACAACAATGCTTATATTAGATATAAAGTCCAATTTACTGTCCATAAGAACGCCAAGAACAATAAATGTTGTAACAGAATCAACACAAGACCACCAGCACAATAAATAGATAAAAATCTATTACAATGAAAAAATAACATATGTTTATACCTCTTAAGTTTCAGATCCATCAAATTGGCCGCCTTGGACACTGTATCATAAAACATCATACGTTGTGTCCTTCCAGAAAGATAAGATTTGAACCAATGAAGGAGATTCGTAGGAAGCCCCATACGATCAAGTTTCATAATCAAAATACGATGATCAACCCTATCGAGTTCTTTACTAAAATCGGTGTAAATTACATCTTACTTACTTACTTAATTTCCCTTTACACCCTATGAATGAGGTATGGGATAGCTTCTCGCGTTGTTGTGAATTAACCCATTAGTGACGACTGTTACCATATGGTAACGTCGACAGCGTTAGATATTGCACGCAATAAAATAAAAATAAGAATAAATGTCAAGAATATTCTTTTTTGATTTCATCAAAGCATGCATTGATCTTTAATTTTTGATTTACTGCTATGCGACCAGACGTCAGTAGCGAGCGTGGGGGATCATTTAAAATAGGTGTTTTTCAAATGTGCGCAAAACAGCAATATGGAGGGATATAAAAAGTCACTCCATATTAAGAATATTTTTTGGTTGTTTAAAGACTGATATATTAAAGACTTTTAGTTTTTGTTATTTGAGAAGAATATGAAATATCATAAAAACGTATTGCATCAATTATTTTGTACTTGGTTCTTTTTATTTAACTGTTTTAAAGCTGTTACCATATGGTCACAGTCGTCATAACGCTAGTAAAAATGGATATTTTTCTGAAATTTTTGGACTTACCTTTTTTATGTAAAATTCGTTTTTTTTACTAATTTATATGTAGTACTGACAAGATCTTTAAAAAATTCCCATTATTTCGCTCTTGTCATTAAAGGGTTAACACGCTTTCTATTTTTAGATTTACAACTAACGGCATCTACTTGTTTATCGCCGAATACAAACGTCACTGTTTGAGAAGCTCTTACTAGACACACCGGTTGACTCGACACTAATACTGCGAAGTTGCTGTCGACAACATTGGAGGGGAGCCGACAATGAAAGAAAAATTTATTTATATTTTTTCTTTTAAGATGACTGGAGCCAGGAGTTGAACCTGTGATCTCCCGCATGGTAGTCGCGTGTTCTAACCACTATGCCACGGCCGGTAAATTACATCAGTTTGTATTTTCTTAACAAATCCCAAAAAACTAGTTGTAAATTGAAGGAGTGAGATAATTGACTTGACTTGAAATGTAAGGTTCTCGGTAACTAGTTTTTCTATTAACTTAGGGATGTTACTGAGTTTAGCAATGCCACTATAGTTAAAAATGTTTTGTAATATATACGCTTCTTTCCAGATGGATGGAGGTCACTTTATCTCAAAAGCTTAATAAATATATCAGTCAAGAGAAAACAAAGACTCGACCCACACCCAAGCAAAATTTAGGCAAGAATACCATCAGGACATGGTTTTAAAGAGAACTTAAAAGGATAAAATTAAAAACAGAATTTATGTCAAAGCTGAAAATATTTGAGATTGATGTACTCTCAATAGAATATGAATAGTTTTAAGAAATTTGAATATTCGAATCAGCATTCCTGTACGTTGATAGCCAAATTTTGAATTTTTTGACGCTATGGGCGGGGGATTTGTTTTACACCTAGAGGGATATAACTTGGTACATTGATAGTACTCGTCACTAGAATTACACATTTGCAGACAAAACTTTTATTTTTGATAGGTGGACGGAGTGTATTTTAGCACAGGAGAGAAAAAGTTTGGCACTAAGACAGTACTAGACACTACCGATCTAAATTTGCGATGAGGTATGACAAAAATGTTTTGTAGCCCCGAGAGATGAAATTTAGTGCACAGCCAGAAATGAACAACCTTTTTGACATACTTTGTTAATAAAGTTAGTGCGCAAAACTCCCAGCTACATTATTGCCGAATACAGTTTAGCGCTATCACGAAGTGTGAGTTAGCTGTGGGACAACAACTGATGACACCTTTTTTCATGGGGCTCACTGATTTTGAGAATCTTTAGGGGCCCATAAAAAAAAATTGGTCACCAATCTCGCCAAACTGAGTATAGGGTTTTATTACCCTTTGATAGTAGAATCGAACCTATACTATCCCGTTTTTGTATTTTACAAAAAGTCGTCATTTGTTGCATAGTGTTATGAATCGCCCTCAATTCTCTATATATCAAACACGCTGCATTTAACGGCGTGCTTCAGTTTTTGATGTACAGTCTTTTCACAAAATAACTTCAAAGTTGTGCTATGTTTGGCCAAGTTTATTGCAAACTATATTGTTCCATTAAAACAAATATAAAATATTTAAGGCCTTATTCATAATACAGTCGAACACCGTTTATAACGAACTTTCAGTTGTAACGAACACTTTTTCTGATCTCAATGGGTTTGCTTCATTTCTTCATATAAATCTTTACTGTTATAGCGAACTTTGCGTATAACGAACAATATTTGTTGTCCCATTTTGCAGTTTTGATACATTTTTTGACGGTTATAACTAGGGCGAACTTTTTTCAGCACGAAGAAAACGGTTTTCAGTACTTAAAAAGCATGAAAAACCCTTGAAATAAGCACGATAGATTTTATATTCAGCATTTAAAGTTTTTTTATTTATTGAAAAATAAACAAAAAAAAAAGTTCACATCTATTAATGAAGTAATAAAAAACAATGTTAATTAACAAAATTATTCAGTCGGATATTCATATATAAAATGTAATTTTCAAACCCAAAAAAATATCTTAAAGTGAATTTTTAAATTTTCCAAGGTGAAACTTTTACGCTGGATTGTAAAAAAATTGCCATATATTGAAAAAAGACGTTCTACGTCACACGATGAAACGGAAGCGTATTTTAAAAGTGTTTATTCAGCAGACAAATATTTTCCAATAAACGCACTTGTTGTTTTGGAATTTATAAAAAAAACTAATATCGTCGATTGATGTGATTTCCACAAAGCCAGGAGTTCGGGCAAGTACGCCCGTCATTTTATCAAAATGTATCAAATATTAAAATAAGGGCAAAAACAGCATAACAAAGCACAAACCTTTTATGTTAAATAAGCAAAATCGCTTAAAATCGTTTAATTAAGCAGCATTAGCAATATTCAGCATATGCTGAAAATTGGTCGCCCTAGTTATAACAAACTCCATACAATGTTTTTAATTATTTCAGTAACGGAAACGTAATTTCGTTAAAATGTTATTCTGTTGTTTTTATTTCTAAAGATTTGTCTTATTTATTACGCACGATAACTTTTCAGACACAACTAATTATTTGGAAACTTTGCATGGGTTAATATTTTCCCAAAACTAGTTACGGTAATGCAAATGGGTTATGTGGCCACGACCCTTCTGATACCTCCCATACAAACGTTCCATTACGCCCACTTTAGGAATTGAGTAATAATATCAATATACCCAACGATATCGTGCGCAAATACTGTATTTACCAAAGCAGTGTAACATATAATGTTAACATGTTGCTTGTTCAAATAATATTATTGTTCGTATATATTCACAATTTAAAAGGATTGTCACGCAAACAAGTGTTGGC
Source organism: Muscina levida (assembly GCA_964034835.1). Taxonomy (NCBI): domain Eukaryota; kingdom Metazoa; phylum Arthropoda; class Insecta; order Diptera; family Muscidae; genus Muscina; species Muscina levida. The sequence goes on along the minus strand of OZ035883.1, from coordinate 91,480,695 downwards.
TATATTGAGAAAATTAAGTTTATCAGAAACCATGTTCAATTTAATTTTAAATAACCAGGATAGAGATTTTCGATTTTTAATGTATGCCCACATTAACAACATAGCAACTGCGCAAAGTACACCATTTTATTTATGTGTTTCCTTCCTTCATAATATATTTAACATATCATAACAGATATTGTCATTTTCCCACATTGTCATCCAACAATTTGAAACGCAAAGTTTGCCGGTCGTGGTTGGTGGGATGCCTACGTTTTGATAGTCGACCAAAGTTTTGTGGTAAATAATAAACATTTCCCTCGTCGTAAAATAGCCCAAACGTTTTTCAAGTGTGTAATAACTGGTTTCATTGTTGTATCCTTTTTCTCCATCCTCTAGTCTAGATTTATATTGAATGTAATTATTGTATAAATAGCTGATGGCTTACTTGCGGTAATTGATTGCAAATATGGAATATTTTAGGAAATCACAATAAAAATATAATGGAGGGTTATTGGACAGTAAATATACTTTAATATTTACGACTGACATTCAAATTTCAGCAGATGACTAACTGAACTTGACCGACACATATCTTTACCCTAGATCTTTTCACCAAAATTAGGTGTTAAATTAGGTTTAACCTTTTCATTAATGCAAATGTGGCGAATTTGTCTTCACAATTATCTACTTAAGCGAATAAATAGAACGTTTAATACATTTGAGTGCACAATATGGCAACAACAACGGCTATAAAAAATTATACCAGAAAAAACTTATTTTTCAAGTAAACTCTATTTGGGTAGACCAATGTCTAAAAATGTTGGCGTCAAAAATAATATAACAGCATAACAACAATGTAGAAGTAGATTTTAATGAAATTTTAACCAGACAGAATCAATGATGGAGATTCTAAATATGCAATAAAACTAGTTCAGAAATTTCAGTCAGGTAAACTGACTGATAAATACCATCACCCAAAATGAGATGTTGTTTTAGTTTTGAGTTATTGAAATTAATGGATTTTTAATAAAACTACAAATACTTATATACTATTTTTGTCTGCTTGTAGAGCAAAAACGTTTAAAAATTGATTTATTTGTACAGGAGGTACAATTAGGGGCTATACAACGTGTCTGATTTTTCGCAAATCAACGTTCAATGAACGCTTACCTTGGCACAGTTGTTCTGAATTCAGTGTACATACAAAAATGAAATGTGTAGTAAAGACCAATATCGGTTATTTATATGGAAGGTACCATAAGGGGTGCGTCAAATAGTAACGATTTCTGATATTTTGCCTCCTATTACAAGATAATTTAACTGACCAAATTTGATTATCCCCCAAGTGCCGGCTTTGAAGTTATGGGAGAAATATTATTTTTTCAAAAATAGTTAATTTTGTATGGGAGATACCATAAGGGTGATCCGATATAATCCATATTCATTTCTGATTCAAATTTTAATAACAGTACAACTCACGTAAAATGTGACTGAATTCATACAAAAAAGATATGTATGTAAAACTATTGGGGTGAGTTCGTTCATTTGTATGGCAGGTACCAGAAGGTGTGTAAAATAGTAAGGTTTTCATTTTAATTTTTTCAAAAAATAGGTCATTTTGTATGGAAGGTACCAGAAGGCGTGAGCCAATATAGTGCATATTCATTCCTGAGTCCAAATTTACGAATTTACGAGTCTATATTTACGATTATGATAAGCCAACATCATACGCAAAATTTGAATGAATTAAGTTTACTTACAACAAAGATATGTATATAAGGCCATGAAGTTGAATTCGGTCATTTGTATGGGAGGTACCAGAATGGGTGTGGCAAAGGTTTCGGTTTTCTTAGGGTTTGTATACTATTGCAAGATAAATAAACGTACCGAATTCAAATATCCTCGGGTAATTATCCAAAAATACTGAGGTAATTTTATATGGGAAGTACCAAAAGGGGTGGGGCTATTCTTAAAAAGTCCTGAAACCAATTTGGTCTTACGCGTCTCCTTTAATGCGTTACACTTTTTTTTTCGTATCAAATGATATATACCCTCATCCCTAAGGGTGATGGTATAAAAATAATGGCGTATGAACACATAGGCTATTCTTATATTGAGTGGACGATATAACATTACATTTGATCCGTCGTTGATTAACCAGGTCTAAAGCGCACTGATATGGTCCATTTAGTTTTTTACAATTGGCTTAGAAGTTCACACAATATGCTCGAAAGGGCATTGAGTGCAATTGGTAATAGGCTTATTTCACGGTAGTTCTTACATTCACTACGATCTCCATCCTTGTAAATTGCACATAACAGACTGATACTGCAATCCCCGGGCATGCTCTTCATTGCCATTACTTGGGAGTTTGTTCGCTTAAATGATAAAATTTGACATTACATGTATGTTAAAATTTCTTAAAGCGACAAACAAAGAATTACAACCTGACTGAAAAAAATTCTGGCGTAATGTATTCATCTTTTGTGAGAAATTAATGAAAAATTTTAAACTTTTTTGAACTTTCACAAGCGTAATCCTTTTGATGTTAAAGTTTGTCCCTTGGAAGACGTAAGAGGTATACCACATTTAAAAATTGATGTAAAATTACCAAATTGAAAGTGTGTATAACGTACCATCAATGTTGTTATGTGCACCTTACACTTTATTTTAACAAAATTAAATCAGCGTGTTCGATGTCAAATTGCAAAATCTCCGGAGATTAAAATACCAATATAAATGCCTCAAGTGGGCTATGATGACTCTTCTTTTTTTGTAGGTAATATTTAATATTTAATGACCAAGGGCAAAACATTTTTGTAAGATATTATTCCATCATGTAATTGTCTGAAACTTGAAAAATCATTAAAATTTTTACAAAAATCCAACTTTAAAGCGCCATAACTTAGTCATCTATGATTGGACAGCTATCGTTTTTTAAGAAGAAAATTATTATCTTTTATTTTTGTCCCAGTTTACAGATATCGGTGAACTAAAACCAGAGATAATGGCATTTTAGTAGACCAACCTTTTTTCAAAACACTAAAAATGGAAATTTGACGATATCTCAAAAACTGTGTTACTTTCCACATATCTTAGAGCAGATTTGAATTCAGCGTGAAATTTTACATTAAAATCGATTATTAAATGTCCCGGATACAGAAACTTTTGGAATTTTGTGGCATAGTGTTATTTGATGTAATGAAAAAAACTATACTCATGCGATATACAGACCTTTCACTGAAAAGGCGGCTTTTCTGTCAAATTCACGAATCGAAATAAGAAGTTACGAAGGATTTTCTAAATCTTGGTGATGCTAAGAACTACAAAGTTTGTCGACTTGTTAAGGTATACGATTTATCCATACAAAATTCAAAAGGTGCTAAAAAAACCATCTTCATTTGTTGATGGCCAATAAAACATTACTGGTTGAATGTACGCCATTTTTCTATTTTAGGGGTTTGTAGCAAGTGCAATCTGTATCTTTTCCCAAGACTACTATTTGCCAGGGCCCGGCCGTGTCATAGTGGTTAGAACACGCTACTACCATGCGGGAGATCCGTGGTTAGATTCCCGGCTTCAGTTATCTACATTTTTCTTTCATTGCCGGCCCCCTCGATCTTGTTGACAGCAACTTTGCAGTATAAGTGTCGAGTCAATCGACATGTCTGGTAAATGTATATAAACAAAACTCAGTGAGCGTTAGCTTGACTTGTGTGTCATAGGCTTAACTAACACTAACTTTTTCTAATCTTTGGTTTGTTCCCAACAAACCATTCTCTAAGTAAAATGTAACTATGCTGGAGAATAAGCTTGTCATAACAAAATTTTTTCAACATTTCATAAGCATTATTATGATAGTTATATAGCTAGTTACAAACTAGTTAAATACAGTTTTGGTTTGTTGGGTTATTTCTTATAAATTTTCTATAGCTGATGGCGGACTGTTCGACGTTGCCCTCGTTGTTGTTGGAGTGTTGAGATCCCAGCAAAAAAAAGTTATCAATGGGAATCGAGAATGTAATACATAGCTTGCAATAAATATTGATTCAGAATACATTGTTCTTAACACACTAGATGTCCTATGATAATAACACAGTGAGAAATACTAAAGTGATGTCGATATTCCTGGGACGTGATACTCTTTTTGTGGTAGGCGCTGCTGAGTACAACTAGAATCTGTTTTTGAAATTTCTCAAACACCCCCAAAATCTCGAGTAACGGGTAAAAACCCAGTTTTTCGTTCCTTTACACAGTTATAAGTCAGTAACTTATTTAAATATCAACCGAATTTAATTTTCTCAAAAGGTTTGGAAAGAAGAGACTGCGGCCTTTCTAACGATTTACATAGTTATAAAGTTAACTTTCGACATCTGTCTGCTTTTATCTCGAAACCGCTAACTGTTCGGAATTTTTCACTATTTTTTTAATTTGAAGAAGTTTGTAGCCACTATTCTAAAAGGTCACCTTAATGTTTATTATATTCTTTAGAAAGTGCACGGTGTCACGAGTAAAATGCAAATTTGTTTGCAAAAATCGGTTAATAAATGGTTAACCCATTCGCAGCCACCGACGACATATGTCACAGGAAAAAACGTTTTACCCCACAGTGCGCTGTGTGTACGACCGCACTTCTATTGTGTTGACAAATGGTCTAGCTATCATTCTACACGTGTTGCTTAGCAGTACCACAAACCCTTTCGTATCGCGAGCATCGTTTTCAAACGTATTGTGTAATAAATATAAAAATAAGGCGATTTTGGCGATGTAAAAGCAGTAAGTGCAAAATATTTCAAGTGTGTGTTTGTTTTACAATACAGTTATTTAGCCAATTTAAAGGCTAAATGCAATTGTTTCAAAACACGACAAAAAAAATTTGCTTCGTTTTAATTTGTAAGAGTTATACTTGATTATTTTTTTGTGATGCCATATGGCATCAGTGGTAGGAACCAATACCTATAATTTATATGCTTCACAATATTGCAATCTTCATTTGCACTTAATTTTGTATGCGCTTTTCAAAGGATTTTTTGCAGAAATAATTTAAACGAGATTACAGAATACTTGCAGCCAACTTTATCTAATGATGATGAAATTTGTCCCGAAATATACATACAACCACCAGATATAGCACACGACTCTGGAGAAGACGACGCGGATGAACGCGTCGTCTATGCGCTTATGGCCCGTGTAAAAGTCAAACACAAAATAAGTGTGTAACATGCGATGCAGGATTATGTGTTAAATGCTTCATAAAATTTCAAACCACCCTAAACTAATCTCGGAAATCTTACTTCTATGCACATGCATTTATATTTACTAATACAAGGATGTACTATACATGGGTCGATATCGCGAAATGACTACATTCTGGGGCCCGACGCATTAAGTATTAAAAATATTGAAAAATTTAAATTCTGAGAACAGGAATAAATAAAACAAAATGTCCTTTAACAAGGCACGGAAATCAAAATAAAATATTCAACATATTTTTATGAAAAAATTTGGTCGCACGGTGCAAATAGTCATTACCATGGCGTGTGTCCGATTGATTTGTGTTCAGAAATCACAGGTTTTCATTTATATTTCAAAATATATATTAAAAATGAAGTACGTCAAGTTATTCAAGAAGAATGAACCAAGTCAATTTTAATTTCATAAATATAATATTATTTAAAAATTTATTATTTCGAGACATTTTAGTCCGTGGCCAATTTTTTTCGTCATTCCCGTGGGCCAATTTGTTTATTAAAGCCGGTTTTTCGGTTAGGTGTAAATTATTAATGTAACGACAATTTCCGTTAGTTTTAGACAGAAGTAATATTTAGTCAGTTCTTTGAGAGCTGTTGAAGTGTTTATTGTTTTTTGTGCATGTTCCTAAAATTTCATCATTCCCGTGGTAATCATATTTTTCCTTTATTTATATTATAATTTCCAAATTTGCGGTATTGGTTTGTTAATTTTTTAAGTCTTCTTTAGATTATATTCTATATTATAAAATTTTTTGAAGATTTCCACATTTAAATCCAAAAATACTCACGTTTCCATCATTACCGTGCAGTCATTACCATGGGTATAATCTAAGTAATTTCAGTAATAATCAGAAAAAAAAACGTGTGCGTAAAATTCTTAACATCCTGCAATATACATTAAGCCGGGTCGAAAAAAAAAGTTGTCAATGTTACCGCCTTATATGAAAAATTAAGTAAAAACAATTTCGGGGAGCGAAAATTTTTTTTCTGTGGTCGCGGCAAAAACGCCGGATTCGGGGTTTTTACCATAACATGGTTATTTGTATACCGATTGTCAAGATCTATGCATCGTTGAAAAGGTATTAGCCACAGCTTTGTTAGTGTGTTAAAGACTTTTAACTACGACGCCATCTTCCAGCGGTTCTCATCATTGTATTCTTAAAAACCCCCCTAAGCATATAATTTTTTGATGTAGATTTGAAGGCCTTGAAAAACTATTAACGATTTTAGAAAAAACCGTTAACTTTTATTCATAAACAAAAAAGTTGTATTGATTTAAAAATTCAGTACATGTGATAATGCGAAATATACATTTGTTTATTTTTATTACATTCGTTTGTTATAAAATGTGTACAATTGAAAATTAAATAAAGTTCAAACAAATAAAAATCAATATTCGAAAATACCAAATAATCGGAATACTATCTAACTGAAGAACTTCCAAAGATATTTTTAGCGACCAATGTAAATAAAGTATGATGACGCTTAATGCCATATCGGATGATGAGGAAATCTTTGGTTGAGCAAATAACACTTTTTATACAAATCTACTTCGAACTATCATATGTACTAAAATGTTAAAATGCAATTATTTTATAGTTTCTAAAGGGCTTCAAATCTGCATCAGAAAATTTTATGATTAGGGGGGTTTTTAAGTATACAATGTTGAGAACCACTGGAATATGACGTCATAGTTTTAAGTAACTATATTAATAACAAAGCTCTTGTTAATCCATCTTCAAAGATATATAAAACTTAAGAATCGGACAGCGAATAACAAAGTTATGGACAAAACGTCAAAACCGGCGTTTTTGCCACGCCCACAAAAATAAAAATTATACACCCCCGAATTTGTTTTTATAAGACTGTTCATATAAGGCGGTAACATTCATATATTTTTTTTTCTCCATATAGATCGACCCGGCTTAATATACATGACCCATTGCTTATTAAGACATAAAATGGTCTTTTAAAACAGTATCAACCGAAAAATAATTATTTAAACCCATTTTCGCACTTGGCCGTTTTCAACTCTTGATTGTAGTCATTTTGTGATATCGACCCACATACAACTGTCTGTAATTTACAGAATACATAAAAAAAACTTATTTTCCCTTTGCACCCCATGAATGAGGTATGGGATAGCTTCTCGCGTTGTTGTGAATTAACACGCTTTCTATTTTTAGATTCACTACTAACGGCACCTACTTGTTTATCGACGAATGCGAACGTCACTGTTTGAGAAGCTCTTACTAGACACGCCGATTGACTCGACACTTAATACTGCGAAGTTGCTGTCAACAACATTCGAGGGGAGCCGACAATGAAAGAACAATTTTTTTAAGATGACTGGAGCCAGGTTTGAACCTGCGATCTCCCGCATGGTAGTCGCGTGTTTTAACCACTATGTCACGGCCGGTCCCTTTACAGAATACATACATATGTAAAATCACACTATATTATATATTTACACATCAAATTAATCTAAAAGCATACCTCAAATGATCTAATGAGTAATAAAGCTTTAATTTTAGTTTTTTTTTTATACATAGGATTGCCAGACGGTATAGATTCGGCTGGATTGTCCAGCTTTTTTTATATTTGTCCAGTGTCCAGGTAAGATAAAATTGGTCCAGCTAAATATGTAGTAATTTTGGAAAAAACATTAAAGCAAAGATGTTTGTGTTATAAATAGCCTTATTAGAACAATGAACACAATAACTTTTGAAAAACTTTATAATTTTCATTTTCTAAAGTTAATTGTTATTTTTTTGTTAATTAAATTTTAAATTGTTGTTCTTTTTATATTAAGATTTTTGTTTTTTTCTTTTTGGGTTTATTGTTAAATTTTAATTCTCAGAGGTTTGAGTGAAAAGTGCAAGTTTTAATAATTTTGTAAAGTATTATTTAAAATTGGAAAGACTGAAATAAAAAAATTAAAGTTCAATTGTATAACTTTGTTTTCAACAATGTTAAAGAATATTTAAAAAAAAAATTATACAACACTAAACTTGGACTATTAAACTACTTATGCAAAATCCAGTTTTTTTAATCCGAATGTCCAAACTTCTGTAAGTGTATAGATGCAAATTAATAAATAACATTATTTCAGATACCTTATGTGAAATAATGAAGGGTGGGAAGGGGATTTTTAAAATACTTTCCACAATTTACACTGGGAATGATTACAAAAAAGTGAGATCTGCCACAAATATTTGATCGTAGATACAACCGTATATTACATACGGATTCAGCAATAAAACCTTATTAACGACTTCAGGAAGTTGTCAAACAATATTTAAGAAATAATTTCTAATATTTCCTTACGTTCAAAATATAACGCAAGATTTTGCCTTTGGAACTATTTTTTTTCTCAGCCTACTGTAAGGAAACAAGAAATCATATGATCGTCTGGAAATTCATATGTCCTATACGCCATTTTGTAAATTTGGGTTGGTATATTTCGTGTCCACTTTTTAAACAGAAGTTGTTAGCAGTTGATTAAGGAAAAGCACTTTTCTCTACGTGCATATAACTTATATACATACTTTTAACCAAACCCATCGAATTTTTTTTATATTAGAAAGTATCAAAATGATTGCGCATCCAAAATTAGTTAAAGGATTTATTTATTTGTCACAAAAACCAGTAAGAAAGTTTCAGTCGGGCGACCCGACTGACATATACCATCACCCTCAGTAAAATAAAAAAAATTGCTATTATATTGATATTATTACTCGATTTCTAAAGTGGGTGGAGTGGTAAATTTGTATGGGAGGTACTAGAAGGGGCGTGTCTAGACTTCTAGGTTTATCCTCCAAAACTTTATCCTGTTATAGCTTTACTAAATACAGAGTTTTGGCACGATAGCGTTGGATGTATTGATATTATTACTCCATCTCTGAAGTGGGCGGAAAGGTACATTTGTATGGGAGGTCCCATAAGGAGCGCTGCTAGACTTCCAATTTTTTCTCCAAAACTTTATCCTGTTATAACTTAATAAAATACAGAATTGGGACACGATCGTGTCGAGTATATTGATATTATTACTCCATCCCTAAAGTGGGCGGAGTGGTACATTTGTATGGGAGGTACCAGAAGGGGCGTGTCTAGACATCCAGATCTTTTCTCCAAAACATTATCCTGCTTGAACTTTACTAAATACAGATTACGATTTCTAAAGTGGGCGGTACCAGATGTGTGTGGGAGGTACCAGATGGGGCGTTGGTAGACTTCCAGTTTTTTTCTCAAAAACTGTATCCTGCTATAGCTTTACTAAATTAAGAATTTGGGTACGATCCCGTTGGGTGTATTGATATTATTACTCGATTTCTAAAGTGGGCGTAATGATGTATTTGTATGGGAGGTACCAGAAGGGGCGGAGCCATGTAGCCCATTTGCAATACCGTAAGTAGTTTTGGGGAAATATTAACTCGTGCAAAATTTCAAGACATTTGGTTGCGTCTTTCGAAAGTTATCGTGCGAACCAGCCGGAAAGCCACCAGACAGACAGACAGACGGACATGGCTCAAATGACTTAAAAAGTCATGAATCGAATTTGGTTCTAAGAAACCTAGGGTCTGAAGTGACTCCTTCTATGTGTTACACTTTTGGGTCGTATCAAATGATATATACCCTCATCCCTAAGGGTGATGGTATAAAAACACAAAATTTTTTTGTAACAATAATTTAATATGTGCATATATTATTAAAAAAATCTACTCTTATTTTTATTTTTAAGAACTTTTGTTAATTAGTTTTTGAAATAGGTTTTCTCTTTTTAACAATTGAAAAAAAAATGTTATGATACTTGTTAAACACATTTACAAACATCTTTTTTGGGGTTTTCTAAATTAATAAATTGCTGTTGGCCAAGAATTTTACATAGTGCTGTTTTGCTCTATGTGTATATATTCACACAAAAATAGGATTTAATTGACGTATAGAGCAAAATGAATTTTGTTACCGTTGAAAAATGTGCTTTTGTATGTGAGACCAAAGATTAGAGACTATCGGCCTTATTCATAAAAACTTATAAGAGGTTTATAAAGCATTTTTAAGCAAATTTTGAGAAAACAATATTCATAAACGATTTACATCTTCAATAAGTTAAAGTAGGGTTGTCCCCACTTTAAGCATGCTATAACTTGACGTTTGTACAATTTATTCTATATTCATGAATTTGAGATCTTTATTTTGAGTTTTTGGGCATTTTTAATATGAGAAAGAGCCTTTGCATGTATTCATTGTGTAGGAAATTTTCTTCTTAATCATTGCGCACATAGAAAAGTATCTAAATAGACACTTTTTATTCATGAAATTAATTTGGAAAATATTTCTCCAAAATTCTTCAAAAATAATTTGTAAATAATGAAATAATATTCGTGATGTATAAACAATCAAAACAAGGAAAAGAAAATAAAATTTTTTAATAAAATTTTTACTTTAACGTCTTTCTTATCGTCATGAGATTCGTAGTCAATGAAAAATTGAGCTACAATAATGTTCGTAGTTATTATAAGTGAAAATACATGTTTGGTATCCGATTATAAAGCTTTTGTATCCAATTATAAAACTCTTTTTATACATCATTAACGACCAATAACAGTCGGCGTTGCCACCGGAACACATGAGGCTAAAGTACTGATAAAAAAAACGTTTATGAATACAATTTCTTATTAAAGGTTTTTTAGAAGCTAAAGAATACTTTAGCTAGAGAACATTTCATACCTACTTTAGAACTTTTTTATGAATAAGGCCGTATGTTTTTGAGATTGTCAGTTTTTACAAAAAATAACCCATAATAGAGTGTTTGTCTTACCGGAAATCCACCATATTTTCAAGTATAATATGGAAATTTACATTGCTGTTATGAATACGCCGAATACATAGAAAACACACAATTTTGCTTCCAACTGTAAAAATTATTCAAAAACTTTTGGAAATACAATAAACTGAATTATTCTGTATAGTAACCAACACCCACCCACGATACCAAATTGTTTTGTGTGCAAATATTTTGCCACAAATATAACCATTGAAATCCTGTGATAATACAACAACTGTGGTTAAGTTAGTAGCGACACACTGCCGAATATACACATTGATTTGCACACATACACATTCGGATAAACCAAATTTAATTTGTAAATAAAACGTTGAACTTAGAGAAGATAGTTTGAAAAGTTATGTGTAACACGACAGAACATAATAGTCTATTTGTTTCAAATGGATGTTTGTTAGAAATTGGTATTACCAGTCTTTTATATGTCCGGGAAAGCATAATTTCCTGTTAGATTCAAAAATAGGATAGAAGTTACCTTAAGGTTACTAGCATATGTACTATTGACCGGTCTTTATATATAATATATGGAGAAATTTAGTTTCTCGAATTTTTATCACGTCATATGCAAAAAATACTCTTACGGAAATCTGTACCGAAATCGGGTCCTTTTGCCCAAATTCGTAACGAAATCTTAACGATTTCGGGACATTTGGTTTTGATGGGATGTTTTCCGACCTTTTTTAAAATATAGGGTACGAAATGTTTGTTGTGATACAAAGTGTCACACACACTAATAAGTTTTGTTTACATTAAAAGAAAAACCACGAAATGACGCGAACGTGTCATTACAAAACTTGGCATAGCTCAATGATTTTTCAACCTGTTTTTGAAAGTTACATAACTTGGTATAGCACAAAAAATAAAAAAAATACATTTTAGTGCATTTTTTTTTCGTTTTTTTGTAACCGATATTCAAAATCATTGTTTTTAACAAATGGAACCTTTTGAAACTCGGTATACAAAGAGATAACTCATGATTTTTGGAACTTGTAATTTTAGGAATATCGTAATTTCACTGAATCTATATATATAAAAATGGTGGCAAAAATGTATAGTAATTCATCAATTGAGAACGGCTGGGCCGATTTCGCTCAAACTTTTTTTAAGTTGTTCGTTATTGGCAGATGCAGGTTTATGTGAAAGAAAATTTTGGGAAAATCTTCCGGAAAAGTCGGAAAATTGGAAAAATTTAAAATTGCCTTTTTGTATGGAATTTTGTGTGCAATTGTTACAGAATGGCTTTTCGAATAGAAAAATGGAAAATTTTTGTTGAAAAATGCGGAAAATTCCGGAAAAATTCAAAAAGTTTGAATTTGTTGTTCGACGAAATTTTGCATATTATCGTATGATTTGATAATTTTGGACGATGTGACAGTGAAAAATTTTGGATAATTATTCCGAAATGATTTTCCGAATGGAAACATAGAAAAATTCTCGGTGGAAAACTCGGAAAATTCCGGAAAAACTAGAAAAATTTGGATTTTTTCAGAAACATTTTGCATCGCAAGTTGAGTTTTTGTATAACTTTTTGTGTGCAATTGTTCCGTAGTGGCTTTTCGGTTGAAAAAAAACAGAAAATTTTGATTGGAAAATTATGGGAAAATTCCAAAAATTTGAATTTTTTTTCGACGAAATTTTACATTTTATTGTGTTTTGATAATTTTGAACGATGTAAATGTGAAAATTTCGGATAATCATTCCAAAATGACTTTTCGAATGGAAAAATAGAAAAATTCTTGGTGGAAAACTCTGAAAATTCTTGAAATAACTCGAAAATTTTGGATTTTTTCATCGAAATTTTTCATTGTATCGCCTGAATTGATGATTTTAGACGACGTAAAGGTGGAAAATTCGCTGTGCTGCTTGAAAAAATTGGGTTTATTGTGAAACCTATATGTATAAAAACGATGTAAACAGTGCGTAGTAATTCATCAAGAGAGAACGGCTAGCCCATTTTGTTTTCAATTGTTCGTAATTGGTATGAGGGTTTTATGCAAGATAATTTTGGGAAAATCCTTTGAAAAAGTCGGGTAATTGGAAAAATCGAAAATTGGTTTTTTGTATGGAATTTTGTGTGCAGTTGTTACGGAATGGCTTTTTTGAATGGAAAAATAGAAAATTCTTCGGGAAAAACTTGAAAAATTCCGAAAAAGTGTAAAAAATTTGTTTTTTTTTTTTTACTGACAAAATTTTGCAATTTTCGCATGATTTGATGGACCAACACTCCGACCAAATTTTCCACTCGCTTATTATGCCACATAATTTACAGATAAAGGTGGGATCGATCATAATCATATTGCGGAATCTGAATCAACCGAAATTGTGCAACGGTACGCGGTTGTCCGTCAAGAATCTGATAAAAAATGTGATTTCAGACGATCATAACGAACAAATTCAAAGAAGAGGAAGTCCTTATCTTACGAATTAGATAATTCCAACTGATCATCCATTCCAATTCCCCGACGACAATCAATAAATCGCAAGGCCAATCGTTGGAAGTATGTGAGATTAATCTCGAATTTCCCTGTTTTATGTGCGGTCAGTTGAACGTTCCCTTTTCGAGTTTTGGAGAACCGCCTTCGTTGTTTGTTTTTGCGGCGGAAAACTAATCGAAAAACATTGTTTATCAAACATTCTCTACTGAGTTTATCTAAAGGCATAAAATTGGGGCGAGACGAAGTTCGGCGGGTCCGCTAGTTTGATATAAAAACATTACTTAACAAAGTGACCGAGAAGAACTATAATTATCGTTTTACTCTATGTAGTCCAGCCTAACATAATTGCTATAAACTGCTGTTAAAGATTTGTGAATATATTAATTCATTAATAAAATAGTTATATTGAGTTGAAGATATACTAATTTAAACGCTGTGATAGGACGAAATATACCTTTTTATTTTTATTGTATTAATTTGTTATAAACGTGTACAATTGAAAAATAAATTTTAGTTTGCCTTCCTCGAAAAACATGAATAAGTTTTTTAACCAATTGTTACAAACTAATATGCGTTTTACTCATGACACCGTGCACTTTCCGAATAATGTTGTTAACATTAAGGTGTCTACAAACTTTTTCAAATTTGAAAAATATTATAATAAAAAAAACCATTATGTTTGGGATTTCGAAGCAAAAACAAATAGATGTCAAAATGTAATTATATAACTACAGTCGAAACTCTCTATAACGAATTCCAAGGGACTGGATACTTACTTCGCTATAAAGAAAATTCGCTATATAGAAAAGAATAACAATTTTGTTCCTTCCCTGTCGGAATTTTGTGAGCTGACTCAAAATCAAGTTGACTTTCATTCATTTACTACGCACTTTTAAGGTAACTCAAAACTGATGCAGATATAGTCATTTGTTTTTTTATTCCATCTGACTTCTTCCCGATAAGTTTTGAACTAACTTTTTGATCACTCAAAACTGATGCTGAAAAGGTGCTGGACATTTTCGGCTAATATCTACTTCGCATGCACATGTTTCACATAATTGTAGATATATATACAGCTGATGATGTACCATTGGAGTTCGTCATGGAGTTCGAAACGTGTCATCCTAGTGCGTGACACACTGAATTTGACCAAAAATATCAAACAATAAAAAACACTTTTCTGATCGTAAGCCGAATTTGATGTATCATTTGATACACTTAACGTAAATTTAATAAATAAAACACGATCGACTGAAACTAACAAACAAACAGTTTAAAATTAAATAAATATATATTTTATGAAAATAGCACTAGAAAAAGGCGTTATTATTAAATTTTTGTTGTTGAAGTTTTATAGCTAACCATAAGCTGACTCGTTATAACCAATCATGAGTTAGTTATTTTAAAACTAGTTAAAAGTTCACTTTTTCTTAATGAGCTACAATCTAACTTATAACGAGCTAACTTGTGGTTAGCTGAAAGTTATGCAGAGTGAGTGAGTACTAGTGTTTTTGATTTCCCGGCATTTTTCATTTCCCGGGATATCGAGATTTTTATATCATTTTCCCGGGATCCCGGGAAATCCCGGTCCAAAACAAAAAATAAATGAAAATTGCATTTTTTATTTTAATACAAACAAACGATGTGAAATGAAACATAAAAATAATTCTAAAAATCTCGTGTTATGGTTTATCCGAAAATTTGTTAATATTTAGAGAAGCTATCATCTGTACATGAGCAATCTCCTTATAGACTTAGAGTGGTGCACCAAGCAATTTTTTGAAATTCGTACTTTTAGGGGGAAAAAAAGGTCTAACAAGTGAGAAAACTGGTAACATTATCCAGGCCAAACAGCAAAAGCTGTATATGAGCTGGAAATGTATACGAGCAAGCTTCTTAAAGAACAATATGGCTGCTAGTAGGGATTTTTCGTACTTTTTGGTGTAAAAGGCCAAAAAGGGATAAAACCGGTATCATTGAGCAATATCCTTATAAAATTAGAGAGTTGCACGAAGTGATTTTTCGAAATTCATCCATTTAGGGGTAAAAAAAGGACCCAAACCAAACGACTAAAGCTATAATCCGAAGGCATTTTTCCGAATTCGTTCTTAGGTGCTAAAACAGCTCCAAAAGTGGTAAAACTTATGCAATCACCCAGAACAACGGCTAAAGTTAGCATCCCATAAATCTATAAAGGAATGCTTCCTATAGAATTAGGGATCTGCATGAGGAGATTTTTAAAAATTGTTACCCCTTAGAAAAAAAACCTAATCAAACAAAGACCAAACGGCTTAAGGTAGAATAGCAAATACAGGGCGAAGTATTAATTTTAGTGAGTAGTTGTGCGCTGTGAATTCATACCAAATTGATACCATCACCCTAAAGGTATGAATGCGGGTATTGGGGCGAATATTTATTTAATGGAGCAATTTTGCGATATGCAAGAATTTCGAACTTTTAGCAGGACAAATCCGAAAATGGGATAAAACTGTTCCCATCACCCATCATGGGGACCGGCCGTGGCATAGTGGTTAGAACACGCGACTACCATGCGGGAGATCATAGGTTCAACTCCTGGCTCCAGTCATCTTAAAAAATAGCTTTTTCTTTCATTGTCGGCTCCCCTCGAATGTTGTTGACAGCAACTTCGCAGTATTAGTGTCGAGTCAAACGGCATGTCTAGTCAGAGCTTCTCAAACAGTGACGTTCGCATTCGTCGATAAACAAGTAGGTGCCGTTAGTTGTGAATCTAAAAATAGAAAGCGTGTTTATTCACAACAACGTGAGGAGCTATCCCATACCTCATTCATGGGGTGTAAAGGGAAATTAATTTTTTTTATCACCCAGACCAAACGACTAAAGGTGGAATCGCGACATTTATATTTAACACTTATTTTATAGGGTAATTGTGTAAGTTGAAGGGATTTTTGAGATTCGTACTCCTTGGGATAAAAAGGTGAAAAGTTTTATCATCGCTCAGACTAAACTCCTAAAGGTACAATCACCCAGTACACCAACAAAAAAAGTTATATATCAGTCAATTGGCTTAAAAATATTGTTTTAGAATACATGCCTATCAATAGGAATTTACCCATCAACTCATGGACATTATATTGCTGATATATTTTAGCAATTTAATACGTTCGAATTTTTCTCTACATATTAAAGCACATTTGAAAGATAAAACACGCATCGAGAGACGGAATACGATAGTGATGGTCACGAAAATAGTCACCAATTGTTAATTTTATGGTAAAAATTTGGAACACTAAATAATTTATGTTTTTAGTGGATTTTAACTTATTTAACATTTTGATATTGACAGATTAAATAAGCATAATGAAATCCCGGGAAATGCCGGTCGCATTCCCGGGATTCCGGGACAAAAAATAGGCCGGGATTCCCGGGATTTTTGTCCGGGAATTCTCGGGACAAAAACACTAGTGAGTACTGACTCACTGCAATGCCATCATGTGGAAAAACTGAATAGGATTAAACAATGAAAATGAGTAAGCTTTTGAGTCACTTGTGACTCATCTTTGACTAACCATTGGTTAGCTTGAAGTTAACTCAATTTCCGACAGGGTTGCATAGTTCGGTGGTTCCCCAAAATACACTTTAAATTTTATGGTAAAAACACGATTGATTCAAAGCATCAATCTAAGCTTGTGCGTTGTGAAAGCAGCAAAGTACACACATAGCAACAATAACAACAACCCAGCGGCGGAAATCATGAGAAGGAAGGCCTTCGTTCATGAGTTTGAAGGCCTTCTTTTGGTGCCGGTATGCCTTCCTTGGCCTTCATTCTTCCTTTCTTTTTTTACATTGCGTGACATTGGAAAATAAGGCCTTCCGTCGCCGGTTTCCATAAGAAGGCCTTATGGATGCTTTCTATAAGAAGGCCTCATGGAAACTTTCTATAAAGGGGCCGTATGGAAGCTTTCTATAAGAAGGCATTATGGAAGGCCAGTATACACATGAAAAAATAATGACTTGCAAATTAAAAAAAAACTATACAGTGCACCCTCAAATTATTTAGTTTTTTTGAGAGCGCACCGGTTATTTTTAGATATTTCTCACTTATATATATTTTTCTTTATACTTACATTTTTTTCCAACGACAGTAAACATTGCTGGAGTTTGAACCCACTACCTCGTGATTGTTAGTCAGCCATGCTACTGTCTAGCCTATGAAGATGCATTCGAATTGTGTGGTTGAAACTAATGATACACTGTTTAAAAAAAACCCTTCCACGGAAATTAACAATTTTTTCCATTTGGAAGACATCCAATACCCCTTATATTTGGAAGCGAGAGGGTATGTGTATGAAATCCCTCTGCCTTCTTTTCTGAGGCCTCTGGCAGGCCTTGATAAAAGTTAAAAAAAAAACGTACTAACAATTCTTTCCATTTAGAAGGCATGCAATACCCCAGTTATTTGTAAGCGAGAGGGGATGTGTATGAAATCCCTCTGCCTTCTTTTTACATGTCTTTGGCAGGTCAGTCCATAAAATGCCTAAATCTGATGAAAAATCATGCGTTCAGTATTCCTTATTTGAAATGTTATTCCCAAATAATGACTACTGCATGCATTATATGAGGAAGGCCTCTCAAATTCTGCCGCTGGGAAAGCGACGTCGATTTCTTTTTTGTGTGAGTGCGTTCGGTTTTGCCTACTATTTGAATAAATTCGTTATATGGAGATTGAAAACGATTCAATTTTGAAGTTACGGTCGCAAAAATACTTCGTTATAGAGAAATATTCGCTATAGGGAAATTCGTTATATGGTGATTATAATACACTCAAAGTAGATCCAAAACACAGTGTTCTTATAATTGCTTCGCAATAAAGAAAACTTCGTTATATAGGTCCAGATCCATTAAATCTGTTATTTTTTTATTTGCTGATATTCTTACCTTTAATTTGATATCCATATCGTTATCATATGGTTCGTGGAAATATTTCATTTAATTTTTTGAAAATGGTGTATCCTTTGAAACTTTGAAGTCCTTTTAAAAAAAATCCTGACGATCTGGCGATAAACTGAGAATGCAGTTTTACTACATAACGACGCCTTACTTCCTCAACCTCGTAACTTAAAAAAATACGTTTTTGACTTTTTCATATCAAGCGATTGCTATTTTTGTGTTCTATCACTGCAACAACTTTTTATCTCAATACGTTGTCTCAATTCTGTAAAAATTAATAAAACATATTTTCGTATCTTATTCACTCCTATTTTCATAACTGCGTCAAACTGTTATCTTAATATGTTATGTATGCATGGGAGTCCCGTTATTAATAAATTTTTATTTTTTTTTAGTATTTTACTTTTTTTTTGTAGTACTTGGTGCCTAAATACGAAATTGCATGTTAGTTGTGACCTTGGTGAAAATCTGATTCTAAGGAATTTTAGTTTTTATTCTAAAATGAGTAATACAATCGCTGTACTTGATGCTGAAACCGGGTGTTTTGTTTTTAAGAATCTTTGCCAAGAACCTAAAACACAATAAACTGGAAACGTAATTTTGGATGAAGAAACTGGACATTTTGTGACAGTGGATTCTGAGCACTCTAGCTTATCCTCCAAATTCGATTTTTCAGTAAGTGAAAGCGAGTACCATCCCAGCACTGATTTCGATATGTCTAACAATGTATCTAGTTCTGTATTATTGGATGAATCTTCTGGCGTAATTACAATTAAAAAAACACGTAAAGGCCAAGGAAATAATCACAACTGGAGTACAAACCGTAAAAAACTCAAACGAATGCGTGGCCGGGGGTATTCATCGATAAAGTGGAGCAAAGAATGCAATGGATAAATGGAAATTAGAAGAGAAAGAACTTTGAAGGCTCGCTGCCGTTCGGAAATTTGTGCAATAAAATTCGGTAAGCAGTGCAAAGAAATAACAGAAGTAGATAGAAAGACCATTTTTAAAATAATTTGGTCACTTTCATGGGAAGAGAAAAAGCATATGTCTCATAAAACGGTCACTTCGAGAACAACTGGTACTTCTTCACGGCGAGCAAACACATTAGTCTACACTTTTAAAATTACTAGGGGATCAAGGTTGTTTGTAAAAAAATGTTTTGTTTTCATGTGAGATGAGATCGTGTGATAAATTTTTTTTATTAAATTTGTTAATTTAGCTTAACGATCAGAAAGGTTATTTATTGTCAACATAAATGGCAATTCGTTGTCACTCACTAGGATGACGCGTTTCGAACTCCATGACGAGTTCATCATCAGACCCCTTTGTGACGAATTGTTGCGTTTTGGTACATCATCAGCTGTATATATATCTACAATTATGTGTAATATCCACATGCGAAGTAGATATCAGCCGAAAATGTCCATGCATCAATCCATGAATTAACCATTTATATTGACATGAGAATGGAGGAAAGTCTTTCCCCACAAAACAATATATAGAATAATATATAGACGTTCAGTACAAGACTTGGGCAGAAGTGTACACAGATTTTGAAAAATATTTGATGGATCGCAACATTGATAAGGTTGAAAAGGCAACGTACAAATGCTTCTTAGTGGCAGTACACAAGGTCAATGTAAGTATATACAGACCGAAGATAGATCGATGTGATATTTGCTTTGCTTATAAGAATAAAAACATCCCAGAAGATGAATATTAACTTCACATAACAAGTAAGAAGCTCGCCAGGAAAGAAAAAGCCGAAGACAAGGAACGTTGTTCAAAAGGAGTTATTCAAATGATAACGGTGGACTTGAAACATTGCAAACAATTCCTCTACTTTCAACTGGAGCAAACTCCTTTAAAACTAAACTGTGTGTGCACCAATTTACTATTTATAACGAATTTGACAAAAATGTTGCTTGCTACGCATAGCCTGAAGCTGAACGCGGCATGGACTCGAATGTATTTACCTCTTGCTTGCTGGACTATTTACAGAATTTGAAATACAAATCAAAGCCTATAATAATTTACAGCGACGGGTGCTGTGCCCAAAATCGTAATACGACACTTGCGAATGCCTTGCAACTTTATGCAAATACCCACCAAGCAGAAATTCAGCAAAAATACTAGGCTACACTCGATTACTCAAAATCAATTCGACCAGGAACAAAAAGAGGCGACCCATGCGTTATAAATTTAGGATCTCTCAAAATACCTTTAATGACGGAGTTCAATACAAATTATGTTTTGATGAAGAGTGGCAAATACTGTAATGGTTCGAAATAAAACATGTGACGCGATTAAGAGTGGGGAGCAGACTGACCGCTCTGTATATTTTATCATCATCCAGAATCCAAAAACGTATACATGATAGATATTAGGGTAGTATTAAATAGTAGTAACTTATATAAGTAGTAAATAGTAGGCTAATGTGTAATAGGAGAAATATGTATAAGATTATATATCAGGGATGAGAAGTCGAATAGTGCTAACAATGTTGCACTAAACCTCCCTTTTATAATAAAAAAAAAATTATATTAAATTAAATTAATAATCAACCAAGGAGTGTATGTATACCTTCTTTAATTTTTTTTTATATAACTATTTACATGTTGTATTTTAAATTTATAAAATTTAAAAACAAATTAATGAAATCTTTTATTACCTTACTACTACTTATATTTCAATTTGGAATTCAAATTTATAAAATTTTACAAAATGTGATTTTCTTAAAACCACTTATTTTTACATTTTAAGAATTATTTTAAATAATTTTCATAAGACTACTTTTGATTTTATGTAACATAGTGTGTGCCATTATTCTTTCGGCAGATATTAATTTGAATGAATTTGTAAATTTAAAGCTTTTATTATGGCGACACCATAATAAGTAGTTATTCAGACTGTTTAAATTTTTTTTTTCATATACCTATGTATATTTGATAATAATGTAAATATTACAAACATTTATGGTTTTTTTTTGTGTTTTAATATATATAACCATATATTAGAAATGAATCCGTGGAGTTATCTGGAATTATTTGTTATTCTTTCTGAGTCTATTTTTGTGAATTATCTTTTCTTTCTTTTTTGTATTTATCATATGGTTGCTTTTGAATAAGTACTTTATCATTTATTTGTAATGCTAAAGGTTTTGCATATTTGTCATAAAATTGTTTGTTTTGTAGTTTATGTTTTTCGAGCAAATGCTTTGCCAAATTATGAGTTCGTTGTAATCTATATTTGACTTCTCTTGTGTAATTTTCTACATTATATATTGGATCGATTGTCCGCTTTAAAACTTCTCCTGGTAACGATATTTTCTTACCAAAAACCAATTCGTAAGGAGTAAATTTATTGTCAAAAACTGTGTTTGTAGTAGTGTTATGTAAAAACGTAAAGTATTTCAGATAAGTGTCCCAATCAGACATATTTTCATCAATGTATGCTCATCGTTAATTGGGACCACAATGATAACATTTTGCTACCGGGTCTCTACAATTAACAACTACCTATTTCAAAAAGAAAATATGACGACTTACAAGATTTATAACGTATGATTTAAGCCGACTATCACTCATTTTATGATAATTTGGCACACCAATGATATTATTAATTGAATACGATTTTTGTTGTTGTTTTTTTATACTTTCTTGCTAATAAAACATTCGTTCTATATTAAATATTGTTTTCATTGGATAATTTTGGTACAACACCGTTATTTGTTTGTATATTTATGAGTGCAACAAACAGGTAACTTATTCATCAAGTATTAAAATTACTGTTAATGCAGCAAACTCGTATCTAAATAAATGCGTTTCATGCTTTAACTAAAATAGATTATTAATTTATTACTACTAAAATACAAAGATGTAATCAATTCCTAAATAATTGCATTTGAACTTTTACCCAAACACCGAAGTATAAAACCAGTAAGAAAGTTTCAGTCGGGCGACCCGACTTACATATACCATCACCCTCAGTAAAATAAAAAAAATGCTATTATATTGATATTATTACTCAATTTCTAAAGTGGGTGGAGTGGTAAATTTGTATGGGAGGTACTAGAAGGGGCGTGTCTAGACTTCTAGGTTTATCCTCCAAAACTTTATCCTGTTATAGCTTTACTAAATACAGAGTTTGAGCACATTCCGCAGCTAGACTTCCAATGTTTTCTCCAAAACTTTATCCTGTTATAACTTAATAAAATACAGAATTGGGGCACGATCGTGTTGAGAATATTGATATTATTACTCCATCTCTAAAGTGGTCGGCGTGGAACATTTGTATGGGAGGTACCAGAAGGGGCGTGTCTAGATATCCAGATCTTCTCTCCAAAACTTTATCCTGTTATTGCTTTACTAAATACAGAATTTGGGCACGATCGTGTCAAGTGTATTGATATTATTATTCCATCTCTAAAGTGGGTGGAAAGGTACATTTGTATGGGAGGTACCAGAATGGGCGTGTCTAGACTTCCAGATTTTTTCTCCAAAACTTTATCCTGCTAGAACTTTACTAAATATAGAATTTGGTCACGATCGCGGTGGATCTAATAATAATATTAATCGTTTTCTAAAGTGGGCGGTACCAGATGTGTGTGGGAGGTACCAGATGGGGCGTTGGTAGACTTCAGTTTTTTTCTCAAAAACTGTATCCTGCTAAAGCTTTACTATTTTAAGAATTAGGGTACGAGCGCGATGGATTTATTGATATTATTACTCCATATATAAAGTGGGCGGAAAGGTGAATTTGTATGGGAGGTACCAGAAGGGGCGTGGCTAGACTTCCATGTAGTCCACTTGCAATACCGTAAGTGGTTTTGGGGTAATATTTACTCGTGCAAAATTTCAAGACATTTGGTTGCGTCTTTCGAAAGTTATCGTGCGAACCAGCCGGACAGCCACCAGACAGACAAACGCACATGGCTCAAATGACTTAAAAAGTCATGAATCGAATTTGGTTCTAAGAAACCTAGGGTCTGAAGTGACTCCTTCTATGTGTTACACTTTTGGGTCGTATCAAATGATATATACCCTCATCCCTAAGGGTGATGGTATAAAAAACTAAAACAGTTTTTTGTAACAATAACACTACTTTACAAATAATTATTTTTTCTCTGGTTTTTGAACACCACTATTTTTTTATGATAGAGGACGGGTTTCTGATTAAGAAAAAAAATTTAAAATTTTTTTTTATGGAGTGGATTTTTTTAAAAAAATTTTTTTGTAAATTTTTTTTTCTTTGTTGGCCGTGCCTTTATCCTATATTTCAAGTTCTAAACGGGCGATCAGGACAAAAGAGGTACCAAATTTATTAGAATCAAATGGCCAATAAGAATTATGCCACTTTAAGTCAACAAATTGCTTTATTTTGCCCTACTGGCTGAATTTACTTGAAAAATTTAGCTTTTTTCATGAAAAATAGCGTCTCCTTTTTTAGTTTTCTATGATTGATTCTATGATGACCTATGTGCGGGTACTCAAATGAAAGATATTTTCGAGACGAATACAACGGTAGGACCCGTAGAGTCTTGAAATTGAAACCACTGGATTGGTCTCAAAAATAACTTTCATTTGAGTACCCTCATATAGAGGACCGAAGGGGACCATTTTTTGACTCCCTAGGTCCCCAATAAGTCTTAAAAATTACACAATTGGATTCGGCTCGTACCCACACATAGGCGGTCATCATAGAATCCAAGGAGCCCCTTTCTTGACCCCACCAAGTGCATCATGGGCCTCGGCTACCATTTTGACCTACTATTTCGATGTTATGGGACCAAGACGAAGTGAATGGTATATTTTTGTTGTTGTTTGGGCTTTCGGACCATATTCTGCAGTTCCGACAAATGCAAAATTCAAATATTTATAAAAACTTAATTTCTGTATGCCAATTTCCAGAGGCCATTACTTTTTAACTAGTCCATAAATTCTCTTCTGCAATACTACATTTGTTTGCTAAGGTGTTCACTGTACGCAGAAGGTTTCAAAAAAATTTTATCTCGAGTTTTCAATTTTTCATTATTTAAGGAGACGCTATTTTTCATGAAAAAGCTCAATTTTTCAGGTGAATTCAGGCAGTATGGCAAAATAAAGCAATTTGTTGACTTAAAGTGGCATAATTCTTGTTGGCCATTTGATTCTAATAAATTTGGTACCTCTTTTGTCCTGATCGTCCGTCTAAAACTTGATATATAGGTTAAAATCGAAAGGTATCGTCAACAAAGAAAAAAAATTTTTAAAAAAAAATCCACTCCATAAAAATTTTTTTTAAATTTTTTTTCTTAATCAGAAACCCGTCCTCTATCATAAAAAAATAGTGGTATCCAAAGACCAAAACTATTCAACTATTCCTGAATTAAATGGTTTAAGTAATTGAAAAATTTATTTCCTTTTTTGGCTTTGACCGTTTATTGAATGAAATATTAGTTCCTTATAAATACTCTGACGTTTTTTTATATCGGTTGTCCTTGAAATGTTACATTTATCTTTGGGGTTATAGAAAAAAGAAAGCGATTGAATGTGTATGGGGTAACTTACCTGTTATGGATGTACGTTTATGTTGAATCAATCATCAGCATACGGCTTTTTTTGTGGCAAAGCCAGCTATTAAATATTAAACGAAATTAATTCAGATTTTTAAAATGAATAATTTACAATGTAATCTCGGCATAAATATAATTGAAAAATATTTTCGATGCGTCCACGTAGCAGCACACTGACACACTCAGCTGTGAACTGAAATTATTGCGCGCTCGGCAAATTGGTGTGTGGAAAATTGCAGGACATTGCCACCTATATACATATATAGGTTAAAGTGGTATCACACAGTAAAGAATTTATGCAAATTGATTTATTGTTGGCTATCATGTTTTTCAAACGTACCGCGGAAGATACAGATACCACGGATGCGTGCAGTTTACATTAATAAATACAATGTACAAATTACATATTCGCACTTTATCAAAGAAAAAGAAGAGATTTTTAAAGACATATTTATTTATTTATCTTTAACACAATGAAAATTATTTGATAAAAAAATTTTGTTGAAGAAAAAAATAATGAATTTTAGGGTACATGCGTTAGTGAGTTATATCAAAAAGTTGTACACTTAGCTGTGCGTTTTTTTTTGTATTTGAAAAATTTATTAATTATTTTATTAAATTTCGTATTACTTTTTTAAATACATATTTTAAAAATATCGAAATTTAAAAAATTTGTATATCTGTTAAAATATGACAAAATTTTAATTGAACAATATTTTGGGTGTTGTGACCGGTTTTTTCTTTATGGATTATACAAGATTAATAACGTTTATCATTGCGGACATTATGCATTTTGATCCTATATAAGAACTTATCAATGGTTAGGCCATTATTTGAACCAATGAACTTCACGTTTTGTTATTTTCTTAGAATTCATCGTAGATTCCGATTCTGGGGGATTCTTTTTAACTAGTTCATAGATTCTCTTCTGCAATACTTCATTTGTTTGTTTAGGTGTTTGATTTACGCAGAAAGTTACAAAAAAATGTTATCTCAGGTTTTCGATTTTTCCTGATTTGAAAACTAAAAAATGAGACGCTATTTTTAATGAAAATAAGCCAAAATTTTTTTTTGTCGGTACGGCAAAATTAGGCAATTTATTGAGTTTTTAGTGACATAATTCTTATTGGCCATTTGATTCCAAATATGTAATTTGGTACCCATTCTGACTGGATTGCCCATTGATATATAGGTCAAAATCCAAAGGTACCTTTGAGAAAATTTTTTTTTTTACAAAAATCCGCTCCAAAATCTTTTTTCTCATTCAGAAACGCGCCCTCTATCATAAAAAATAGTGGTACCCAAAGACCAAAATGGCTGTAAACTAGGGTTATCAGTAGAACGTAGCTCTTTCCATACTATCGGAACACATAAAAATAAATTTTAATTTATTTATTTTTAAATATAAATGAAGTTTAAAAATTAAAAATAATTGAAAAAAATTGCATACAAAGATACTTGATACTCTAAAAGATTTCTTATGAGTGATACTCACTCTTAGGATGATAGAAGTTCTCTATTAATTCAACAGAGTTCAAACCTGGCATAGTTGCTACCATTTTAAACTTATGCAAGTAAATATTCATTTTGAAACATAACTTACTTAATTTTCCTTTACAACCCATGAATGAGGTATGGGATGGCTTCTCGCGTTATTGTGAAATTTTTGCAAATATCGCATACCAAATTTAACAATGGACAGATTGATCACTATGAGAAATATTTATACCTAAAATATCAGTTTTTGAAAGCAAAATAACAACCGAAGTTAAGACACCCCAGATGTAATACTTCGCTGCGAACACGTTCATGTTAAGGTATATGCTTGTTTAAGTTCATTAGATCCAACATTTTCGCACCCTTCACATAAATATTGCTTTTAACTGTATGAGCAGCACATTCTGACGCAGATTTTCACAATCGCTGTGCTGCACTGTTTGCTTACAAATCACGGCATAAGTTTTTGAGCTGTGCTAACTTCCACGCCGGGTGTATTAGCCAGGCAGGTAGCTGACTGTCAGATTCTATGAGGTTACTTGCCAAACAGAATCTGTTGGATTGTCTAAATAACCACACAAAACCAGACGTCGTTGGTCATCTAAGTATGGTAGTATCGGTCTGAACTTAGCAAAATAATTTTCCTACACTTAGTATTTATACACTTTGAATACAAATTTTTACTATTACCATGTTAAGCAAAGATCAGTCGAGCAAACCAAAAGAAGTGTTGAGAGAACAGCTGTCACTCAATGCATGGAAGCATGGAAGCGACATATATATTAGAGCTATATGAAAACTTGGATTATTGGCCAACGTACAATAGTTATTTTGTTGCACGTTTCTTCTACTCAATTTTCTGTAGTTAACTGGTAAAGCATTATCGATTAGATTTGAAATGTTTAATAAGGATACAGAAATTAAAACCAAAAACAATTCTGTTAATTATTCCGATTATAGCTAAAAGTGAAGAAATTCCAATTTCACAAACAAAATAGCAATAATTTCGTTAATAGTGTCGGTAATAAACGATCATGCAATATGTATGTATTCTACATAACTCCAGTAAAAGCGTAGCACTTAGAGTATACAAACATTCGACTTTTTTGAAAAACCGGTTTCGGTTATATTCGAAATTTATATAATTTCAAAAACTCGGTTTTCGAATACTTAATTAAGAAAAAACCGGGTAACCGGTTATTTTTCGAGTTTTTTATTTGTGCACAAAAACAAGAAAAAGTGTTACTATTATGAGCAATTTAATTTAGAAATGTTAAAAATGGCGTATGGAAGGCAGCGTTTAACAGAAAAACATGTCTTAATCTAATTCTAATATTAATTAGATTAAAATCATGTAATATAAGCCAATTATTGGGCATTTGAAGCCAGCAAATTTTTAAGGGCGGAATAATTCCTTTACGGGATGAAAGCCTTAGATGAGTATATCACTGATGAAATTTTCAGTTTAACCCATAATAGACATTGAAATAGGCACTTAAGACTACGTTTCTTACCCGTATTGCTTTAGTGCATTTTCGATATCAGATGTCTGCAATAAAATTTAACGATATTTTTTTTATGGAACTTTTATGGCACTTTCTATTTTGAATTGTTACG
Source organism: Muscina levida (assembly GCA_964034835.1). NCBI lineage: Eukaryota > Metazoa > Arthropoda > Insecta > Diptera > Muscidae > Muscina > Muscina levida. The sequence continues at coordinate 91,452,582 of OZ035883.1, read as the reverse complement.
TGCCCGTTTCGTGCCTGTTTCAAGAAATGTCAGAAAAATATCTTCAAATAGGACTTTACAACATTCAAATGCTCTACAAAAATGCTTCTCGGAAAATTTCACATGGGGTGTTGTAAGACCAAAATCAATATCTCCAACTTTTACTACTCATTATACCATCATCCATAAGGATGAGGGTATATATCATTTGATACGACCAAAAAGTGTAACACATAGAAAGAGCCACTTTAGACCCTAGGTTTCTTTGAACCAAATTCGATTCAGGGCTTTTTAAGTCGTTTGAGCCATGTCCGTCTGTCTGTCTGGCTGTCCGGCTGGCACGCACGATAACTTTCGAAAGACGCAACCAAATATTTTGAAATTTTGCACGAGTTAATATTTCCCCAAAACTACTTACGGTATTGCAAATGGGCTACGTGGCCCCGCCCCTTCTGGTACCTCTTATACAAATACATCATTCGCCCATTTTAGAAAACGAGTAATAATATCAATACACCCAACGGGATCGTACCCAAATTCTGTACTTAGTAAAGCTATAACAGGATAAAGTTTCGGAAAAAAAATTAGATGTCTATCCATGCCCCATCCGGTACCTCCCATACAAATGTACCTTTACGCCCACTTTAAAGATGGAGTAATAATATCAATATTTCCAACGCGATCGTACCCAAATTCTTTCTTTAGTAAATCTATAGTAGGATACAGTTTTTGAGAAAAAAAATTAGAAGTCTAGCCACGCCCCATCTGGTACCTTCCATAGACATCTCCCATATAATATTAATCGATTTCTAAAGTGGGCGGTAACTTTAGAAATCGATTAATATTATAAATAAACCAAATTCTGTATTTAGTAAAGTTTAAGCAGGAAAAAGTTTTAGAGAATCTGGTGTTTAAACACGACCCTTCACTTTAGAGATGGAGTAATAATATCAATACACTCGACACGATCGTGCCCAAATTCTGTATATTGTTAAGTTAAAACAGGATAAAGTTTAGGAGAAAAAATCAGAATTCTAGCGACGCCCCTTATGGTACCTCCAATCCAAATGTACCTTTTCGCCCACTTTAGAGATGAAGTAATAATATCAATACAACCAACGCGATCGTGCCCAAATTCTGTATTTAGTAAAGCTACAACAGGATAAAGTTTAGGAGAAATAATCTGGAAGTCTAGACACGCCCCTTCTGGTACCTCCCATACAATTGTACCACTACCCTACTTTAGAAATCGAGTAATAATATCAGTATAATAGAAAATTTTTTGTCGTACAGAGGGTGATGGTATATGTAAGTCGGGTTGCCCGACTGAAACTTTCTTACTGGTTTTGTTTCTTTTCATTCAGAGTCTGACGTTTGTCATTGTTTTAGCACTTATTGATATCAGATGCCTTCAATGAAATTTAACGATTATTTTTGTTGTGAAACATTTAAACTCTCTATCTGGACTCCTTACGTACACTTTTCGTTCTTATTTCAAGAAAAGTGTCGTAAAATGGAACTTTGGAACAATAAAATTTGCTACTAAAGATGTTGCTTAGAAAAATTTTTGGGGATGTTCTAAGGCAAAAAATCGATATCTTCAACTTTTCATGATTTCAGAAAACCGGTAAAACCGACCTTAAATAACCGGTTAAACCGGTTATTCGAAAATCGATATTTTGTAAAAACCGGCTGACGGTTTTCAACAAAAAAACCGGTTTGTCGGTTTCCGGTTTTGTATACTCTAGTAGCACTTTCAAAAATATATTAATAAAAACTTTCTTAGGTTCATACTAAATGTCTTATCTTTTTACTGTGTCTGCAAGTACGTGTGGATTCTGATAATGCCTTCCTAGAGGCTTAAATTATATAAACACTGACCCGGCAAACGCTCTGCGGTAAAATTTTTGCCTAGTTAATATTTTGGTTGTTAAATAAAACATAATGAACGCATAATGTGTGGATATTGGGTCTATGACAGAAATTGTAATGTATCGCTGTAACGATTACAGCCGATAAATACAAAAACAAACCAGTTATATTTTTTTTAATTCAATGAATTTCAGCAATGTAACGGACGTATATTTATTGTTTGATCTCTAAACCAGTACAGAAATTTCAATCAGATATACTGACAGATAAATACCATCGTCCAATATAAGATATTGTTAAAGGTATTAAAATTAATAGATTTTTAACTAAAATAAAATTACCTATTCATTATTATTTGTCTGCTTGTGGAGCAAAAGCGTAAAAATATTACTTATTTGTATAGGAGGTTCAATTACACTGTGCTACACAAAAAATATACAGGGGTTCTCATGTAGCATTTCTGTTAGACTGGAGTCCATAGAGTAAAGTAATACCTTTAGTTTTTCTCGGTCACTTCGTTAAGTAAAGTTTTTACAGCAAATTAAGTGAAATGACGATATTCCTAAAATTACAAGTTTCAAAATTCATAAGTCTTCTCTTTGTAAACCGATTTTCAAAGGCTTACATCTGTTGTAAAGCTACGACTTTCACCTTTTATTAAAAAAAAGAATTTTGAAAATCGGTTAAAAAATAGTGAAACAGCGGATGTTTAAGCAAAACAACCCCGAAAAAAAATTGCGAATTCTCATTTTCCCAACGCTCTCAGTTGATCATGAAGCAGCGCAATGTATATTTTTTATTTTTGTATTATGCTATATTAAAGTAGCTTTCCAAAAAACATAACTTAACGAAGTGACCGAGAAAAACTAAAAGTATCACTTTACTCAACAGACTCCAGTCTAACAGAAATTCTACATGAGAACCCCTGTATATTTTTTTCCTTCACATTTGTATTACTGTGTTATTAGTGTCTGATTTTTTCCGTAAAACAACGTTCAATGAAGTCTTACCTTGGCAAAATTTTTCTGAGTTCAGTGTACATACAAAAATGATATGTATGTAAAAAGGAACATATCCCCTATTACAAGATAAATTTACGGACCAAATTTGATTAACCCCCAGGTGTCGGTTATGGGAGAAATATTAATTTTCCAAACAAGGTCATTTTGCATGGGAGGTATAAGAAGGGATGATCCGAAATAATCCACAATCACTCCTGATTTAAATTTTCATAGCCGTACAACTTACGCAAAATTTGACTGAATTCAATGTACACAGAAAAAAAAATATGTAGTTATGTCAAATACTTTTTGCTGTTGACCAATGTTTATTTGTCGTAAATAAAAAGTTGTTGATTCAAACGATATTTTATTTGCCACAAAAAGTTGCGATGAATGAGCTGCAGTTATCGCAACAGCAAAATTGCAGTTGGCAAAAATCAAGAGCAAAATCAATTGATCCAAATGCTATTTTCATTAACCTTAATGTAATTGCATTTGAAAGTGTATATCAACAGCAATTTGGTAGAATCAAGTGTTTTTTATTTGAGATAAAATGACAAAAATTATTTACGTCAAATACAAATCGTTGTTGTTAAAAAAATAGATTTGTCTTTTCAAATGCAATTCGCAGTTATTTTTGTTGTGTTGTTTGACAGCGCAGTCTCCCCTTCATTTGTGTTTAGTTTGTGAATGTAAAACCACGTGCGAAACCCAATGCAATGGAAATCATTGAAGGAAATATTTTGGAATTAGAAATAGTTGATTTAGTAAAATCATGGGGTGTAAGTGAAGAAACTGTTTTAAATTTAGTAGAATGTGGTGTAACCACATACGAAAAATTAAAAATGATGCAACTAAGTGACATAAACGAAATTTTTAATAAAATAAGCCTTATTAAGTAAGTAAGTAATTTTATGAGTGTGTTTAACTATATGCAAATAAAATTAAATTGATTTTGTTTTAGTACGAGCCATTATTATGTTGTGCGTCCGATCGAACTTTTACAAGTCCACCCAGTATCCAAGAATGGGTTTGCTCCCCTACATCAAATAATTCGGACATCAATGTGAAGGAGATATTGGAAAAAACAGTAGATGGAAAGGATATTCTTTCAAAATATTTTGCCATCAACTCATTAAGCGAGCTGGATCAAACTTCGATAGCTCGAATAATTGTGGACCACTCCATATTTCACAACATTAAGTTGGATTCTAAATCTATGGAAAACATAGCAATGTCCATAACAAAGCTTTTTCCAACCGAATGCCAGACGACATATTATGTACCTCGATGTAAAAAGAAGAACGCTTCTGGTAAATTGTACGACCGGTACTACAACCAAAGGAATAAGAGAAAAAACATAGAAAATCCAGATGCAGCAAAATTATATAGAGTGAATGATATTGCCGATGACAGTCCCCTGGATGTCAAAGAATTCGAGGCTAAAAAAAATGGTTGGTACAAAATTTCCCCACAGATATAGAAACCCATTGGAAAGCAACATCAATCCTCCGAATGAGGGAAAATAAAGAACCAATACCCACTTTCCTCAACGATTGGCCTAGATACAAAGATCCTAATGGCTACAAATTGATTGACATCGATTTCGAGACCTTATATCCAGGTAAAGGAAAACTTATGTTTGAACAAATGTCATTTCTTGAAAATGTGCTTACTGAGAGAATTCTACCAATCTATATAAAAGACAAACTCAACATACAATACCTGGAGAAAATGAAAGCAGCAACAGATAAAAGTAAGTTATACCTTAAATAAAAAAATTTGACATTAATTTTGGTTGTTTTTTAGATACTTAGCACTTCTACATTTTCTACCTGTTACATTCGATAATTTTACCGCCTCGTGTAAATAAAACTTTAAAGCCGTCCATAACCGATGCTCAAAACGGCATGATCGTCCACTTATTCAATATAAATGATTTTATTCAAAAAAAGGACGAGCAACGGGAACTTGCCCTCCAAGAGCAGTCGACCATTCAACCTAAGGTTTTCGTTATTGGTGAGGATGTTAACAAATTAACGGATTTTTTTGTTACGGTAAATAATTTAACTTACAAAGTATAAACACTTCTTCGGGCTGTGGATTTAGTGATTAAAATATGTTTTACTTTCAATTTGAAGTATTCGGCTAGAAGCAAATATGCGTGGGTTTTTTAAAATAAAACATGTCAAATAATTGTATAAACAATTTAGCCATTACCAGAATTTAATGTTAGTGTTGAAATTAAAAACTTGTTATTTTCTTTTTTTTGTATTCCTACTAAATTGTATTCTTTATAAATAAAAATAAAATCTAAAAATGAAAAAAAAAATTGTTTTTGATATTGCCGAATTGTATTTAGAACAAATACAATTGCATTTGGTAAGACATTTCTTGCATTTGTTAAATTGTACTTGGGGCAAAGAAAATTGCATTTGGTATAACAGGTTCGCAGTTGCCGAATTGTATTTGTGGCAAAGACAAATTCTTTTGGTAAAACTGTTTTTGCATTTGCCGAATTGTATTTGAAGTAACAGCACTTTTGTAGTCGCAACAAATAGCAACTGCTATTGGGAACGATCCGAATGTAAATTCTATTTGCGGTAAGGTTAAAATCATTTGCCATTACTACTTTTTTTTCTGTGTACTTTCAACAAAGATATGTATGTAAGACTATGGGGGTGAGTTAGGTCATTTGTATGGGAGGTACTAGAAGGGGTGTGTCGAATAGTTTGGTTTCCTAAGATTTCGCCTACTATCACGATATAAATTAACCGACCAATTGTCATTACTCCCCAAGTATCCGTGTGGAAGTTGTGGGAGAAATATTATTTTTCCAAAAGTAGGTAATTTTGTATGGCAGGTACCTGAAGGCGTGAACCGAACATAAGCGAACATGATACGCAAAATTTGAGTGAATTCAGTTTACTTACAAAGCCAGAAAGAAAGTTTCAGTCGGGCAAACCGACTTACATATACCATCACCCTCAGTACAACAAAAAATTTTCTATTATACTGATATTATTATTTGATTTCTAAGTGGGCGTGTCTAGACTTCCAGATTATTTCTCCAAAACTTTATGCTATTATAGCTTTAGCATCTCTAAAGTGGGCGGAAAGGTACATTTGTATGGGAGGTACCGGAAGGGGCGTGGCTAGACTTCCAATATTTTTCCCCAAAACTTTATTCTGTTATAGCTTTACCAAGTGCAGAATTAGGGTACGATCCAGTTGGGTGTATTGATATTATTACTCGATTTCTAAAGTGGGTGGAATGATGTTTTTGTATAGGAGGTATCGGAAGAGGCGGTGCCATGTAGCCCATTTGCAATACCGTAAGTAGTTTTGGGGATATATACTTACTTAATTTCCCTTTGCACCCCATGAATGAGGTATGGGATAGCTTCTCGCGTTGTTGTGAATTAACACGCTTTCTATTTTTAGATTCACAACTAACGGCACCTACTTATTTATCGACGAATGCGAACGTCACTGTTTTGAGAAGCTCTTACTAGACACGACGATTGAATCGACGCTTAATACTGCGAAGTTGCTGTCAAACAACATTCGAGGGGAGCCGACAATGAAAGAAAATTTGATTTATTTTTTTCTTTTAAGATGACTGGAGCCAGGTTTGAACCTGCGATCTCCCGCATGGTAGTCGCGTGTTCTAACCACTATGCCACGGCCGGTCCCTGGGGATATATTAACTCGTGCAAAATTTCAAAACATTTGGTTGCGTCTTTCGAAAGTTATCGTGCGTACCAGCCGGACAGACAGACAGGCGGACATGGCTCAAACGACTTAAAAAGTCATGAATCGAATTTGGTTCAAAGAAATGTAGGGTCTAAAGTGACACCTTCTATGTGTTACACTTTTTGGTCGTATCAAATGATATATACCCTCATCCCTAAGGGCGATGGTATAAAAAGATATGTATGTAAAACTATGATTTGTCAAACTATCATTTGTATGGAAGGCACCAGAAGGAGTGTGACAAAGGTTTCGGCTTTTTCAAGGTTTGTCTACTATTGCAAGGTAAATAAACGGAACAAATTTAAATATCCTCTGTTAGTTTTGAAAAATATTAATACTGGTAAATTTTCATACCGATCCGTTAAGGTTAACTCGAATTATCCTGCTGACCAACCATCCAGCAATCGTCTTAAAAAGTTCTGAAACGAATTTTGTCTAAAGATACTTGGGGTCTAACTCGTCTTTAATGCGTTACACTTTTTTCGTATCGAATGATATATACCCTCATCCCTAAGGGTGATGCTATAAAAAAACACTTAAGATGGTCTGAATATTGTGTGTTTGTGTGTGTCTGTTACATTAAATAAAGCAATATTATTTTCACTCCATCTAAAGAGATAAATATTACGACGCACAGTGGCTCATTTGTTTATATTTTTCAACTAAGAACTGATTGAAGTATCTATTTCTGAAATATCATCCATTTTGAGTGTATAGTTTGTACAGCTGGTCAAAGTTGGCCTATTTTGAAAAAGAATAAAAAATACCAACAAAAATCGATATTAATGCAGAGCTAAACGAGTGTTTGTTCAAAATTGGTTGGACATAAAACCATGAATTTTTTTTTTTTTGATTTGATTTTAGCAACAACTTCAGAATATTAAAAAAAATATATATATACTTTTTTAAAGGCCTATTTTGTATAAAAAATAAGTTTAAACCTTTTTTTTTGCATAATTTCAAACTTTGAGTTGAGTTAAAAAAAAGCCGGTGGTGCCAGAAATTTTGAAAATTTTGTATTATTGAGGGAACGCCCGTGAAAAAATTTAAAAAAAAAAAAAAAACATTGCCACAATTGTGCCGATTGGAGATATTTGACCTTTCATGAGTCAACCCATACCACATAACAGATTGATTAGTACCTATTGTACTAGAGGTAATACTTAATATCTTTGTTATTTGATATGATAACTTCCTGAAAGTTCCCACATAATTTAATTGCAAGAAATAATTTTGAATTTATATTCACTGACTAAGCCACGCTCCCTAGAAGAGTACGCCTCCTTACTAAAACACCAATTTTACGCTTTTATTGAAAAACTTTAATTCTCTACGAACCACTCATCAATGTTTTCGAACAAAGCAACCATTTCTGGCGAATATACTGTTTTTAAGTCCGGTATTGATCTAACATGTCTCAGTGATGAAATTTTTGGGTCAGACGACGCTAAGAGCATTTTAAACAAATCCTCGTTCTGGCTTTTCCGAGAAAACTTTCGAGTGTTTGAGTATCTGTACTTTTTATAACCCTTGTTCCTGGATTCTTGTGCCTTTTCTCGTAATTCCCCAATAGGGAGATAGGTACTCTATAATTTGTTGGCCATGATCTAAAACTTTATAAACCGTTGGGGTTAACATTATTTTTGGGTTAATTTTATTTTTAGCAGTGATGTCCACATTTTTGAAAAATTTCCTTGCAGTGTTGCCATCGTTAGTGTTTCCGAAAACTTATTTAGGCTGATTTACTAGGAGCCCAATTTCCTTACGAAATTCTTGTTGAATTTTCCTTTTGACATCCGCTATATCACCTTATTTTCAGACAAAGTATACGCAAGCTTTAAGAAAAATTCCATGAAAATTCCATGAACCGTATTCTGGCATGTAAGGGAGATATTGAAACATTACTGGTCTACAATAGTCAGTTAAAGATGGTCGAGGGTTTTTCCAATGTTTAGCCAAACTAGACTTTAATTTCAATGGAACAATTGTAACCACAAACATATTTTCCTCAAAAAAGCTCTCATCATTACGTGTCGTAATTGTTTATACCACCACCCTAAGGGATGAGGGTATATATCACTTGATACGACCAAAAGTGTAACACATAGAAGGAGTCACTTTAGACCCTAGGTTTCTTTGAACCAAATTCGATTCTTGACTTTTTAAGTCATTTGAGCCATGTCCGTCTGTCTGGCTGTCCGGTAGGTGCGCACGATTTCGCACTTACGAAAAACGCAACCAAATGTTTTGAAATTTTGCACGAGTTAATTTTTTCCCAAAACTACTTACGGTATTGCAAATGGGCATCATGGCCCCGCCGCTTCTGGTACCTCCCATACCTCCCTGAGGGTAAGGGTATATGTAAAAATGAAAATGAATTTAGTCAAATTTTGCGTAAGTTGTACGGTACCTCCTATAGAAAATGACCTATTTTTGAAAAATTAATATTCCTCCCAAAACTTCCAAACGGGTACCTGGGGGATAATGAAATTTGGTCTGTTAATTTATATGTGATAGGAGGCAAAACCTCAGAAAACCTAACTGCTTGTCACACTCATTCTGCTACCTCCCAAAACTTAAACAATATATTATATTGGGTGATGGTATTTATCAGTCAGTTTACTTGACTGAAATTTCTGTACTGGTTTTTAGTAATGTTAGATCACATGGAAGTAACTCAAGTTCATCCATGTTTTTCGTAGTGATTATCCGCCGAGCAGAGTGATTTAACATATCTTGAAGTTTAAGCTAGTACATCTGTTATATCACAATAAAGTGGCACAGTTTCCTTTTTGGCTGACGTTATTCCTGAATAGCTAGAATGTAAACGTTCTTTGTTTTTAAAGAGTTGCGCAATATTGTATATTTTTCTTTTGATAACCCAAAATCTAGAAACAAAGCTGGGGCCTCTTCATTATTATACTTTACATTTAATGTGGAGTGCAGTGGAGTAGGAATGCTTTGTTTTTCTTTGAAGCCTTTTTGAGCGTGCCTTGGATATTGCTGCTGTTATACGGCCTTTAACTTTTTCCTTGTTCTTGTTATACTTTAGTGATAAGACTGTCGAAAGATTTACCGTTGAGATATTTTCAGTAGCACCAATAAGCTTCCATTTTTGGCTACGTTTCGAGCACATCTATTGAAACTTCGGGTATTCCTCTGGAGCTTTTCGAAGTAGTGGGTTTCTGCATTTGTTTGACGATATATATAGTCGAGTACGGTTATAGTGAACTCCCAGGGACTAGGCATATAAGTTCGTTATATCCGAGGTATAAAAAAATAGGCTAAAAATTGTTTGTATTATTTTTTATTAGTTTTGTTATTTTTAACAGTATTTTATTACATTTAAAAATGAGATCAATCAGCTTTAAAATAAATCAAAAAAAAATTTCAGGCATAAAAACAACGGAATAACATTTCAATATTTGTTTGAAAGAAATTACTTTACCATTGCTGACGTAGTTAAACATATTGTAGAAAGTTCGTTATAACCGTCAAAAATTTCATGAAAACTACAGAATGTTCGCCATAAACGATGTTCGCTATAACAGTAAAGATTTATATGAAGAAATGAAGCAAAACGTTTGTGACCAGAAAAAGCGTTCGTTATAACTGAAAGTTTGTTATAAACGTACTCGACTGTAGTACAAATTAATAGAATAAATAGTTGTAGTATAGAATAGTAGCAGTGTAGTAACAAAAAGTAGTTGTATAAGACTCGAAACACAACCATGTCGCAAATCAGTACACGAATATATATTTAAATATGACTTCTATAGCGGTATTTAGTCAAATCGAGGAACATATATATGGGGATTACATCTAAATCTGAACCGATTTCTCTCGATAAGTACAGATTGTGTCTGGCCCAAAATACGAAGATGTGTCAAATTTCATGAGGATTGGATGCAAAATGCGGGTTTTAAAGCGGTCAGAATGTAAATCGGTTGAATCATATATATAGAGGCTATATATTAATCAAACCCGATATGGCTGGCTTTTTACAAATGTACTTCTGGGCCAATTAGAATGCCATGTGCAGCATTTCGTAAAGATCAGTTATATAATTTGACTTCTAGATAAGTATTTAGTGAAATCGGGGAACGTATAGATGGGGACTATATCTAAATCTGAACCGATTTCGCTCAATTTTAGTATAGATTGTCTCTGGCCCAAAGACGAAGATGTGGCAAATTTCATTGCGATTGAAGCAAAAAGTCTGTAATCTACCACTTTTCCCGCCCTTTTCTTTTAGGCGTGGCTCTCCCATTTTTACAGCACATAATCTTTGAAGTCTCAAGATTTATTAGTAAAAGTTTCAAATCGATATCTGCTGTAGTTCAAAAGTTATGATTTTTGGAACGTGTTTTTCCAAAACGAGCCACTGTGCGGCGCACATTTTTATAATGTGGCACAGTGGTGCCAAAATGGTTCTTTATTTAGAAACTGTAACTTTTGAACGAATAGAGGTATCTGGATGAAATTTGAAATAGTTTAAGCTGATGTGTTTTCCAGATAATTTGTACTTCAAAGTTGGTCACTTCTGGTGTTATAAAATTTTTTGCATACAGAAAATAAAAATAAGAGCTTTTTAGGTTTTATGCAGAAGAGATAAATTTGAACAGAAGTGTTATAAAGCTGAAGTCCGTACGCTTCCAATGAGACATAACAGGAAATAATATCTCTACAATTTGATGGTGGAATCATGGGCCAAAAAACGTCACTTCTTAAAAATGCACAAAATGGAGATAAAAAACCTTTTTTTAAATAGAGGGATCACCTAGGTTTTTGATTCAAGTGGATTTTTAATGTACAATTGATTCCCAATAAAACCCCATTTACCGATTTTGTTGCCATTTTAGGTCAACCAATTTTTTATTCAGGCGAGGTGCGTGGGAGGTCTGTTCAATTACAAGCATGAATAAGAAGAAAAACGTATACAGTTTTAAGACTCTCACTGTTGTAGTACTTCAAATATTACTTGAATAATACTTACTTTGTATGTGATGTGTCATGCCCACTATTTATGCGACGACTGTTACTTATGCAGCACCTATTTTTAGGTGTCGTGTAAATGCTGACCTTCGATATCAGAATTTGCCTGTTATCTGATAATAAATATGTATGAAACGTGCCACCCGCACATGGCTCCAGTCATCTAAAAAAAAATTTCTTTCATTGCCGGCCCCCCTCGATGTTGTCGACAGCAACTTCGCAGTATAAGTGTCGAGTCAATCGGACACACATTTTATGGTATAAAATGGCTATATTTTGAACGGTTTCTTTTTGTAATCATATAGTGGATTTGTTGAACTTTAACAAAACAAACCTCTGAGAGACTTAAATCGGTTCATATTTATCCGTGATACTGGCTTATAAGTGTGTAAAGGTATGAAAACCCGTATTTTTACCCTTAACTACAGAGTTTTGAGGTTTTGGGAAAATTGAAAACCAGATTGTTATTGTGCTCAGCGGTACCTACCAGAAAAATAGTATAATATCCCAGGCATTGTTCTTTTTGTCGCTCTGTGTTATCCATGGAACAATGCGTGTGTCCGCAACGTGTGTCCCTAACGCACATTTAGATTGAAGTAGCACAAATGTTAAAAGTATTTTAAATGTGAAAAAGGTTGTTTATAAAACCCCAATATAGCTTCTTCATATTACAAAAATTAATATACTGATCAACCGATCGAGCTCAAATTTTTTTAAACTAACCTCACACATTCTACGCTGCAATGCGTTCTCTTGTACACTATTTTATTTATCGACTTATGAACAGAAACAGTGAGAGAGAGGGAAGCGAGGCTGGTTATGCAGCTTGACTAAGGCGCGCAAAACAAACATACTAGATACATTTTATTCAAAAATTTTCAAAGGTGATATGATGCCATAATGGCTTTATTACCTATGGCTTTATTCCACGTCAACGCAGGTTATATTCTGTTATCACTACTCGTTGTTATTATTTTGCAACAGACAAAACAAAGATGTTCCGATCTAATCAGACCCATTCTTTTTATCACAAAAAATTGTAACAACATCGGTCAGGCCGTTAAGGAAGCTATGTATTGAATGTTGCCAGATCTTGCAATGTTGGCAAATCTGCTTATGTACCGGCAATGTGCTGAGATGGACAGTGTTGCCAATATAATTATCTGGCCCATGTATAAACTTCGCTTATCTTCAAATTACAACTTTTTGCAATTCACTTACAATAATTTGATAATGGCAGCATTTTACGGTTCACAAGATTGTCGGATGTCTGGCAATACTGTTGTTTTACAATGTAATGACAATGCATTGCCCGGCAAATTTTAAGTTCACACGGTTGTTAAACATTTTTTAAAAAAAATTTATTTTTTAAATATAATTATTAAGAAAGATAGAGAAAACAAAACACGCCATTCCTCCCAATGATCGAAAATAATCATATCGTTTGTATATCACCATCTTCGGTACGAAGTACTTTTGTTGCCTCGCTCTGAGGCTAAAACTACATATTCCACGTCTTCTGCACACTTATCGAAAGTAAAAGTATGGTCTGCAACTTCATATCTGAAGCGTCAGTCACCATTTTTGCACTGAACTTTATACACTCCCAAAGTAAGAGATTTCAAAAACTTTTTCAATGCACATCAATGGTTGTACACAACCTCAATTGGGCACATTTGAACAGAAGGATGCGAGCTGTTGTCAATTCTCCAATCGTAATGAAACACTACTCGATTCAAATCAAAACTTGAAGCACTTCCTCTTATGCGTTGATTTAGATTATCATGTTTTTGAGTTGTTTGGTTTGCCCGACGATTTCTCATTGTTAACTAAGCCGTTTCATTTGCTGCCTGTCTTTCTTTTTGTGTTTGTGATGCACGAAGTCGGGCCATACTAACACGGCGCTGTTCTCGTGCGATTTCTTGTTCTTCCGTCGATAATTGATAGGCTATATTCAAAACTATACTTGCATTTTGGATTCGACACGAAAGATTAGATCTTCAGGCTCGCGGCATTGTGAATTACACAAAATAATCAACTTTAATTGCAACTTACCGTATGAAAATAGAATTCCACACTAAAATTATCACTCTGAATGAAATAATCAGCTTATAAGAATTGATTTTCAAAGTATCCATCTAAAAATTAATTGCACATTTCGAAATTACCATCACTTTTCGCTGGTAATAGCAAATTCACAAAAAAACGTTTCAAAACAATAAATGTATTTAATCAAATTTATTTACAATAACTGTCTTAAGCTGATACAAATTTGAAAAACTGTTCAACTGTTGAGTTAAGATGGCTATGTAAAAAAGTTGATGCACACAACGCCATCTACTGGCAATACCGGAACCAGTTGAGATGGCGTTGTAAAATCGCTCCATACGAAATGTATGGGAAAATGAATTTTCTTCATAATTTTTTTTCCGGGAAAATTTCCGGAATTTTCTTAGTTATTCTCCTTTTTGGGGTGGAGACCTGACCGAATTGGTGCTCATCATCAAAATCGGTGTTTTCGAGTTATAAGCGTAGTAACTAGCATCACTCTCTTTTTATAAATATGGATTCCGCTATTTTACTTTTAACAGTTTTGGGGAAACATTATTTCTATAAAAGTAGGTAATTTAGCCAATATTCAGGTTATCATAATATTTACATTGAGTAAAATATGATTGAATTCAATGTGCTTACAAAAAGATTTGCATGTAAAACTATGAGGGTTTATTCAGCTATTCCTGTGGGTGGTACCAGAAGGGGTGTGCAACAGAGAACATCAAGGGTGTCACTTTTTGGCACCTGAATCACACTTATAAATTTGGAGTGCTTGTCGCACTCACAAACAGCAAGAAAAGAATAACACACCCAAACGCACAAATCGCTTTCCGTGTTTTTGCATTTCGTCACTCATTCAAACAATAAGCATCGATTCTATTTCACCAGACACCCAAAAATGCTCTGTGAGGGAAACAATCATGTTTTACTGTTATGATTTCGAGTTCTGCTCCGACAATCGTGGTGACGTTTGGAAATCCAGTAGCGAAACAATCGTGATCGTCAAACAAACGTCCAAATGCTAGCTGGGTATTCAAAAAAAAAAAAAGTATGCATGTATGAAGCTAATGCAAGAATAACAACAACACACATATCTCTCACATATTGTTTGTTTCAAGTGTTGTGCTCTCAATTTCGCTCATTCCTTTTGCTTTAGCATTTTGATCGGCCTCAACTCATGTATACATGCAGAAAAAGAGCACCAAATCGGTTTGCGATTGTGCGTATGAGCATGTTCGAAATAATCAGTACAAGGCAACAACCCTTATTTTAGAGTGCCGATCACACTCTAAGTGTCGTAAACGCACAAATGATTCGGGTACACTTATTGTTAGGGTGTACCCTTGCCGTTCTCTGGTGTGCAAATGTTTCGTATACAAATTATAGAAGGAATATTAATTTTCCGCAAATAGATAATTTTGTATGAAAGGTACCAAAAGATGTGGGGCTTTTCTACCTATTTACAATCCCATAACAAAATTTTGGATAATATTATCATTGGTAAATTTTCATAATGATCAGTTAAGGTTACATCGAGAATGTGCTACATTTTTTTTTAAATTATACATACTTTTGTGTGAGGTTGGGTGTTCTTTATATGGTACTTTGGAGAATTTCATTAAATATTTATGCGGGAAAAGCATTTAAACGAACACGGTTAATTACAACACAGTGGGTAAAAAAAGGGTTTTTTGGACATTTGAAGTTGTAGGAGATTGGTACCGCCCATACAACTTGGAAGTTAAAAATGTTATATCTCATGAACTATCAGAGCTACGAAGATGAGATTTGGTATATTTATATGTTGTTGGTGCAGTATGAATTACAGCTAGGGTCGAGTTGGCCAATGCCTCGCCCCCATCTCAAAAATCGCTCTGACGGCTTTTCTAATAGACCAATTGATACGAAAATTTTACAAAGTGGTACTGATGACCTGTGGTAATCCCTGGCTATACTTGTATGTGATTGGATAAAGGGGCGTGGCACCGCCCATACACCTTGAAAGCTATGAAGGCTATGTCTCATTAACTACAAGAGGTACGAAGATGAAATTTGTTATGCACGATTTGAAGCATAGCTTGGGAATAATGATTAGAAATCCTAATGATTAGCAATTGGATTAGAAATTTTAATTGTGTTGAATAATTGATTAATTATGATTAGTTAGCCATTTTAGACGATTACTAATTGATTAGATTAGAAATAATCAAAAAACTAATCACAATTAGTGACGATTAGCATTTGTAATCAAATCTAATCAAAACTAATCAAAAAAATAATTGATTAGATTTCTTGATTATTTTTGATTAGATTTGATTAGACCAACTATTTTTTACTATTTTTGTGAAAAGAAAATATTTATTTATCACATTGTTGCTATATTTACATAATGTATCAACTTTTGAATATTGCATAAAATTGCATACGGTGCACCCTGTTCTTTAAATAAACTGGTTCACTTTGTTGTTGTGTTATTATTAATGTTAATTTTCATATATAATTTTCATGTATAATTTTTTTGTTTACTTAATATTGAAAGTAAAATCTTCGTCGTAATGGATCCAATTGTTTTCGAAGACCATGACTTCTCCGCTGACGATGATGTATGTGATCCAAATTATGTACCGAACATAGTTTCGGAGAGCGAGACGGCAGTGAGTGCTAAAAGAATATTCAAAAACTGTTACATTATGTAAATATAGCGACAAATGTGATAAATAAATATTATATCTAATCGAGTCTAATCAAAAATAATCAAGAAATCTAATCAATTATTTTTTTGATTAGTTTTGATTAGATTTGATTACAAATGCTAATCGTCACTAATCGTGATTAGATTTTTGATTATTTCTAATCAAATCAATTAGTAATCTGAAATTTTTATCAAAATTCAATTCTAATGATTAGATTATTTTATTTCTCTAATCGTAATGGTTTCTAATTCTAATCGAAATTCCCAAGCTATGATTTGAAGCTACATAGTATATCAGACATAGCATTACCGAACATTTGAAAATAAACTATGTATGGGGTATCGTTTTCATACTAATGAAGTGTGTTAGATTTTCTTTCAGTATTTATTGGCAAAACACTGAAATTTTATAAATGAATAATTTTTTTTTAATATGCAGTTAAAACCAAAAAAGCTCCACGAAAAGCCCCCCAATAAAATAAGGCTCTATGAAAAATGCCCCAAATGCAAAATGCCCCAAAAAAAAAAAACGAAAAATTACCCAAAAAAATTTCCATACAAAATTGGGGAATTTTTCATAATGCCCCAAAAAAAAAAAACGAAAAATTACCCAAAAAAATTTCCATACAAAATTGGGGAATTTTTCATATGAAAAATCCCCCATAAATTTTGGGGAACTTTTCATTTATTTTAGGTAAAATTTCGTTTTTAATTTTGGGTCATTTTTCATATGCAAAATGACCCAAATTTGCAGGTATGAAAAATACCCCAATTTTTTTTCCATATAATAAAAAATAAAAAAGCATGGTGCAGATGATAAAGAAATGGGGGGGGCGTGCCCCCCACCGCATTCGTCTTTTAATAATGCTAAAGAGAGAGTAGCGAACCTAATAACGACGTATGCGGCGGGGGGCGTGCCCCCCACCGCATTCGCCTTTTAATAATGCTAAAAAGAGAGTATATAAACTGATAACGACGGATGCGGCGGGGGGCGTGCCCCCCACCGCATTCGTCTTTTAAAAATGCTAGATTTGTTTAGAAGAATATTTTTTTGGGGTATTTTTCATAAATTTTGTGGGGTATTTTTGGGGAAAATTTCGTTCTTGAGTTTTGGGTCATTTTTCATTTTTTTTCGCCCAATTTTATTTTGGGTAATTTTTCGTTTTTTTTTTGGGGCATTTTGCATTTGGGGCATTTTTCATAGAGCCATAAAATAACGCCCAAACGAGAAATGAAATATTGCCCAAATTTTTGTATAAATTTTTGGGTGTTATTTCATATGAAATAACTCCCAATTTTTTGGGCCGTTTTTCATTTTTTTTGGAAATTATTTCATTCCTCATTTGGGGTTTTCAAATTTTGAAATAATCTCCAATGAAATAACACCCAACAAATTTTTAAAATTCGGGGCTTGTTTCTTAGAGTGTACAATTTGGCTGTTATTTCATATTTTATTCGGGGGTTATTTCATTTTTAAAGCTGATAGTTTTTGGGGGTTATAATTATATAAAAATAGGCCTTTTACAAGAAAACTTTTAGCCTGTGAATATATTACAATATCTTTTGAATGTTTACAGATATTTCCATTTTGAGAATGATATCTAAGAACGGAAATTTTTTTAAATTTGTAAGAGTTCTTCAGATGGATTCTTCCTGCAATAAAAGCAGAGAGTTTGATTTGCTTGTGAACAGTGGAGGTGGTTGTGAAAAGACCAAACGTAAAAGGCAAATTGTCTTCCGAACTGCAAGAATAGAGCAGGTCTACAACGATATACGATTCACACGATTTATTTCAATAACTTTGCGACTTTGCTGTTGGTCCATATTGACTTCATGAAATCCTTGGTGAAATTGACTCTTTTATGAATTTTGGGCATGATATAATTTTTGTTGCTGATGGGGTTTATTTCATTGGGGGTTATTTCATTTTCATCATTGGGTGTTATTTCATATGAAATAACTCCCAAATATTGGAGGTTGTTTCGTTTGGCTCCACGAAAAGACCCCCTATGAAATAACGCCCAGGAAATAACCCCCAATGAAATAACACCCAAAAACAGTGAACAAAATAACATCCAAAAATAAATGAAATAAACCCCAAAGCGAAAACGAAACAACCCCCAATATTTGGGAGTTATTTCATATGAAATAATACCCAATGATGAAAATGAAATAACCCCCAATGAAATAAACCCCATCAGCAACAAAAATGAAATTATGCCCAAAATTCTTAAAAGAGTCAGTTTCACTAAGGATTTCATGAAGTCAATATGAACCAACAGCAAAGTCGCAAAATTGTTGATATGAATCGTGTGGATCGTAGATCGTTGTGGCCCTGCTCCTACTTTTGCAGTTTGGAAGACAATTTGCCTTTTACGTTTGGCCTTTACACAACCACCTCCACAGTTCACAAGCTAATCAAACTCTCTGCTTTTATTGAATTCCCCCTTCTGAAGAACTCTTACAAATTTAAAAAAATTAAAACCCCCAACAAAATGAAATAACCCCCGAATAAAAAATGAAATAACACCCAAATTATACAAGCTATGAAACAAGCCCCGAATTTTAAAAATTTGTTAGGTGGTATTTCATTGGAGATTATTTCATAATTTGAAAACCCCAAATGAGGAATGAAATAATTCCCAAAAATAAATGAAAAACCGCACAAAAAATTTGGGAGTTATTTCATATGAAATAACTCCCAAAAATGTATGAAAAAAATTTGGGGAATATTTCATATCTCGTTTGGGCGTTATTTCATTGGGGGGCTTTTCGTGGAGCCGTTTCGTTTTCGCTTTGGGTTTTATTTCATTTATTTTTTGATGTTATTTCATTCGGCTCCACGAAAAGCCCCCCAATGAAATAACAACCATTTTTGGGTGTTATTTCATATGAAATAACTCCCAAATTTTTTGGGCGGTTTTTCATTTATTTTTGGGAATTATTTCATTCCTCATTTGGGGTTTTCAAATTATGAAATAATCTCCAATGAAATAACACCCAACAAATTTTTCAAATTCGGGGCTTGTTTCATAGCGTGTATTATTTGGATGTTATTTCATTTTTTATTCTGGGGTTATTTCATTTTTAAAGCTGTTGGTGTTTAGGGGTTATAATTACATAATTATATACAAATAGGCCTTTTACAAGAAAACTTTTAGCCTGTGAATATATAACAAAATCTTTTGAATGTTTACAGATATTTCCATTTTTCATATTGACGTATAGAAAATCAACAATATGCTACGAGCATTTTTTAATTTTGAGAATGATATCTAAGAATGGAATTTTTTTTTTAAATTTTTAAGAGTTCTTCAGAAGGAGGAATTCAATAAAAGCAGAGAGTTTGATTTGCTTGTGAGCAGTGGAGGTGGTTGTGTAAAGGCCAAACGTAAAAGGCAAATTGTCTTCCGAACTGCAAAAGTAGAGCAGGGCCACAACGATCTACGATCCACACGATTCATGTCAATAATTTTGCGACTTTGCTGTCGGTCCATATTGACTTCTTGAATCCTTAGTGAAACTGCCTCTTTTATGAATTTTGGGCATAATTTCATTTTTGTTGCTGATGGAGTTTATTTCATTGGGGGTTATTTCATTTTCATCATTGGGTGTTATTTCATATGAAATAACTCCCAAATATTGGGGGTTGTTTCGTTTTCGCTTTGGGGTTTATTTCATTTATTTTTGGATGTTATTTCGTTCACTGTTTTTGGGGGCTATTTCCTATTTTTTGGGGTTTATTTCATTGGGGGTTATTTCCTGGGCGTTATTTCATTGGGGGGCTTTTCGTGGAGCCATTTCATTCACTGTTTTTGGGTGTTATTTCCTGGGCGTTATTTCATTGGGGGGGCTTTTCGTGGAGCCGCAAAAATTTGCTCTAACAAATAGGTGTCAAAACCCTTGTAAGAGTATAAAACATTTAAACACCTTACACATTTGTTAATATCTACAAAAATTCAGTCTACACAAAAACCCCTCCGATAACGGATTCAGACTGGTAAGTTTCGCGTCGGCAAGAAACATGGTTGTGAGTGGAACCAGATTCCCGCATAAAGATATCCACAAGGCAACCTGGATATCTCCCGATCAAAATACAAGAAATCAGATTGATCACGTGGTAATTAATGGAAGGCATGTCTCAAGCGTTATGGACGTGCGTGTGATGCGCGGTGCAAATATCGACTCGGATCACCACCTAGTTGCAGCCAAGGTACGCACACGATTAAGTAGAGCTAAAAACACTCTTAATCAAACGCAAAGGAAGCTAGACATCACAAAGCTGCAGACCACTGAGATAGCCAATGCCTACTCCAACCAACTCTCTCAATTACTCCATACAAATCCCCCTAGTTTTGATGTTCCCGACATGCAGTGGCAGCATATTGCGAATTCTATGACCACTGCCGCAACAACCGTACTGGGTTATGAAAAACCACGCTCAGACAAGCCTTGGTACGATGACGAATGTCGCGAAATGTCTGAGGAAATGGATGCTGCATACAAGGCAAAACTGCAGCCAATGGCGACGCGTGCGGTGACGGAGCGTTATAAAGAGAAAAGGAGGGAGATGAAACGCCTGTTTAGACGGAAAAAGCGTCTGTGGAAGAAAAGAGAGAGCCAGGATATCGAAAACTACAGGGATAGAGGTGAGGCCCGAAAGTTCTACCAAAAGGTAAAAAGTAAAGGTTTTGGAACAGGGATCCCCACCTGTAGGGACAGAGACGGAAATCTGGTCACGGACACTCAGAGTGTGCTGCAAATATGGAGGGAACACTTTCAATCTCTTCTCGTTCCGGAAGGCAGCATAAGTGACGAAATCGCACCAATCATCGACGATGGAGTAGACTGTCCACCACCGAGCCAAAACGAGATCAGCACATCAATTGCGCGGCTTAAAAATAATAAAGCTGCGGGACCCGATGGACTGCCGGCAGAGCTTTTTAAAGCCGGCGGCGATGACCTGGTTACATGCATGCACCAGCTCATAAACACGATTTGGCTCAGGGAGTGCATGCCCGATGATTGGAATCTGAGTGTCCTATGTCCCGTGATTAAGAAAGGCGATCCTAGTGTGTGTACCAACAATCGCGGGATTAGCCTTTTACCCATCGCATACAAGGTCATGTCTAGTGTGTTATGTGAAAGACTAAAGCCCCTTCTGGCGAACCTGATTGGACTTTATCAGTGTGGCTTTAGACCTGGTAAATCCACCACCGACCAGATATTCACGCTACGACAAATCCTGGAGAAGACCCAAGAAATGCAGATCGATACCTACCATCTGTTCATCGATTACAAAGCTGCATTTGACAGTCCGATACGACAGAAATTGTTGGATGCTATGGCTGAGTTTGGTATCCCCGCAAAACTAATTCGACTCTGCGGGATGACACTGACTGACACGAAGTCTTCAGTGAAAATTGGCAAAAATCTGTCAGAGCCATTTTCTACCAAGCGAGGCTTTAGACAAGGCGATAGTCTGTCCTGCGATATCTTTAGCATCGTAATGGAGATGATCATGCGGAAAGCAGCAGTAAACAGGAATGGCACCATATTTAATAAAAGCCACATGTTGCACGCGTATGCTGATGATATAGATATTATTGGACGTGGATTGCGAGATGTTACTGCGGCTTTTTCGAACATTGAAAAGCAGTAGGCTGAAGTGGGTCTGGTGATAAACGAGGACAAAGCCAAGTTATTTGTTTCAACGAACAAAGAGTCCACTCGTCTGGGACGCTGCGTGAACGTTGACAACTATAACTTTGAAGTGGTAGATGATTTTGTCTACCTTGGCTCCGCCATAAACAAAAATAATAATGTCAGCCTCGAAATCAAAAGACGAGTATTGATCGCAAATTGCTGCTACTATGCGCTAAGCAAGCGATTTAACAACAAGGCGCTCTCTCGAAGAACAAAGATCCAGCTCTACCAGACTCTGATCCTACCTGTCTTGCTCTACAGCGCAGAATCATGGGTAATGACACAAGCGGATCAATCTATTCTGGGAGTCTTCGAGAGAAAAATACTCCGCAAAATATTTGGACCCATCATCGTGAACGGCGAGTACCGTCGTCGAATGAATCATGAGCTGTATGAGCTGTACAACGACATCGACGTGGTCAAGCGCGTTCAAATAGACCGAATGCGCTGGCTTGGACACGTTGTACGAATGGACGAAAACGCTCCGGCTCGAAAAGTATTCGGCAATAAACTCGATGGGCGGCGCAGGAGGGGGCGACCAAAACTCCGATGGATGGACCAGGTGACGGAACTGTTAAGTAAGCTTGGTATGACGAACTATCTACGGAGCGCAAAAGACCGAAGCGCTTGGAATGGTTTTATACGTGCGGCTACTGATAGATGAATTTCTGTTGTTGCTGCCAGTAAAGAAGAAGAAGAATGTATTCGAAACCCGAATTGTTGGAAAAATTTATTTTTCGAATAGATTCGATACCGGTTTTCTAAATAAGTCAAGTATTTAAACAATATAATAACTTACCATACTTGTAAACACAAAATTGTATTTTATTAGAACCGAGTTAAAGTGTTAAAATAGTGCCTCTATATACCCAGGAAAATTTTTCAGAACTTGTTGCGAATGGTATTGATACTAGAATCGTTTCTTTTTTAATCGAATTTCTATTCTGTTTCTAGTTCTATATAACCGATTATGTACAACATGTTGCACCACAGATTCCGTAGAACAGAAAATGTGTATTCGTATTCGAAATAAGTATTTTTTAGAGGGTATTTATTAAGAAAAACTCAAAAATCTGAGTAAAAATATATTTTGAACTAGCACCCAATTAAAAATCAATGAAATTTCAAAAAACCGCATATGTAATTCAGTTATGTAGCAATTCATTTCATAACAGGTTCCATGAGAACATGTTGGTTTTGGGACAATTTCAAACAAAAATAATATATTGTGCAACCGAAAGTGGAACTTGTTACTTATCAGTAAAAGCTGTTCTGTAATTGTTTCTTTGCAACAAAATATTTTGCTGGGTAGTTACTTGCAGTTGAGCCAAAAATATAGTTTTTGCTTATATTTTCACATAGTTTAATTTGTAACTTATGTTCACATTAATTGAGGTCAGTTCAAAATTTTTTGGACGTGTAATCCAAAAAATATTTGAAAATAAATTAAAAAATTATTTTTTCATCGACTTTAAAGATGAAAATAAAATAACAGTAAGGTATTGTTTCCGCTAATTCAAAAACCTGTAAGAAACTTCAGTCAGGTAAACTGACTGATAAATACCATCACCAATACCACTTTCGGTCGTATAGTGAAACTGTAGAAAAGGTTACAACCCAAAATGTTAAATGCAATATCATTGGGCACATGGTTTTTTTATCCCTAGACGGGTAATCTTCGTCGATTCGACGAACACTGTTGCTTTTTTTTCAAATATCTCTCTTATTTTTCACAATATTCTGTTGCCTTTTGTAATAGCGTTAGTTTGTGATGTTTTTTTCAAGCTATGCTGGCATATGACAGCATTAGTTAAGCATAATTGTTATATTTTTGCAATAAACAAAAACTCGCGTCGTCGAAACGACGAAGGTTACCTTTTGTGTGACTTTTTGCTCTTGCAAAAAAATCACAAACTCCAAAAAATATTTTGATTTTTTAAATTAAAATATATAAAATATCGGAATTACCAGATGATTTAATTGAAGATTGTGAAAATGCTCCTAAAGACCCCGATTGCGATTTAATGATCGAAGATAAAATTGAAAAATATGTCGAGGAAGATGTATTTTTGCATGAGGAGGAGTACGACTGCGATGACGATATTATACCACATTAGGGTGATGAAAATAATCGTGAGCCACTAAATTTGTTCCGAAATTACTAATAATGTGTAAAAAAAACAATTCGTCTGAAACAAATAAAATTTTGGTCCACTAAAAATAAAATGATGTAAGGCGTGGAATAAATATATTGCATCAAAGGTGAGAACCGACTAGTGAAACATTTGGCCGAACTAACCCCTTATCGTACTTCTAACAATACGAATGCGACGATATTTCGGACGAAATTGTAAATTAGAAGAATGTGGAAAGTGAGAATCCCGTTCAACCACACGAGTTTTTGAATAAATAAATTCTGGCCTTTTTGAGCCTCTTTAATCAATAATAGAAGAAAAAAATTCTGAAAATAACTTTTTATGAAATTGTCGAATGTTGGAAACGAAAAAGAAGAACAAAAAAACTCTAATTTTGTAAAAATTGTTCTTTCGAAAAAAGAAAAATGCAAAAGATTTTTTGTTATACCTGTATGTGGGAAGCACAAATTCTAACTTGTGCCTACTATACAAGGAAATAATTTTTCGAAGTGTTTTTTGTTTTAATTAATAAAATTAAGTGTATTGTAAATTTTTTTGCACAAGTTAGGAAGCCATCTCTATTTTATTTTATACTAAAGAACTATTTAAATACCAGTATCTACTTGAGACCAAAAAAATGGGCTGAAAAGAGACTTGCTCGAAAATTAACCAAATAGCTTTAAAATTATACAGTTTTTGTGTTTTCTTCTTCGCTAGAGTCTATAATAGATTACATATGATGTTTCGGACTGGTACGCTAGATTTTTTGCTAAAACTTTCCATGTCAAAAAGGACTTCGTCGATTCGACGAAGATTACCCTTTGTGTGTGTAAAATATGATTACCCTTCTAGGGTTATGGGTGTTTCGAAAGGTCAAACTGAGAATCAACGAAACATTCTCTAATTAATTCGCACAAAAATTTTAGAAGATATCAATATTTCTAACGGGTTGAGTAAACCCGGTTTCTTAGGTTTCTAAATACAAAATATTAAAAGTAAAATATTCTTATCGGAGTATAGGAGATGTCAGTAGGGGCACAACGTGTCCTATTTTAATTCGAAAATGAACGTTCAATAAACGTTTACCTTCTACACAATTTTTCTGACTTTAGTGTGCTTACAAAAAAGATATGCATGCACAGCTATGGTGGTGATATCGGTAATTTGTGCGAGAGGTTACAGAAAATGTATGGCAAACGTTTCGGTTCCCTGCAGTACTGCCTACTGTTAAAAGATAATTTGACTGACAAAATTCAAATATTCTGCAGTCCGAAATATGAGTTATTCCAAAGTATTTACAAAAAAAGTGTGCGTGTTAAACTACTGGACAACTACTACTCCTGGCTCCAGTCATCTTAAGAAGAAAAATTTTCTTTCATTGTCGGCTCCCCTCGAATGTTGTTGACAGCAACTTCGCAGTATCAGTGTCGAGTCGATTGGCATGTCTAGTAAGAGCTTCTCAAACAGTGACGTTCGCATTCGTCGATAAACAAGTAGGTGCCGTTAGTTGTGAATCTAAAAATAGAAAGCGTGGTAATTCACAACAACGCGAGAAGCGTCTAGCGATGTCCTTTTGGTACCTCCAATACAAATGTACCATTCCGCCCCCTTTGGAGATGGAGTAATAATATCAATACACTCGACATGATCGTGCCCATATTCTGTATTTTGTGAAGCTATAACAGGACAAAGGTTTGGAGAAAAAAACTGAAAGTCTAGTTCTTGTACCTCCCATACAAATGTACCGCTCCGCCCATTTAAGAAATCGAGTAATAAAATTTATATAATAGAAAATTGTATGTTTTACTTGTTTAGAATTTTGTTGTCTTTAACTTAAGTGGTTATATATGAAGATCGTGTTAGATATACCCTAAATATATCCAAATTATAAAGTGCACCTCCAAAAATTTAAAAAAAAAAAATTTAAAAATTTTTATAAAAACAAACGGCACATAAGAAAATTTTTTAAAAATCATTTTCGTGTTAAGGAGGTCTGAATCTAAGGAAAAGTGTTTTGAAATCTTGTTTACAAAAAATTTTTGTTCTGTGTAATTTTATGGTGAAAACATCATGAAAAAAAAGCCTTTTTCCCATATTTTTGCAATTTTCATGCACTGGATGCAATTTTTTTGGGTCGGTCTATTTGAGTCTTTTTTTTTGCTCTGGCTTAGATCTACAACTTTGCAGAAGACAAAAAGAAAAAATTCCGAACGGTTTATGAAATATGGACTCCGTAAATATGGACTCCGTAAAAATGGTCCTTTTTTCAAAAAATAGTGTTGGAGTGAAAATATTGGAGTATCCATAAAAAAATGTTTCGATGTAATGGGGCCAAGTCCTTTGGGAATTTTTTTAGTTTCGGTATATACTTCAAAAATAGCTGGGTACCAAGGTGGCACCAGACGAGGCCTTAGAAATGTTGCACTGTGTTATAGAGCTAAATCTGTAAAGAAATTAAATTTTTAGAGCGTTTTATTTTATTTTTAGATATATTAAAAAAGTGGGCGTAGAAATGCGCGTTGCCAAATTTTTTTTATAAAGAGCTTTCTGTCCTCTTACGAACATTGTAGCAAAAAATTAGTCGAATCGGTCCATGCGTTCGCAAGTGATGGCCTTACCAACGAACAACAATTCATTTTTATATATAAGATAATTTCTTAGTATGTCCGGATGTTTGTAGGTATGTACTATTCTTTCCGCAACTTTCTGAAGCCACCTGATGACATAGAAAGCTGAAATTTGTCATACTTAAAGTACTTTCTCTGTGGAAGATAGGAACGAAGCAAGATTTTTGATTTACGGTCTATGGGACCGGCTTTTCAACTAATATAACTAAAAAGATCTGATTAAATTGATGTTTTTATAATATGGGGAACTTTTGGCCCCACTAGGCACCGTCGGATTGAGCTGAAAAATAAAGACATGATTTCTTACACTTAACCTCATATTTTAAGCAGCGCAAACAATTAAATTAAAAAAAAAATAATTGCCACCTGTCTTATTTACAACCTCTAAAATCGGTCAAGGATTACTGCTTAAATTTCAAATTTCCAAAAATACTTTTTTTAACAAATCAATTATCCGACCATTTTTTTATAACAAACTTAAAGAATGGTCCTGTTATTATTTTACGAATTTTAAATACTATAACTAGTCTAACTGTCTCTTCGTTTTTAATTTTTTTAAAAACTTAGTAGGCTTAAATTGTGTATATTTTCGCATACTGTAATATTTTCAGTTAGAATCAGTAGTTGCCAAGTTGTAGATACTAAATCAACAACGCCGCGAAAAATTGTAAAATTTTTTCTAAAAAATCAAAACTTTTTATGCTAAAGTGGCGATAAGAGCAGGAACATCGAGACAAACAGTAAGAAATTTTATTACAATAACCATACTTTTTGATGGATCAAACGAATATCTTACTTACTTACTTACTTAGCTGGTACTTATATGCAATCCCAGTGGATTATATACCGCACGTAGAAAAATATTATAAGCGCCTCGATCTTCTGCGCTTCTTCTCCAGTTAGTCACACCGAGTTCTGTAAGGTTCTCAGTAACCTGATCTTTCCAACGGAGTTTAGGTCGCCCTCTTCTGCGCCGTCCATCGAGTTCATTGTCGAAGACTTTTCGAGCTGGAGCATTTTCGTCCATGCGTACAACATGACCTAGCCAACGCAACCGTTGCACCTTAATGCGTTTGACCACGTCAATGTCAGTGTACAGCTCGTACAGCTCATAATTCATACGACGCCGATACTCTCCGTTAACGATGATGGGCCCATATATTTAACGGAGTATTTTTCTCTCGAATACCGCCAGAACCGATTCATCCGCTTGTGTCATAACCCAGGATTCTGAGCCATACATTAGGACAGGTAGAACCAGTATCTGGTATAGCTGGAGTTTTGTTCGTCGAGAGAGGGCTCTGTCATTGAATCGCTTGCGTAGTCCGTAGTGGCATTTATTTGCAAGCAGGATTCTTCTCCGGATTTCTAGGCTGACATTATTTTCTTTGTTGATGGCGGAGCCTTGGTAGACAAAATTATCTACCACCTCGAAATTATAGTTGTCAACGTTCACGCAGTTTCCCAAACGAGTAGATTCTTTGTTCGTTGAAACTAATAACTTCGTTTTGTCCTCGTTCACCGTTAGGCCCATTTTCGCTGATTCCTTCTGAATACCTGAGAAGGCTGCAGTCACATCCCGCAGTTTTCGACCGATGATGTCTACGTCATCAGCGTACGCGAGTAGCATGTGGCTTTTGTTGAATATAGTGCCACTCGTGTTTACTGCAGCTTTTCTCATTATCATTCGTATCATGCGTCATTCCGCAAAGACGTATCAGCTTCGCTAGAATACCAAACTCAGCCATGGCTTCAAGTAATTTCTGCCGTATCGGGCTGTCGAAGGCAGCTTTATAGTCGACAAAAAGATGGTACGTGTCGATCTGTTTCTCTTGGGTCTTTTCCAGGATATGCCGAAGTGTGAAAATCTGGTCAGTTGTTGATTTTCCAGGTCTAAAGCCACACTGATAAGGCCCGATCAGGTTGGATAACACTGGCTTTAGTCTTTCACATAGCACACTCGACAGGACCTTATATGCGATGGGTAAAAGGCTGATCCCGCGGTAGTTGGAGCACACACTTGGATCACCTTTTTTCAGCACAGGACATAATACGCTTACATTCCAATCGTCGGGCATGCACTCTTTAAGCCAAACCGTGCGCAGGAGCTGGTGCATGCTCGTTATCAACTCCTCGCCACCGGACTTGAAGAGCTCTGCGGGCAGACTGTCGGCACCGGCTGCTTTGTTGTTTTTCAGCCGCGATATTGCTCTTCTTACCTCGGCTTGGCTTGGTGGTGGGCAATCTAAGCCGTCGTCGACAATCGGCGTGATAACTTCACGTGCGCTGCCTTCTGGAACCAGCAGTTGCTGGAAGTGTTCTCTCCATATGTGCAGCACACTCTGCGTATCCGTGACCAGATTTCCATCACTGTCCTTACAGGTGGGGAGGCCATTACCGTATCCATTTGCTCTTACTTTCTGGTAAAATTTTCGGGCCTCACCTCTATCCCTGTATCGCTCTATATCCTCGCTCTCCCGTTCCTTCATCTGACGTTTTTTTCGCCTAAATAGCTGTCTCGCCCGTTTTACTTTCTCCTTATGCCGTTCCCTAACAGCACGGGTTACAATTGGCTGTAGCGTTGCCATGTAAGCAGCATCCTGTTCCTCAGACGCTATGCGACATTCTTCATCGTACCAGGATTCGTCTGAGCGCCGCTTTTCATATCCTAGCACGGTTGTTGCGGCGGTTGCCATGGAATGCGCAATATGCTGCCACTGTGTATCGGGAACGTCAGAAGTAGAGGCGTTGTGTCGTAAAAGTTGGGAGAGTTGGTCGGAGTAGGCAGTAGCTATCTCTGGGGTTTGCAGCTTCGCGATGTCCAGCTTTCTTTGTGTTTGGTTACGTGCGTTTTTCGCTCTGCTCAATCTTGTGCGAACCTTGGTGGAACAAGGTAATGATCCGAGCCAATATTAGCACCACGGATCACACGCACGTCCATGACACTAGATGCATGCCTGCCATCAATTACCACATGATCAATTTGATTTTTGGTGTTTTGATCGGGGGATAGCCTAGTTGCCTTGTGGATATCTTTGTGCTGGAATCTGGTTCCACTAACTACCATGTTCCTTCCCGCTGCGAAGCTAACCAGCCTAAACCCGTTGTCTGACGTGTCGGTATGCAGGCTGAATTTACCGATCGATGGACCAAGTACATCTTCCCTTCCTATTTTTGCATTAAAGTCTCCCAGAACAATTTTAATGTCGTGGCCAGGGCAGCGGTCGTATGTTTCCTCTAGGCGCTCGTAAAATGCATCTTTAATCTCATCGTCTTTATCTTCCGTCGGGGCGTGTACACAAATCAGCGTGATGTAAAAATATTTCGCCCGGATGCGAATGGTGGCTATACGGTCACTTACAGGGTTAAACCGCGAGACCAGGTGTCGAAGTCTCTTGCCGACTATGAAACCACATCCAAATTCGTGTCTTTCTGCATGGCAGCTGTAAAAGATGTCACAGTTCTTTCGTCGTGTGCATCCCTGTCCCGTCCATCTCATTTCCTGTATGGCGGTGATGTCAGCCTTGTATTTGTCGAGGACATCCGCCAGTTGGATAGAGGCACCATCTCTGTAAAGAGTTCGGACATTCCAGGTGCATATCCTTAAATCATGGTCCTTATATCGTTTGCTGGGGTCGTCAACATTTGGGGGGGTTCTTGTTATATTTATTCTCCGTGTTTTCATAATACATTTTGTTTAAGGAGAGTGGCTTATTAGGCCACCGCTCCCGATCCTAGTTTCTTGGTGCTGCCAAAGCCACTAGGAGAGCCTATGTTGAGCTTCAGTAACTTCTGTTACCTACTTCCTAAGACGCATCGGTGGTAGCATGCCGATTAGGTTACTCAACGTTTCGCCTTCTAACTCTAGCTAACTTCAAAGCGGTTGCTTTAAAGTCATTGCCCAGGGAATACTTGGTCTAAGACCGGAAGTAGTTAGCTGGTAGTTAGATTCTGGTCACTCCCAAGTGAGTGACAGTCAGTAACTTTCAGCCTCTGGGCAAAGTCCCAGTCCCCAAACGAATATCTTTACAACAATATTTTGGCAAGATGCTGTAAAATCAGCTCTTGCAGCATATAACGAAGAGCAATAAAAAATATTATTACAATCGCGAGAGTGTAAAAAACTTCAGTCTGTTTTGACTGCATATGCACTCGAGGCTTGGTACAAAGATTTTTGAAAGAGTCGGTTAGAAAATACCAGGAAAACTCATGAGAGTTATGCAATAAAGATCTCATTTGCCATATGTTATTATCCTCGGAGCCCTTAATTGCAGCTGAGTGAAGGCTACTTAATGAAAAACAAAATCAGGATACCGATATTAATATATTTTTGTAGTCAGTGGAAAATGGCAGTTGTTGAGTACCCGCGGGGATAGCGGGTACCCAATGAAAGGAATAACGGGTTGGGTACCCGCGGGGATTGCGGGTACCCGGGAAAAGGAATTGAGTAAAAAGAAAGGATGCTATTCCCTAATACAAGGACTGCCTCTGAGGCTGTCCTTGGTGCCCTTTTGTGACGCGAGGCACCGCGCTAGGGGGAGTCAGCGCCTTTGGGCACTAATTCACAGTATAGGGGGGAAGGGGGAGGAGAGGTTTTACTTACCACGTTAGCCTTGCTGTAATTTACCAAGCATGTTCATATGTCTTCTGGTTGTCTGGAGCTGAGGGTCTTTTCCAGTCTCCAGTCCCCTTTTATTTATTTTCTTTCATTATTCTTATGACTATTCTACGTTTTTTTTTATTTATTTTACCCTACATTACCATTACTGCACCGTTGTCCAAAAACCCAAACTGCAATTCTGCCGATCAGCAAAATAGGGCGTTCAACTCATTCATTTTTCCCACGACTTTGCCCATTTATGTAATAAGCAAACGTCATGCGGAAATCCAATGAATGCAATTCGACCTTATTTTGTCAACATGCAGAATGACGGAGCAAGAAAACAACTGGAACAACGAATGGCTCGTGTTGTACTTGCTCTAATTTCAGTTGTGTTTTTGTGCAACTATGCCAAAAATACTTAATTGGTAGCTTAGCAATTAACGACTCGAAAATATTAATGACTTACAATTAATGAATCACAACACAGTGAAGAGCATGACACAATCGAAGGAATTGATATAACTAAATTTATTTCAAGAGAATTGTAATCAGATTAATCAAATAAAACTGAAAGCAACTTTTTAATTTTTTTTATTATTATTGTTTCGTGTATTGATTTTGTTATTATAGAATACAAAATTATTATATACTTTTATATTAAAAACTGGTGGGCCCTGCAATGCTTCGCTATTGCATATTAACTTGTATTATATTTCACATTTCTAACCAGTGATGCTATATTTGACGATTTATCGTCATTTTGACGATTTTTTGTCCAAATAAACAGAAATGACGATTTGACGATTTTTACCCCTTAAATGACGATTTTTACAAATTACAACTTTCCTTTCCAAGTTTGCGCTTGGTACACCTTACTTAATCAACACACAATGAAAGTGATGCCAAAAAATGCTGAATTCATTCCAATACATGGCAACAATACTTTTTGACACTCTATATGCAAGAGAAATTCAGCTTGAAACAAAATTACCACAACATGAAATAGATGAAATAAAAATACACCGCATTAATTTTTACATCGAACTTTGTGATCAAGTTCTGAAACGATTTAAATTTAAAAATAAATTCAAATCATCAAACTTAATTGATCCGAATGTATTAATAAATGGTCCAGAACACTCTTTCTCTATTATTGTAAAAGAGTATCAACATTTTATTGAATACGATGAACTGCAAAGTTTAGGCTCCGAATTCCGCGAAGTAATCCAGTAATATTTTAGAAATATATTAAAACAACGATGAGTTGTTGAAATTTTGAAAAACAGTCTGTGAGCTAAGACGTGTGGACTCTAAACTACTATTTCCAGTTTAAACAAAATTTATTAAAAAAATTCTAATACTACCAAATTCGTCGGCAAATATAGAAACATCTTTTAGTCATTTTATTTAAAAAAAATATAGAAACCGATTAGAAAGGAATTCAATGGAATGTATTCTCTTCACAAAAGACTTTCCTAAATTAAATAAAGCAAATTGTTATGAGTTAAAGGTAAAAATTGTAAAATTATTTTTTTAATAATTTTTTAAGACTGGGAAAACTAGAAAGGTGATAGCTTTCTAAAAGTACAATGTAAAACAAATTATATAAAAATATATTAATATGTAACCTCTCACTTTTTTTTGATTATTGTTATGTTTTTCAGTTTTTGTGTGTTTTTTAAGTTATTTTAAGTTATTTTATTCAAAGAATTATGGTATTTTAATTAATTTTTAATGTATTTTAAATTTAACTTTTATAAAAATGTATTTAATTGTGCTTATTTTGTTACATACAGGATAAAAAGAGTAAATTTTTGTGTAAAGATTTTTTGACGATTTTAAAATCAGGTTTTGACGATTTTGACGATTTCAAAACCCAAAAATGACGATTTTTGTCCAATTTTGTATACCATCACTGTTTCTAACTATGCTAAATGCTATATCAAGGCTAATTAATATTTTTGTAGGTATACAAATTACTTTGAAAACGGTACTTAAGTTCGACAGTAATATGTTGAGTTTATTAACATATGTAACTAATTTCAAGTAACTCCTTTATATGGAAGTTAACCAATTAAGTTTTATTGTTTTAAATGCTAAATATCCTAGGCTCTATGACGATAGTAAAAAAATTCATCAGCGAAGTCATATCTATAGTGCCGACATGTTGATTAAGTTGTTTCTGTATGTAAAGCGAAAACCCACTTCTTTCACAAATCAGAAAAAGACATTCCGCTGAAGATCAAAATTCAATTTTTATTTTTATTTGTAGTAGCGGGAACCGTCTGTTTACTAACTATCTCTTTGGGAGAAAAAACCACTTTTGTCATGCCTTCTCTGCATATTGACCGCATATGAAAATATAGTTTGAAGATACATGCCTTTAGCCATAAAAACCTCTTTTGCCATGTCTTCTTTTCCTACGGATCAAGAAAATTCTCGAATACCATGTTTGTATTGAACTCGTATTACCATTTTCTGACATAATTCGGTCACCAAACGTTTGCCTTAACAAAGCGATGGTCTCACGCGCTGTATGGCATGTTACGCTGTCGTGTTGGAACCATTTCTCCTCCCAATGATTTGCAATGACATGAGAAATAACAAAATGAATTGATGGTCCACTGGCTTTAACTCTTCCACCAGTTGGATCTTATATAAAAGTAGGCCAAGATCTTTCCTCAGCAATTGCAGAGACCGAGTTGCTGAGAACGGCGTCGGTTCGATAAATTCGAGTCCCCTGTCACACTTACATCTACAACGTCGATGTCTTCTATTAGCTGCTAAGATGGATGATTATGTGCACCGTAAACTCGACAAAGGGTTCCATAAGTATGACGAACAGAACGCTCATTTTGAAAATTAATTTGCAAGATTTGTAAACGTTGTTCTTTTGTAGTCCTTGTGTAGTACTGCAAGAAAGTCTATCACACTTCATTAGTGTGACAGCTAAATTTTCACTTATACCTTTCTAAGTTCTATAAGTCAAAAAAACCCCATACAAAGGTTATTTACAAATGTTTGCTAATGTTACCTCTGACATACTATACAATTTCAAATTGTGCCCCAATCAAACAAAGGTGTTTTCCAGGCCAAGTCCAATGAGTATTATTTAATTTTTCTATCTACAGGATTTATTACCGATTCGCTCGTCTGAAAAGTAATTTAAAAATACATACCTGTAAAGTAAATTAAAAACATTGATTTAGAATTTATATCAAGAACAAGACCATTGTTTTTTGAAAGAAGTTCATAGCAGAATGATATTCTCATAATGCCCTGGTAGTCTGCACAGCTGTTTCGATTTCAACCACAGGTCATTGATATCACTTTGTGAAATTTTCGTATCAATTGGTCTCTTAGAAAAGTCGTCAGAGCGATTTTTTGAAAAGGGGCGTGGCACCGCACAGTTCCACCAATTTTTTCTTTTTAATTATACGGAAAACATAGCGAACAAAACAAAAAAAAATTTTGAAAATCGGTCTAGCCGTTTTTGAGTTTTAGCGAGATAAACGCACAGCAATTCATTTTTATATATATAGATAAAGTGTATCAAATGATACATCAAATTCGGCTAAAGATCAGAAAAGTGTTTTTATTGTTTGATATTTTTGGTCAAATTCAGTATGTCACGCACTAGGATGACGAGTTTCAAACTCCATGACGAGTTCATACTCAGACCCCTTTGTGACGAACTGATGCACAATGGCAAATCATCAGCTGTATATATATCTACAATTATGTCAAACATGTACATGCGAAGTAGATATCAGCCGAAAATGTCCAGTACCAATTATAGTTTGAATTTGACCGTTAATATTCAAACATGAGAAATGGAGGAAATTCTTTCCCCACGATTCCCCTTTTTACCTCAAAGCTCATGCTTCTTTACAAGGTTTTTGTTGGTAAACTTAGCTTACTTCAAGTTTTTATGTCAAAGTAAGCATATAGTTTTCACACTGAATTTGACCAAAAATATCAAACAATAAAAACACTTTTCTGATCGTTCGCCGAATTTGATGTATCATTTGGTACACTGACGTAAATTTGATATATATAGATAAAGTTTTGCAAAGAAAAACTATTTTGAAAGATGTAGTGTTAAGGAGTAGAATGCAGGATGCCATAAAGCACTTCTCTGAAGAGCAAACCCTTTCTAACTTGTCACTCTCCGGTAAGTGAGAAGGTCCTTGGGGACCTTTTTGGTTTTCAAACTGAAACTCTCCTTTATGATCCATGGGGAAGTTTACTCGACCTCCACTTGTATTCTTAGGGAATTGTATCTAAAAAAAAATGTATTTCCCTTTACACCCCATGAATGAGGTATGGGATGCTTCTCGCGTTGTTGTGAATTAACACGCTTTCTATTTTAGATTCGCAACAAATGGCACCTACTTGTTTATTGACGATTGCGGACGTCACTGAATGAGAAGCTTTTAATAGAAATGCCGATTATCTCAACACTTATACTGCGAAGTTGCTGTCGACAACATCGAGGGGGCCGGCAATGAAAGAAAAATGTAGATGACTGGAACCGGGATCTCCCGCATGGTAGTCACGTGTTCTAACCACTATGTCACGGCCGGCCCCAGGCAATTGTATCTAGAATCCTTTAAAAATATGTTCAAGACGGTCCGATCAATAGGTTAGTTTTTATTGAGATTTAATGGTGATTAGTACTGGAACGAAATTTCAAGAAATCTTTATTAAATAAAGTTTTTTTCTGTTTTATTTTTTGAATACATCACAAACACAAAACAAACAAAATGGAGTTCACATCACAAAATTCCATACAAATAGAAATAGATCCCTGCGGGCCTTGTAACTCGTATAAAGGTGATTAGTGCGGTAACGACCTTGTACTGAAATTCAAGAAATCATCGATAACTGTATTTTTATGGTTTGGATTTAATTGTTTCATTGTTTGAACACATCACAAACAAACAAAAATAAAATGACGTTTCCATACAAATATAAATAGATCCCTGCGGAACTTGTACCACGTTTAATGGCTGACTGACTAATCGGAGTGTTTAACTAGAAATTGTACTTGCTGAATTTTTTAAATAAATGATGCAAATGCCTTTTAAATTTTGTTCATTTTAAATGGAAAATGCTTGGTTTTCATCCGATTTTTATGAAATTTTAGAAATTTCTTAATTTCATTACAAAAAGTGGTTGTACAAAATGTAATTGGCCAACGAATGTATGAAGACGTCACACTGTGCGCTGTGTTCAACATACATGTTTGCATATAAGTACATAGGTACAATGACGTCGAAGTTTTTAAACCAGCTGCATTTCATTACTTAAGCGAAGGACAAGCCCATTTGCTTATGTACGGAGACAGGAAGCAAAAGTCAATCATCAATGATTGCACGTAAACATACATATGTCTTTACATATACCTAGTCATTTAACACAAAATTATGTGATTACATTTGCACCGTAGTAATTTTTGCATCCCAAACCTATTAATATTGATAGTTATATCCGCTTTCTACAAACTAACCATTGCAGTCAATCCTTTATACGCCACAAACAACAACACAAAAAGTGAATGCGCCTAGTGCGTTTGCCTAGAGATAAACATCACAGTGCAACATAAGGTTAATGGTACAACAACCAAACTCGTAAGTATCTGCTCACACAACCTGTTAAACATGTTGCACAACCTGTTCCCTGCATCATTAATAGAACTCTTCATCAATTCCATCTTCCCTTCGACTAGGAGGATGGTGGAAGAAGAAAGAAAAAATACTCAACTCTCACAAAAGGTGTTTTTCGTATCATACTTTTAGACTTGAGACAAGTGTCATTGTCTAATTTGACTGGCATACGGACAAAATCCTGTTGGTTGACCATGCACCACTATAAAGATTCAGTGAATGGTCTCTGTTAATGCAGATGAATTCTCTACTGGCGAACAATGTAAACAAAAGACTTTTGTAAAGGGCGGCCGTCATAAAATGTAGTAATATACTTGTACATGAAAACCAGGTGAACTGACTTATGAATAACCTTACCTCATTTGCTTGATAGGCTCCCATATTTTAAGTACATAATGAATAGTGGTTTAACTTATCTTTTAATTCTTCGTCCATTTATGCATATCATCGATTATTAGAACGGCATAACAAAAATAAATAAATTGTTTAAACCAAATTTAGGATGTACTAGTGGATGAACAAGTTACTTACTTAGATATATTTATTTAAATTTTCTTAAAGGGTCCCAACACAATTAGGTTATAAAGACCCGAAATTATTAAAATACATGTTTTTTTTCTATTATTTATAGTTATATATACATATTTACATATTATAATATTTAAGTCTTAAATTTAAATCGAATTATACACATTAATTTTTGTAAGAAACCGTTTAATATTATTAAATTGATACTTGTTGAATAATGTTGTTATATCTTTTATCTTATGTTTATTTTTGATATCTAAAAATTTGTTACATTCGTTAAAGATGTGATATACCGATAATAGTTAGCCACATTCACAACGTGGGGGAGGCAATTTTTCAATAAGATATTTGTGTGTCAGAAGGCAGTGTCCAATTTTAAGTCTATTTAGTTTAACTAAATCCGTTCTTGGTAAAATAGGTGCATTATATTTATTAGAAATATGGTTTTGTAGTTGGAATAACATTGTCTGATTATCCCTGATCCAATGGTCGTTCCATAGGCCGTGTAAATATTTCCTTATTTGGGCTTTATAATCAGCGTATTGAAATTTAAAATCATAATTTACAGTTCCATTTAGTGCATCTTTTGCCAATTGATCTATATTGTCATTTTCCAGGATACCGAAGTGGCTTGGAATCCACATAAAATGTTTCTTAGATGTTGAATGATTAGGTTTCTGCTAAAAGGGTCACTCAAACCTTCCAACGAGCTTTTGCTGTCACACACGATGAGTATTTTCTGACCATCATCCTAATTTTCTCAAGACATGTTTTAATAGCCAGCAATTCACAGGTATAAATGGATGAATAATTGTGGATGCGTTCATAAGCAGTGAAATTTTTCTCTAAAACTGAAAATCCAGCTTTTGCATTCATAACTGAGCCATCAGTATAATATCTTATGTGGTGTTTGAATTTGGTATTTATAGTTTCCAAATAGCGCTTTTTAAGGGCGATCTTTCAAAGATAATATTTTGAGGGTGTAGTTTAGTAGTTGTCATCTCCTGAGATGTAATGGGGAGCATGATGCTACTACCTGTAAACAGACAGCTGGACTAGTTCTAAAAGCTCCAATAGAGAGTCTTACACCAGTGTTCAATATTGGGTCTGGGACTTTTAAACGAGATTCAGAGCCAGAGGAGTAAATTACTGAGCCATAATCTATTGTGGGCAATACTATAGACTTTAATATTTTAAGGAGTGATTGTTGATCGGATCCGAACTGTGAGCATCTCAGCATTTTAAGTATATTCAATTTTGAGTTCGCTCTTGTCTTTATATTTTGAATGTGAGTTTGGAATGTTAGATTTTTATCAAAAATAATTCCCAAAAATTTGTAATTATCTACAAATTGTATGTTTTTGTCTGACAATTTCAGGGGTATATTACTCGCTATATTGTTCCTACTTCTAGAAAATTTCATAACAACAGTTTATCCTCGTGAAACTGAAATCCTGTGATATCAGTCCATGATACAAGTTTGTTGATTGTTTTCTGGATTTTATTTGTTATTGTGGAAGTTTTCTTCCCGGAGCAATATACTACAAGATCATCAGCATACACTAAAGTTTTAACATCCTTCGTAATGGTGCCGAATATTGAATTTATTGCTAAAAGAAAAAGTGTTACACTGAGAACATATCCTTGAAGGACCCCATTCTCTAAGCAATAGTAGTCCGAATAGGTGTTTCCCATCAGAACGCAAAGTTTTCTTTCTCTCAGAATATTGGCGATAAATGCTGTCATATTTCCTTTAATCCCTGCGGAATTTAGTATTTGGAAAATTAATTTTCTCCAAACACGATCATAGGCTTTTCTTATATCAAAAAATACAGCGAATCTTTTTTTGATGAGAAGCTTTCCATTATGTCTGAATGCAATGTAGCCAAGTTATCGGTGGTACCCCTATTCTGTCTAAATCCAGATTGGTTTACATTAAGAATATTATTTTTTTCTATGAACCAGACAAGTCTTTTATTCACCATTCTCTCAAACAGTTTGCAAATGCAATTTGTAAGAGATATCGGTCTGTAATTAATTTTATTAGTTTGATCCTTTCCAGGTTTAAGAATCGGTATAACTAAAGCTTTTTTTTCAATTAACAAATTAAATTGTAAAAATTTAGTAAGTATTGTGTTGAGTATTTATCTAGATTTTTCAGCATTTCATACCTAATATTGTCTGGCCCGGGAGAAGTTCCTTTACATGATCTTAAAGCTGATTTTAATTCAATTAAGGTGAATTTTAAATTATATACTTCTCCATTATTTAAGGTATTCAGAGGTATAGTTTTATTTGCCGCATACATTCTAAGTTTTGGTGAGTAATTCTCAGAGGAGGAATTTTTTGAAAAATTGTGTGCTAGTACATTCGATACGTCCATCCTATCTGTTATTAAAACGCCGTTATCTTCTACAGTCGTTACCTGTTGGTGATTTGAGAGACCATTCAGGGATTTAATTTTCCTATATACAAGCGAAGATGGTGTTCGTAGGTTTACTTAGTTATATAAATAACATTAAGTTATAGAAAAATGAAACAAAAATGAGTTTCGGATCCGATTTTGTATGAAATTCCTCTTGAAAAATCGGATCTTTTTTATCCTTATTTTGAATCCTATTTTTCCTTGAAATATCTCAATATTTTTTTTTACATATAATGAAAATGTGTTCAAAAAAGATACAATGATAAATAGTTCTATGCGGATTGAAGGCGAGCTGCAGCAGCATGTGTTTACTAACATAACCAAGATTAATAAAATTAAAATAGGAAAACAACTGTATTTTCTGCCCCTAATTCACTAAACTAAACTAATATTATACATGGGTATTTCCAACGGGAAATTTGAAAAACAGAATCTTGTAGTGCTCAGCAGCACCTACCAGCACAATAACATAATTTCCCAGGTATTGAGTTTTTTGTCGCTCTGTGTTATCCATAGAAAAATGCGTGTGTCCGCAACGCACATTTAGATTATAGTACTATCAAAGGTAAAAGTATTTTAAATGTGAAGTAAGTTGTTTATAAAACTTTAATATGTCTACTTCATTCCACAAAAAAGAATATATTATCCACATAAGAAATTTCGCCAAATTTCACAAATTTTCGTAGACCCTTCAAGTTTCTGTGGAAAATTGTGTGTATCCGTAACGCACTTTGTGTTTGTCATAATTTCGAATACAACATTTTAAGTAAAGTTTCATTAATAGAACATTATAGTACTGCCCAAAATCTACATTTTTTAATATGAACATAATCTTCAAACTATTTCAACTTTTCCAGAAAACTACAACATAAGAAAAAAACGTGCGTTCGCAACGCCAGGAAATACCCATATGTTTATATTATATACTTCAATTATATCGTTGTTTTTGTATTTTCGCAAATCAACGTTCAATGAACGCTTACCTTGGCAAAAGTTGTCTGAATATGTATGTAAAATTTTGAGGGTCAATTCGGTCAAATATACTGACCAAATTCAAATATCCTTCAGTCTTCCGTTGGGAAGTTATGAAAGAAATATTAATTATCCAAAAATAGGTAGTTTTGTATTGAAGTACCATAAGGGGTGGGGCTAGGGTTGCCAGATCCAGATTCGCAAAAAGCTGGACATTCGGATTAAAAAAACTGGATTTTGCATAAATAGTTGGACAGGGTTGGACAGGGACCGGCCGTGGCATAGTGGTTAGAACACGCGACTACCATGCGGGAGATCGCAGGTTCAAACCTGGCTCCAGTCATCTTAAAAGAAAAAAATAAATAAAAAAAAAAATTTTTCTTTCATTGTCGGCTCCCCTCGAATGTTGTTTGACAGCAACTTCGCAGTATTAAGCGTCGATTCAATCGTCGTGTCTAGTAAGAGCTTCTCAAAACAGTGACGTTCGCATTCGTCGATAAATAAGTAGGTGCCGTTAGTTGTGAATCTAAAAATAGAAAGCGTGTTATTTCACAACAACGCGAGAAGCTATCCCATACCTCATTCATGGGGTGCAAAGGGAAATTAAGTAAGTAAGTAAGTAGTTGGACATTTTCCAAAAATTTCTGTACGAAAAAAATTCCAAGTTTAGCTTTACATTTTTAAACATTATTTTAACATTGTTGAAAACATAAAGTTATACAATTGACTTTTAATTTTTTTAATTCAGTCTTTCCAATTTTAAAAAATTTGAAATAAAACTTT
The DNA here is from genome assembly GCA_964034835.1 of Muscina levida. Classification (NCBI taxonomy): domain Eukaryota; kingdom Metazoa; phylum Arthropoda; class Insecta; order Diptera; family Muscidae; genus Muscina; species Muscina levida. The sequence goes on along the minus strand of OZ035883.1, from coordinate 91,410,784 downwards.
ACAAATATATTAAAACTTGCACTTTTCACTTAAACCTCTGAGAATAAAAATTAAACAATAAACACGAAAAGAAAAAACAATAATCTTTATATAAAAAGAACAACAATCAAAAATTTAATTAACAAAAAAATAACAATTCACTCTAGAAAATGAAAATTATAAATTTTTGCAAAAGTTATTTTGTTAATTGTTCTAATAAGGTTATTTATAACACAAACATCTTTGCTTTATTTTTTTCAAAATTACTATTTAGCTGGACAAATTTTAGTTTAGCTGGCCACTGGACAAGTGAAAAATTTTCATGCTGGTAAATATTCATACAGATCCGTTAAGGTTTACTCGAGTTATCCTGCCCACCAGCCATACAGACGGACATAGATCATCTTAAAAACGTCTGAAACGAATTTGGTCTTAAGATACTGGGGACAAGACAAGACAAGACAAGACAAGACAAGACAAGACAAGACAAGACAAGACAAGACAAGACAAGACAAGACAAGACAAGACAAGACAAGACAAGACAAGACAAGACAAGACAAGACAAGACAAGACAAGACAAGACAAGACAAGACAAGACAAGACAAGACAAGACAAGACAAGACAAGACAAGACAAGACAAGACAAGACAAGACAAGACAAGACAAGACAAGACAAGACAAGACAAGACAAGACAAGACAAGACAAGACAAGACAAGACAAGACAAGACAAGACAAGACAAGACAAGACAAGACAAGACAAGACAAGACAAGACAAGACAAGACAAGACAAGACAAGACAAGACAAGACAAGACAAGACAAGACAAGACAAGACAAGACAAGACAAGACAAGACAAGACAAGACAAGACAAGACAAGACAAGACAAGACAAGACAAGACAAGACAAGACAAGACAAGACAAGACAAGACAAGACAAGACAAGACAAGACAAGACAAGACAAGACAAGACAAGACAAGACAAGACAAGACAAGACAAGACAAGACAAGACAAGACAAGACAAGACAAGACAAGACAAGACAAGACAAGACAAGACAAGACAAGACAAGACAAGACAAGACAAGACAAGACAAGACAAGACAAGACAAGACAAGACAAGACAAGACAAGACAAGACAAGGCAAGACAAGACAAGACAAGACAAACGGTGATATCCTTGTTATTCTTAAAAATACGAATTTCGAAAAATTGTTTTGTGCCGGTGAACTACTTAGTAAGACAAATATTTTCCCTAATTTTCGTGGCTGCAGCAATAGCTATTTGATCTGGTTGATAGTACTGGTTTAATCCAATTTTCGGCCTTTTTAACCGTATCGTCTGGGTGATGGTCCCATATTTATTCCTTCTTCCGCATTCGCTTCGCACTGCAGAGAGAGTAGCAAGACTAATTACGCAACGAGACTAACTCATCTTGCGCTGCACACAGAGAGAGTAGCGAGGCTAATTATGCATCGAGACCATCTACGGCGAGGGGCATGTCCCCCACCGCATTCTTCTTGCAAGTTATATAATTTTTTAGACCCTTTAATTTTCTAAAAGGGGCATGGTGCCGCCTATTTCCTCGCGAGACGTAATCCTCCTTATACCAGTAACATATATAGGAAATCTCATCTTCAAACCTCTAGTGGATCGTGAGATACGACCAATTGAAATTGCGGTTTGTATGGGCAGTGCCACGCCCCATTGTATATATATGTTTTAATGTAGCCAGGATAGATGCTCTACGGTCAGTACCACACAGAGAAACTTTCATTTCAATCATTGCATTTATTTGGCTCACATAACGATTTTTTTACAAACAAAGTAACTTTTCTTGTACGACCAACATGTGTACCAAATCTCGATTTCGTACCTATAATGGATTATAGGATATGGTCATTTCAAAATTCGAGTTGTATAGGGCGGTGCTTCGCCCATTTTAAACCCTTGCTGTCCGAATTTCCAAAAATCCCATCTTAGTACGCGTCTACGTCATAAAAGGAACCTCTATTCCAAATTTTAAGGTTCTATGTTTAACCGTTTGGGCTGGGGAGTGATCATTCAGTCAGCCAAACCATTTATATGTATATAGATGGTTCAACTTTCTGACGTTTTTTTTCTTATTTTGTAGTTTTCTCGAAAAGTTGAAATATTTTGAAATATTAAAAAATTTTGATTTTGGACAGTACTATAATGTTCTTTTAATGAAACTTTACTTAAAATGTCCTATTCAAAATAATGACTAATACAAAGTGCGTTACGAATACACACAATTTTCCACAGCAACTTGAAGTGTCTACGAAAATTTGTGAAATTCAGCGAAATTTCTTATGTGGCTAGTATATTCTTTTTTGTGAAATAAAGTAGACATATTGGGGTTATATAAACAACTTAATTCACATTTAAAATACTTTTACCTTTTATGCTACTTTAATCTAAATGTGAGTTGCGGACATACGCATTTTCTATGGATAACACAGAGCGACAAAAAAATCAATACCTGGGAAATGATACTATTTTGCCTGGTAGGTGCTGCTGAGCACTACAAGACATCCACCAACCACCAACATCTTGATTTACGGGTAAATAACCGGTTTTTCGAACTTTTACGTACTTATACGTCAGTAGCGCGGATAAATATGAACCGATTTTAAGTTTCTCAGCGGATTTGGAAAGAAGAGACTTCCAACGATATATATAGTTTGTTTTGTTAAAGTTCAACAAATTCATGATATGATTACAAAAGGTAAAAAATAAAGCAATTTTTGGAAATACCCATATATATAAAGGGTTATCCAATAAGAGTTGTTATTTTGGTATTTAAAGAAAAGTGCTATTTTTTGAAATAAATGATCGGATGTTTATTTCATAATAAATAATATTAATAATGGAAAACAACATCAGCCAAATGGCCACCACGAGCACGCTTACAGGACCATATCCTTTTCATGAAATGTTCCATAACCAAATTGCAAAGAAGCTGCCCTATGTCCTCGATAGCCTTACGAATTTTATCTTTGAGGTCTTGAATCGACGCTGGGCTGTTGGCGTAGACATTATCTTTCACGTGGCCTCAAAGGAAGAAGTCGCAAGGTGTTAAATCACAAGATCTCGGTGGCCAATTGTGATCACCTTTTCGAGAGATAACGCTGTCCGGAAACTTTTTCCGTAAAATATCAACGGTTTCGTTGCTTGTGTGGCACGTAGCGCCGTTGTTAAAAGTAAACATTGTCCAGATTAATACCATCCAACACCGACCATAACAAATCATTATTCATCTCTCGATAGCGCCATCCATTCACCGTAACTGTTGATCCAACCTCATTTTCGAAAAAGTAAGGTCCAATGACCCCGCCGGACTACAAACCGCACCAAACAGTCACACGTTGAGGATGGAGAGGCTTCTCAACAACAACTCTTGGGTTTTCCGAACCCTAGATTCGACAATTTTGCTTGTTGACGTAGCCACCGAGATGGAAATGGGCCTCATCAGTCAAGATGATTTTTCAATGGAAATCCGGATCATTTTTATGCATTTCAAGGACCCAATCAGCAAAGACACGACATTGTTGATGATCGGCCCGCTTGAGTTCTTGTGTTAACTGAACTTATTAAGCCTTATGACCCAAGTCTTTATGCAAAATACGGTGTAAGGACGTTTGTAAAATGCCCAATTCCAAAGAACAACGAGGAATGGACAAACATGGGTTTTCTTCAACACAGCAGCAACATTCTCAGTTGTTCTTGAGCGACGTGCACGTGTTTTATTCTTCACATCACTAACTTTTCCCAACAGCTCGAATTTTTCCACCAATTTCTGTAATGAGGTCCGACAAGGTGCTTCACGACGACCAAAAAATGCTTTAGTTTTGCAGACTGTGACTGCAAGATTTTCTTTGTAGTGCATTTTAGTAATTTCAATGCGTTGTTGAAGCGTGTATCGTTCCATTTTCAGTAATATAAAATCCTATATAAACTTTCTGGTACAATACGAAGTGTAAAGTTGTATGCATCGGTGAATACGACTTTTAGTAATGTCTTACCTGTAATCTTCAACTGCAAGTTAAAACTTGGTTTGACAGCCCTTATAATAACGATAGTCACATGCTTCTTCTGTGGCAGCCATCTGAAACAATATAAATATGTTAATACACAGGTGCTATACAAATGTTTAATAACATTAAATAGATTTAAATATGGCAAAAAAACATTGATGGAATTCTAACTCTTCAGAAGCACGATCCACTTCAGATATGTAGTCATTTGAGAAAAAGTTCGGTGTATCACAAAACTGACTTGCAATAACGCACACCGTAGACTTTCACACACTAAACAATTGCCAATCGAAATTTGTTGTCTTCTTTCCCCATTAGGCCCAATATTCCCACTATAAATGTTCCCTCAAACATTTTCTCGCGGAGAGAACGAACATAATTTTTCCAGAAGCGTATCTGTCTAGGCTATGGATGTAGTTTAGGTAAAATGATAATTTGGGTATTATTCTAAAGATTATTAATAAGAAATAATTTTTTTTTAATATTGCATAAAAAATTGTGAATACTTTAATTTAATGCAAAATAGAAAAAATAGAAGATTGATGAAAGTTTTATTGAAGCTCAAGGCGAGGTTTTGAAAGAAGTTATGGCATTGAATGATATTTTCAAAATGCCAGGCAGTTTATATAACTATTTTGGACTTAGCCACGAATCCTCATAAACAGATTTTGGTACGAAAATTGCGAAATGTTTATGAAGTCTTATGTACCAGAATCTTATAACCTGGGTCAACAAAAGTATGCAATGCATACTTGCATATGCAAATGCATATTACAGTCTTACCGGCATGTTTTGGGGGTTTATGCATATAAAAGCATATTTTGGCGTTTTCAGGTTTTATTGTTATTATTTTTTACTTTTCGTATATATTTTTCGCAATATACAAAACCTGTTTATTTCTTAAAGGTGAAAAGATAATCTCTATAATTTTTCGCAACTGGCGACGCCTATCTTTTGTTAAAGAATTAATTTTAATGGGTTAATAACTTCTACAAAGGCTGTATTTTTTAAAGTATGAGTTTCGGGTACTTACTGAACTAAGTACTGTTTTTGTGTTTATATTATCAAGAATTTCAATGAGTTCTACCTAGCATTGCGTTGCCACCAGTTCCATCCATTACTTGTTGGTATAGTTTGCAGAACTATCAAAGTACGTAAGGGAAAGTTGTGAATTAGTGAAACAGTGAGTAGGCTGAAGCAATGCGTTTAACTTTTCAAATATGACAAATTATACTACATGGACTTTCTAACTCCATCAAAAGCCATATAAATTTAAAAAATACCGTTTTTCACATATAAAACACAAAGCAAGTTTTGTCCTTTCCCTCACAAAACAGTTTCTCAAAATCACATATATTAAACAAGATTTCAATAGCGGAAATCAAGAAGAGACAAATTATGGTGAAGGCGTATACATGATATTTGATATACCTTAAAATATTAAGTACTCCATTGAATTCACTCATGTATTTATGTTTACAGTCGAGTAAATCAATAGTCTGAATCTTTTTTTTTTTTTTTTTGATGCAAAATCTTTTGTGCATTTTTTTTCGCTTTTAAAGGCATTTTTTGTGTGTTTTCGTGCTTATCTAATGCGCATACTTTTAGTTTTTCCGGGCATATTTGTGTTGGCCCTGCTTATACCTAAATTATAATTCTTTCTTTAGTGCATAGACTAGAAAAACTCCAGAAGTATTCACTATAAGAAAACATTCGAAAAACGTATTTCTTGTTTGTTTATGTTGAGAAAGCCATTGACAAATTGGCCGTAAGTAGTTTGACTGCTTCCATTATAAGTTTTTTGGTAATAAACTGTCAGATAATCCTTTTTATTTCATATGGAAAGAGTGTCAAAATGTCGCGCAGAAGAAAAGATACTAATGACAGTTTAGTTTACCTTAATATGGGCACTTTTTATTGCCTCTTTGGCCCTAGAGAAAACTAGAAAAGAACTATATGAAAAACAAAGATAAATGATAAATGCCGCCACTAATTAAAATTACCAAAAATTTGTTATTCCTGTTGGAGACCTTTTCCTACATTGAAGTTAAGGTGACTTGTTTTGTTGTTACTTAGAAAACTCCGTTATAATATTTTTTGTAAGACGCGTTAAAAATATAAATACACCACCCCACGTTTAAATGCGATTATTACAAGACAGCCGCCAGTCGGTCGTACAAACCTTATGACCTTTTGGCTTAATGATCGAACTCCGATCACGGAAAAAAGTGATAAAGGACGTGCTATTCCTTGTCTCTCACTTTTTCTACGTTAAGGTTCACTGCATAACATAGACAACACAACTTACGGGTCTTTATAAGTGAGTGTGTAATTGAATGTTTTTTGTCAATGTTGCTGCTGATATTTGAAGTCCATTTATTCATTAGATACATGACAGGTGCAAACTAAATGCATAATGTGAGAATGTTGCCGAGTTGATGCCATTGTTTTTTTGTATAGGTACTAACTATTTATTGTTAGATCGTAAACATTCCTTTTAATAGAATTTTCTTTTGAGCAACAACAAGCTGGTAACAAAGTTGTCACAAGGCGTCTTTCTCGACATTGGTGGTGTGTTAAACTAGTGGTGGTACGAATTGTTTAAAAGTAATTTATGAAGTTATATATGTGGCGTCATTATCTTTTATATTCTTTTTCTATCATTCCATACCCTTACACAATATGTACACTGGAAAAATTATCTTCGTAATATTAATGAAAAATTCTTCATAACAATTTCTACATTAATTTTATGAAATTTTTCGAACATTTTTCGTAATTATCTTATGAATTTACCAAATGGTGGTTGGTTCACGGTGATCTTGAACCAACTTTCAATCGAAGGTCATAGCACATCAATTTATTTTGTGGATTTGAGTTTTTTGGTTATCAATAGTGTGTACAACCAGTAAGAAATTTTCAGTCGGTAAACCCGACTTACGTTTACCTTCACCCTCAATAAAACATAACATTTTCTAGTATATTGATAATATTACTCGATTCCTAAAGTGGGCATGAGAGATACCAGAAGAAGCGTGACTAACTTCCAGATTTTTTTCTCCAAAGCTCTATCCTACTATAGCTTTACTTAATAAAGAATTTGCGTACGATCGCGTTGGATGTATTGATATTATTACTCCATCTCTGAAGTGGGCGGAGTGGCACATTTGTATGGGAGGTAGCAGATGTGGCGTGGGTAGATTTCCAATTTTTTTTTTCTAAAACTTTATCCTGCTTTACAGAATTTGGGTACGATCCCGTTGGGTGTATTGATATTATAACTCGATTTCTAAAGTGGGCGGAGTGATGTATTTGTATGGGAGGTGCCAGAAGGGGCGCGACCATGTGGCCCATTTGCAATACTGTATGTAGTTTTGGGAAAATATTAACTCGTGCAAAATTTCAAAACATTTAGGTGGCTTAAACGACTTAAAAAGTCATGAACCGAATTTGGTTCAAAGAAACCTAGGGTCTAAAGTGACTCCTTCTATGTGTAACACTTTTGGGTCGTGTGAGGGTATAAAAAGAGAGTTGCATCCTACGTAATTTACAATACTTGTTATGAAAGAATTTAAACTTAAGTTTCTATTACCTTATTATCACACATATTTCGTCAAAAAAAATAATAAAGCATAAAAAAATATTTTGGATTTATTTCGTCGCCCAGTAGTGCGTAAACGTTTTTGTAAAATTAATTTTGAAACTTGTGTACGGATAATCGTATTCTAATGAAAATGTACACGGTTAACACTGAGGTGTTTTACAGGTGATTTGGCAAAGGTGGCCTTTCAAAGTTGGTCATATCGGGTGTTATAAATTTATTTGCGCACAATGCGTATATCAAATCAAGTGAAGTCTACGAATAATTCAAAGAAATTTTCTCTACGAAATATGAATTTCAAGTCCGCGCAGATGGATTTCAAATATGAAGTTCACATTAGTTACTTAATTGTACTTAAAACATGTAGATTTTCGACAACAGCTTAAAAATAACAAAATTACATAAGAAAACACTTAACTCGTTAAAGTAAATTAAGTCGCTTTCTACTTGTAGATTCACAACAAACGGCACCTACTTGTTTAGTCAGCTGGTTGAGAATCTTTCACTCACCGATGAAAGAAGATGGAGATGATTAGAACGAAAATCGAACGCGTGTTCTAACTATCATGCCGCGGACGGCTAGCAATAAAAGCATGGATTTAAATATTACAAAAGTGTAGTCCAAATTACTTTTTTTCAAGTTTATAATAGTTTTCAATTATTAAATTGATGTCAGTTAATTTAAGCAATTCAGAAATTGATACAATTTCAATGAATTCGCCGTCTTGTGTTCTTTCTACCCAGTCTGAATTAATTGTCAAGTGATTTAAGTGCATTAAATCTACCAAGTAACCGCAACGTGTTAAAATACTATTTGCTTTTAGACAAGGTTGAGAAAACACAATTGTACGAAATTCTTAACTCACAAGTGGCACAAAAAAATATGGGAAATTTAGAAAGAACTAGAAATTCGGTTAATCCATGAAATAAGTGTCTCAAAATTTAATTTAATTTAAAACGGCCAAATTTAATTTTTATTTTATTTTTTTACATAAAATTCATTTTTTTAAGGCAACTGCAATGTAAGCATGTTGTTTAATACCTGGTAAGTTTTTAAATCAAATGTGTCACATATGTGAAGCAGATTTTCAATACAGAAACTGAATTTTTTGAAACATTTTTTTGACATAAATATTTGTGGTAGATTTGCGCGGACTATGAAAATATTTTAGACGTATGGTTTCTTAGAGGAATTTGCATAAAATTATCCGTAGACTTGGTTTTTGCTATACTCTTTGTTGATTTTATATTCACCCATAGACTCGATACCCTCTAATATACATATCTCTAAAAAACACAGTATAATATTACACAAACAAATAAAGTAAATATAAAAACAAATATGTATAGGGCAACACTGATATTTACTGTCTAGCAAATTGGCCTGCCAGTTGAGCTGCTACCCTGCAAATAATACTGGACTACCTGATCCATTGCAGTAATGCAGTCATGGACCATGTCATTGTCAAACAAGATTTTCTAGTTAAGTCAAGTAACGACAAGTGTTCGAGTTTTATCGTTTGCATATTAAGTTGTTGTTTTTTGCAGGCGTTTGTTTTTTTGTAGTGGTTTCTCTGACACGAATTTGTGCACCATAGAGTAATGATGTGGAGTAGTTTTGAGACTACTCTGATGAAATGCAAAGCAGGGTTATATGGTCCAGCCCTAGGACATCGTAATGTTAAATGGGTTAGGTTATTCCGTGCATTTGGGTTATTTTTGGACTAGTCCTCGACTATAATTTACACGCGTGTATGGAGTAGTCGTATTATTTGTAGGGTAGTCAACGATGGTGTTTGTATTTGTGAACAAAATTAAAAATTATTGGGTTTTTCAAACCCGATGAGTTATTGTTTGAAACAAATAATTAACTAATGAATTCGCATCAACTGCTGAAACGACTACCTACCATTGTTTTGAAAATGATTTGCTGAAAATTATTACTATGCATTTGTAAATTAATTTTTTTTTGAATTTTGTTATTGGAATGGTGTGTAAATAGAAGTTTTTTTTTTATCAAAATAAGAATACATCCAAAATCATGGTTATTTAAAACTCACAGTTATTATCCACTAAACAATTACAGTTGTAATAAAGCCGTGTAAATCCGTTAGCATTGACTATAGTTATGGTAGTCGAAATAAATGCTTTTCAATTGATTTCATATTATTGTAACGAAACTGTCAATCAATTGGTTTATATAATGATATTGTCTCATGTATGAAATATATAAAACAAAAACCCAATTAAAACAGTTGCTATTGGGAACGTTAAAATCAAGCTTGACTGTATAATTGAGAGTGGACCGAAGTGATCCATTTTCGAAAATGTAGCTTTAAGAAGCTGTAAAACCAATCCTAAACGGTTAATTTTTGGGTGGGCTTATTTAAAACAGGGTCAAATTTCAAAGGCATTGAACCCTGTTCAAACCAAATCACAGTGGACCGATTCGAGGACAAAAGTCCGATATTGCAATAGTTTCTAAATTAAAATTTTCTTCTACACATTATTTCATTATCGAATTCCTATTAATATTATAAATGTGAATGTCTGTATGTTTGTTTGTTTATTTGTTGTTGCTAGGGAGATAAAATTTGATACACATAGTACTCGGCAATACGAATATGAATATGCAGACGAAATTTTAATTTTGGATCAGTGGGCGGAGTTTGCGTGGCCAAACATATTTTAGAGCTAGGGAGATACAATTTTATACATGAATAGTGCTCGGCAACAGGAATGGAATTTGAATTTTTAATCAGTGGGCGGAGGTTGTGTAGCAAAACTTTATCTTAACCCTAGAGAAATATAATATCTTGTGCACAGATAGTACTCGGCTACACGAATATGGCAATGCAGACGAAATTTTGATTTTGGAAAAGTGGGCTAAGTGGGCGTGACTTAACTGTACTTACTTACTCCCCGAGAGATACAATTTGATACACAAATAGTTCTCGACAATACGAATATGAATATGCGACATTTCAATTTTGGATCATTGGGAGAAAGGGGCGTGACAAAACTGTATTTTATTCCTAGAAATAGTAATCGACAGAACGAATAAAAATATGCAAACGAAAATAAAATTTTGAATCAGTAGGCGTGGCAAAACTGTATTTTAGCCCTAGAGAGCTACAATTTGATACACAGACAACATGAATATGTAGACTAGATAGGGCCGCTCTATATGGCGGGAAAAATGTTTATGTTTTTCCCCCCAGTTTGTCTGAAGACAATTTGAGGACCTCAGTTTTAGTTTTTATCGGTGTCTAGGGTGACCTATTGATTTTAAAATCATCTATAACTTTTTTGCTTATGCATAAAAGTATATACTTTATACTTTCATATACTTATACATATATACTTTTTCACGTTTTTTTGTGATCTATACGAATTTTATTATAAATAGGTATAATTAGGGTATAGTACTCAACAACACGAACGTGAATATGGAGACGATATTTTAAATTTAAATTATTGGGGGGAAGGGGGACCGTTATTCTCAATCAGTGGCCGAAGAGGTGGCAAAACTGTATTTTAGTCCTAGAGCGGTAATATTTGATATACAGATAATATTCGAAACCAAAAAGTACAATTTATTTTATCAAAAAGTAAATTTATTGTGGCAAAAAGTACAATTTATCAAAAAATAAATTTATTGTTATAAAAAGTACAGTTTACTGTAATAAAAAGTAATTTTTTTGTAATAAAAAGTACATTAATTGTACCAAAAAGTGTTTTTATTGCACAAAAAAGTATATTTATTGTCCCAAAAGGAACATTTTTGGTATAAAAAACGGCTAAGACGATTTTAAATTTTTATTTTCTTCAGTTGTTTGTAATTGGCAGGATAAGGAAAGAAAGAAAATTTTAGGAAAGTCGAAAAAGTCAGGCAATTAGAAATATCGAAAATTGATTTTTTGTATGGAAGTGTGCAGTTGCTACCGAATAGCTTTTCAAAAGGCAAAATGGAAAATTCTTAGTGAAAAACTCGGAAAATTCCGGAAAAACGCAAGAAAAAGGATTTTTATCGACAAAATTTTGCTGTTTTCATATGAATTAATAATAATTATGAAAATCATTCCGCTGTATAATTTACAGACGAAGGTGGGATCGATCACAATAACATTGCGGAATCTGAATCAACAGAAATTGTACAATGGTTGTCCGTTAAAAAACTGATAAATAACGTTATTCAACCAACGAACATTATGGCAAATTCAAAGGAGGGGCGACTCGAAATTCGCCGAATCAGCTTGTTATAACTATATTTTATGGTTGTTGAATTTTTTAGTTATTAGTAGAAACATGCTCTTCAATATCATATATTGGATCCGCAATTTTGAATATCTTAAAATTAAGATCAGATTTTCACTCTTTACATTTCTTCAAACTCGTCACTATAAACATCATTGAAATAACCGTCAACGTGTTGAATTTACAAAAACAAAAAAAAATAATTACTTACTTTAGTGGCCCATTACAACTTACGAATGTGGTTCATTAATTATAGCCCTGAAGTATAAAAGAATTCCACATGCTTCGGTCATCTGCGTGCGATCTCCAGTTAGTCCTATCTGATAGTGGCACATCGCCTACCAGTTGGTCCTTCCACCAAAGTTTTTATCTCCTTGCGCCGCCCTTTAAGCTCGCCATCAAACACCTTTTTCGCTGGAGCATTTACATCCATCCTGGCAACATGTCCCAGCCATCCCAGCCGGGATACCACCAGCTGAAGCTGCTTTGTTATTTTAAGGCTCTGGCTCGGAGGACAGTTAATATTATCGTCATGGATTCTGGAGTGGTGTCCATATCCAGTAGATTTCTCAAATGTTCTCTCCATATCGTCAGAGCGTTATTCGGATCCGTCACTATCTGGCCATAGCAGGCCTTGCAGGAGGACAACCCTGTTTCACGCATTCTTTCCTTAACTCTCTGGTAGAATCTGCAAGCTTCCCCTCTATTTTGGAGCAACTCTGTGCACCCATCCTGTCTCTTCTTTAGCTCCCTCTTTTTCCGTCTAAAAAGACTAGTAGCTTCTCGCCTCTTCTCCCTGTGCCGTTAACGAACAGCTTTCGTTACCACTGGCTGCAGTTTCGCCCTTATGCAGCATACGTGTCTCTCGTTGCATTTCGACCTTCATCATCGAACCAGGCATATTCTTGAGACGAACTTGAGTACCCAAGTACGCTTCTCTTAGTCCGTTCTATGAAGTCGACTATATATTACCACTGCGAGGTAATATTATCTGGGTGTGGATAATTCCGTAGCAGGTGAGGTAGGTGGTTGGAGTAGGCGTCCGCTACCTATGTGGTTCGTAGTTTACCGATCTCCAGCTTTCGTTGTGTGGTTACGTACGTTTTTCGCCATGCTATGGTAATGATCGGAGTCGATGTTCGCACCCCTGATCACTCGTACGTCCAGAAATAAAATCAATTGTCTTGTCTTGTCTTGTCTTGTCTTGTCTTGTCTTGTCTTGTCTTGTCTTGTCTTGTCTTGTCTTGTCTTGTCTTGTCTTGTCTTGTCTTGTCTTGTCTTGTCTTGTCTTGTCTTGTCTTGTCTTGTCTTGTCTTGTCTTGTCTTGTCTTGTCTTGTCTTGTCTTGTCTTGTCTTGTCTTGTCTTGTCTTGTCTTGTCTTGTCTTGTCTTGTCTTGTCTTGTCTTGTCTTGTCTTGTCTTGTCTTGTCTTGTCTTGTCTTGTCTTGTCTTGTCTTGTCTTGTCTTGTCTTGTCTTGTCTTGTCTTGTCTTGTCTTGTCTTGTCTTGTCTTGTCTTGTCTTGTCTTGTCTTGTCTTGTCTTGTCTTGTCTTGTCTTGTCTTGTCTTGTCTTGTCTTGTCTTGTCTTGTCTTGTCTTGTCTTGTCTTGTCTTGTCTTGTCTTGTCTTGTCTTGTCTTGTCTTGTCTTGTCTTGTCTTGTCTTGTCTTGTCTTGTCTTGTCTTGTCTTGTCTTGTCTTGTCTTGTCTTGTCTTGTCTTGTCTTGTCTTGTCTTGTCTTGTCTTGTCTTGTCTTGTCTTGTCTTGTCTTGTCTTGTCTTGTCTTGTCTTGTCTTGTCTTGTCTTGTCTTGTCTTGTCTTGTCTTGTCTTGTCTTGTCTTGTCTTGTCTTGTCTTGTCTTGTCTTGTCTTGTCTTGTCTTGTCTTGTCTTGTCTTGTCTTGTCTTGTCTTGTCTTGTCTTGTCTTGTCTTGTCTTGTCTTGTCTTGTCTTGTCTTGTCTTGTCTTGTCTTGTCTTGTCTTGTCTTGTCTTGTCTTGTCTTGTCTTGTCTTGTCTTGTCTTGTCTTGTCTTGTCTTGTCTTGTCTTGTCTTGTCTTGTCTTGTCTTGTCTTGTCTTGTCTTGTCTTGTCTTGTCTTGTCTTGTCTTGTCTTGTCTTGTCTTGTCTTGTCTTGTCTTGTCTTGTCTTGTCTTGTCTTGTCTTGTCTTGTCTTGTCTTGTCTTGTCTTGTCTTGTCTTGTCTTGTCTTGTCTTGTCTTGTCTTGTCTTGTCTTGTCTTGTCTTGTCTTGTCTTGTCTTGTCTTGTCTTGTCTTGTCTTGTCTTGTCTTGTCTTGTCTTGTCTTGTCTTGTCTTGTCTTGTCTTGTCTTGTCTTGTCTTGTCTTGTCTTGTCTTGTCTTGTCTTGTCTTGTCTTGTCTTGTCTTGTCTTGTCTTGTCTTGTCTTGTCTTGTCTTGTCTTGTCTTGTCTTGTCTTGTCTTGTCTTGTCTTGTCTTGTCTTGTCTTGTCTTGTCTTGTCTTGTCTTGTCTTGTCTTGTCTTGTCTTGTCTTGTCTTGTCTTGTCTTGTCTTGTCTTGTCTTGTCTTATCTTGTCTTGTCTTGTCTTGTCTTGTCTTGTCTTGTCTTTATTAATAAGCAATGGGTCATGTATATTTCACAATGTATAGATTATACCCATGGTAATGACTGCACGGTAATGATGGAAACGTAAATATTCTTGGATTTAAATGTGGAAATCTTAAAAATTTGTTATAAGATATAATATAACCTAATGAAGACTTAAACCAGTAAGAAAGTTTCAGTCGGGCGACCCGACTTACATATACCATCACCCTCAGTAAAATAAAAAAAATTGCTATTATATTGATATTATTACTCGATTTCTAAAGTGGGTGGAGTGGTAAATTTGTATGGGAGGTACTAGAATTGGCGTGTCTAGACTTCTAGGTTTATCCTTCAAAACTTTATCCTGTTATAGCTTCACTAAATACAGAGTTTGGGCACGATAGCGTTGGATGTATTGATATTATTACTCCATCTCTGAAGTGGGCGGAAAGGTACATTTGTATGGGAGGTCCCATAAGGGGCGCCGCTAGACTTCCAGTTTTTTCTTCAAAACTTTATCCTGTTATAACTTAATAAGATACAGAATTGGGGCACGATCGTGTCGAGTATATTGATATTATTACTCCATCTCTAAAGTGGGCGGCGTGGTACATTTGTATGGGAAGTACCAGAAGGGGCGTGTCTAGACATCCAGATCTTTTCTCCAAAACTTTATCCTGTTATAGCTTTACTAAATACAGAATTTGGGCACGATCGTGTCAAGTGTATTGATATTATTATTCCATCTCTAAAGTGGGCGGAAAGGTACATTTGTATGGGAGGTACCAGAATGGGCGTGTCTAGACTTCCAGATTTTTTCTCCAAAACTTTATCCTGCTTGAACTCTACTAAATACAGAATTTGGTCTCGACCGCGGTAGTTCTAATAATAATATTAATCGATTTCTAAAGTGGGCGGTACCAGATGTGTGTGGGAGGTACCAGATAGGGCGTTGGTAGACTTCAGTTTTTTTCTCAAAACTGTATCCTGCTATAGCTTTACTAAATCAAGAATTAGGGTACGAGCGCGATGTTTTTATTGATATTATTACTCCATATCTAAAGTGGGCGGAAAGGTGAATTTGTATGGGAGGTACCAGAAGGGGCATGGCTAGACTTCCAATTTTTTTTCCAAAACTTTATCCTGTAATAGCTTTACTAAGTACAGAATTTGGGTACGATCCCGTTGGGTGTATTGATATTATAACTCGATTTCTAAAGTGGGCGGAATGATTTGGAGGTACCAGACGGGGCGGAGCCATGTAGCCCATTTGTAATACCGTAAGTAGTTTTGGGAAAATATTAGCTCGTGCAAAATTTGAAGACATTTGGTTGCGTCTTTCGAAAGTTATCGTGCGAACCAGCCGGACAGCCACCAGACAGACAGACGGACATGGCTCAAATGACTTAAAAAGTCATGAATCGAATTTGGTTCTAAGAAACCTAGGGTCTGAAGTGACTCCTTCTATGTGTTACACTTTTGGGTCGTATCAAATGATATATACCATCATCCCTAAGGGTGATGGTATAAAAATGAACAAATTAATACCACAAATTTGGAAATTTTAATATAAATAAAGGAAAAATATACTTACCACGGGAATGATGACATTTTAGGAACATGCGCAAAAAACACTAAACACTTCAACAGCTCTCAAACAACTGACTACATTTTTCACTTCTGCCAATTATCTTTAAAACTAACAGAATTGTCGTTACATTAATAATTAACACCTAACCGAAAAACCGGTTTAAAACATTTTTTCTTAATAAACAAATTGGCCCACGGGAATGACGAAAAAATTGGCCACTTTCTAATTTGAAATTCTAACTATTGATGTCTTTATTCTTCTCTGCCAGTAACATACGGCCCGTAAATTAATCCAATCAAATCTGTTCCAACGATCTGAACTGGCAAAAATTTGCAGGAAACGATATCAACCCGTCGAAACATCAACCCGAATTTGGCCATTGCCAAGCGCTAGCAGTTGTTTCGGGAATTCAGAAGAAGATGGGAGGTTCTGGAATGAGCCCCTAATTTTTTGGTCAATTACAACTTCTTGACATTGACGACGATTTCAAGTTTCAACGTTTTCAAGTTTCAATGTCTTGGCACTCGGAGCATCGAGAAAGTAAATGCCTCCAGTTTCATCGTGAATCATACACGTTCTTGTACTCGGTATTTAACAGCGGCACATTTGTTCGAACTCTTCCGGTCAGCTCATCTAGATTATAGTCTTGTTTCCGGTAAAATTCGCGATCGAATGCATCTTGCATCGAACGATTTGACGCTGGCATTCCCAAATTTTTTTTGGACTTTTCCAGAATTTGCCGAGTTTTTCCCTAAGAATTTCTATTTTTTCATTCGAAAAGCCATTCCGTAACAACTGCACACAAAATTCCATACAAAAAACGAATTTTCGATTTTTCTAATTTTCCGACTTTTTCGAAGGATTTTCCCAACATTATCTTGCATAAAACCCTCATACCAATTACGAACAATTGAATAAAAATTGAGCAAAATGGGCCAGCCGTTCGCTCTTGATGAATAACTACACACTGTTTACACCGTTTTTATACATACATACAGATTTCACAATAAACCGAATTTTTCCAAGCAGCACAAAAAAATGTCCACCTTTACGTCGTCTACAATCATCAAATCACGCGATACAATGAAAAATTTCGTTGAAAAAATCCAAAATATTCGAGTTTTTTCCAGAATTTTCCGAGTTTTCCACCGAGAATTTGTCTATGTTTCCATTCGGAAAGTAATTTCGGAATAATTATCCGAAATTGTTATCAAATCATACGATAATATGCTAAATTTCGTCGAACAACAAATTCAAACTTTTTGAATTTTTCCGGAATTTTCCGCATTTTTCAACAAAAATTTTTCCGACTTTTCCGGAAGATTTTCCCAAAATTTTCTTTCACATAAACCTGCTCCTGGCAATAACGAACAACTGAAAAAAGTTTGAATATAATCGGCCCAGCCGTTCTCAATTGATGAATTACTATACATTTTTGCCACCATTTTTATATATATAGATTTTGAAATATTAATGAAAATCTGTGATTTCTGAACACAAATCGAGCCATAGTAATGGCTCTTTGCAGCGTGCGACCAAATTTCTTTATAAAAATGTGTAGAATATTTTATTTTGATTTCCGTGCCTCGTTAAAGGAAATTTTGTTTTATTTATTCCTGTTCTCAGAATTTAAATTTTTCAATATTTTCAATACTAAATGCTTCGGGTCACAGAATGTAGTCATTTCGTGATATCGACCCAAATATGTTATTAAAAATTCAAAAATGTGACCAAATCTTTAATACAAATTTGCAGTATGTTTAATCATTAATAAAAATAAGATAAGCTTTGGACATTTTAATTTAATACCATTTAAGTATTCGTCTTTACTAATACAAGTGAAAAAAATGTGTCCAACTGTTTTTTTCGATCGCGGTGGACCTTTCTGTGGAAATACCCATGTGTAAAATTGTTGTTTTTGGAGATAGCACAGTCCTCATGAGACTTTTTTAGACTCTATTCCATTCGAAAAAAATCACTGTTTGGTGCGGCGAATGCTTTATTGGCCCATTTATCATTTAATCCGAAACCGGTGCCAAATTAAAATGAAAAGCGATCGCAACTGACATATGATTAGTGATTATTTTTATTCCTCATGTCATTTGAAATCATTCGGAGGAAATATGGTTCCAACTTTGTTTATTGACCGATTAATCTAAAATATTGACTACCATGTGATTTTACACCTTTTTCATAACGAAAAAAGTGTTGGTAAAAGCCTATAACACATCTAACACTTTTATGCGATCTTATAATTAATTAACTTTTAGCATTATATTCATTTATTACCCACACATGGTCACTATTTCAATATAATGTACATGCATTATGTTGTTAACCTTTGCTTGCACCATTTTCAATATTCACTTTTGATTGAAAATTACAATTACCATTGTTACCATTGTTTATGCTGCTGATCCACGATCTATTGGTGCTCGCATAATGCAAATTTACATAGTAATAGAGGTATGGGTTTTTGAAGTAATTTTACTTTAGCTTTAAAGAATTTACAATTAAAATTTAATATGTTATACGGTGCTTAATACGTGTTGATCCAAACAATAAGCGGATTTTGAACATATCGATATGTCCTCAATACCAACTGTATGCTTAAAAGTTTATTATTCATCTGTTTACTATTGGACAACTGTATCTTAACTTTGTAAAATTTAATAAATGAAAGTTTAAAATGTGAGAATAAAATGTTATGATTATGCTTTCCTGTAATTGAATACAACATTTCTATACACCAGCCAATGATGCAAAATGTAAACAAACTTTTTTTACTTATACATTATATACATATTTGGATATCGCAGTAGTGTTATATACATTGCAATAAATTCGAACCGAAATTAGCTGCCGCATAGTGCAGTGTCTTAAAACGGGTTATTTCTCAAATGCCATTAAATCTTTTGTACCACCAGGTGCAACAATCGATGTCCAAATTGTAGCTAACAAACTTATAAAAACATTCAGGCGGTCAAATGTTAACGTGCTTAATGAACCGAAAACAAATTGCGCAGAGCACAGGTATGCTATTTCTTTAATACGTTAATACGGTCGTATTCAAAACCATGTTCGGAGGCAACTAATTACGATCCTTCTGACCTCATGGTAAATTAATGTCCTAACTGGCGGCGCCGCAACTTACATCAAAGATAATGACACGAGTAAGGATAAAGGTCAGCTGTTATAAAATGTTTTAAAAAGGACTAAACACATCCACAACAAAGCAATCTTTTAAAAATGTAAATTAACTTAACAACAACGAACATTCTGTAGTGTTACCTAAGGGATGTTGTAGGGTTTTCTTACGCATTTGGCTTCTTGGCGTTTTGTTACAAAGGGCATTCCCCTATAGAGTAAGATATATAAACGGCAAAAAATACAATATGAGTGATACATTGATAAGATCTAGTGTTAGATTATCGGGGTAAGCGCTGTAGCAGGACATCGACATTGCTAAACATTTTCCACTGTCAGTCAACCGTCCAGCCTTTCACGCGCCGCTTAACTATAAGTTTGTCATTGCGTGGTACAAGGGGTGTTTTAAGGGGTTGGCAGATAGTTACAAATGAAAATAGATAATGACACAATACTTCTTGTTGGGTTTGCGTATACATATTTATATATCTGGGTGAAGATATTTTTGTCATTAATTAAGAATACATCACTCTTAACATTCCCTTCATCTGTTCTTGTTGTACTTTTTTCCTTAAACTAGTTCCAAATTTTTACTAAAAATAAAATAAATTGGTAACAATATTAGTAAATCATTTTCAAAAATATTGTAGGTAAATACCAAAATAAATTGACCCAAAAACATAAATAGTTTTGGAAAAAAGATTTTAACATTCTTAAAACGTCAAAATTTTCTAAACCCATCTTGAAATGTGCACATCTTGTAAAGAAAAGCATGTGCAATATTTAAATTTAAAACTAAGAAAATCAAAAATAATTTTCCAGGATATTCAAGGACGAAGGACATTTTCCTATATTTGATATCTTTGAACCACAAGGACCATTCATTTTAAGCTTTCATTCCTAAAGAGCAGGCGGAAACATATCAGGTGATATGTTATCTTATTCCAATGTCGCGTTTAAAAGTTATTCCAACATGAAATCTGCTATCTTTTCCCAAAAATGTTGCAGATGACCAACTATAGACAGCTATAAAACATGAACCGTGAACTGTTTCCACCTACAACAAGCGGTATTATAGCGGTAGCAACGACGAGAATATAAGCGCCTAATTTTATAAAAATAGGAAGACATCAAAATCCAGACTGGGTCGAAAAAGTTTGGAATTAATTATGTATGAACACAAATGCCCATATTATATTCAGTACAACCAAATAAATATGTAGTAATGTTTGTTTTGGATAGATAACACTATTGAAATGTTAAAAGATTGTTAAATTCATTCTAATCTGACGTTTGGATGGTATTTTCTAGGTTCTTCAGGGATTTTTAATAGTCTGGCAATAAATATAAATAAACAAAAGGATAATCTAAATATTATAAAACAAAAATAAAATTTAATTTATTCTTTTGGTTACATTTAAAAACACTATCATTTAAAGACAATATTATTACTAATCTATGGCTATTGCAATTAGTATGTTAGTTGACGTTGTATAATCTTTTTTATCTCTTTTTTATTTTTTATCTCTAAAGTGAATTTCTTGTATTCATTTTTTTCTCCTTCTAGTACTCTTAATCATTAAAGCTTTCTAGATCACTGACTCGAAATTTTGTCTTTAGTTATTACGTTTGTCCCTGTAAAAATAGTTAACGTTACCACATCCTATTAATATTATAAATGTGAATGTCTGTCTGTTTGTTTGTTGCTCAATCACGCCTAAACGGCTGAACCGATTTCAATGAAATTTGGAAGACAGTTAGTGTACTATATGGAAATTAGTATAGGCTATATATTTAGTAATTTTTTATCCTATGGGCGGAGTGGGCGTGGCAAAACATATTTTTTGAGCTAGGGTGATGAAATTTGATACACAGATAGTACTCGGCAACACGAATATGAATATGAGGACGAAATTTTAATTTTGAACCAGTGGGCGGAGTGGGCATGGCAAAACATATTTTTAGAGCTAGGGAGATAAAATTTGATACACAGATAGTACTCGGCAACACGAATATGAATATGCAGACGAAAATTTAATTTTGAACCCAGTGGGCGGAGTGGGCGTGGCAAAACAATTTTTAGAGCTAGAGACATGAAATTTGATATCCAGATAGTACTCAACAACGCGAATATGAAGATTCAGACGAAATTTTATTTTTGGATCCGATGGGCATAGTGGGCGTGGCAAAACATATTTTTAGAGCTGTAGAGATAAAATTTGATACACAGATAGTGCTCGGCAACATGAATATGAATATCCAGACAGAATTTTAATTTTGGGTCAATAGGCGGAGGGGGTGTGGAAAAACTGCATTTTAGCCCTAGAGAAATCAAACTTGGTACATAGATAATACTCGGCTACACGAATATTTTAGCTCCACAGAAATAAAATTCGGTATACAAATAGTAGTCGACAATACGAATATGAATATACAGACGGAATTTAAATATTCGATCAGTGAGCGAGTGGGCGAAGGGGGCGTGGCAAAACAGTATTTAAGTCCTCGAGAGGTAAAATTTAATACACAGATAGCATTCGACAACACGAATATAAATATGCAAGCAAATTTTGAATTTTGGGTCAGTAGGAGGAGTGGACGTGGCAAAACTGTATTTAAGCCCTAGAGAGATAAAATTTAGCACCCAGAGTACACTACAACACGAATATGAATATGTAGACGATATTTTAATTTTCCATTATTGTGGGAAGGGGGCGTGACAAAACTGTATTTTAGTCCTAGAGACATAAAATGAAATATACAGGTAGTATTCGACTACACGCATATAAATAAACAAACGAAATTAATATTTTGGATCGGTGGACGGAGAGGGAGTGGAAAACTGTATTTTATTCCTAGAGACACCTAGATAGTACACGACAACCCGAATATGAATATGTAGATGGCATTTTGGACCAGTGGGCGGAGGGAGCGTGACAAAACTGTTTTAGCCCTAGAGCGATAATATTTGATATACAGATAATAAAAATTTATTTAGTGTACTAAAAGTACATTTATTGTACCAAAAAGTACAATTTAGTGTACCAAAAAGTACAATTTAGTGTACCAAAAAGTGCTTTTATTGTACAAAAAAGTACAATTATTGTTAAAAAAAACATTTAAGGTATCAAAGAGTACTTTATTGGTACCAAAAAGTAGATTTTATTGTATTTAAAGATACTTTTATTGTGCACAAAAAGAAGAATTAATTGTATCACAGAGTACCTTAATTGTACCAAAAAATACTTTAAATTTACTAATAATTTCTATTATTGCTCCAAAAAGTTTTTTAATTGTGGCAAAAATTATGTTTACTGTATCAAAAAGTACTTTTATTTCTGTCAAAAAGTACTGTTATTGAAGCAAAGAGCAAGAATTGAAGAATTGTGTCAGTCAATCTTATGGATTATTTACACTGCGTCAATTTATTTTGTCAAAAATTTTGGCAATATGTCGTCAGAAAAAGTTTGTCGAAAAAATTTAAAGGGAAATACTGACAATGATATCAGTACTATAAATGAGCCATGAATATATACATGTTTTTAGGGCTGTATTAGGTAATATTTGTATACAGATAGTAATTGGTGCTATAGATATGAATTTGCTGACGTATGTTTTAATATAGGTTACGGGGACGTTGTTAGATTGATCAGGTTAAGGAGTAACTTGAGATAACGAATAGTTTACAGAGCGTACAAGAACGATGCTTAAGCTCAACCCTTTAAGTAAGCATGCCAAACATATTATAGGTATTTGACAATTAAGCAATAGCGAAGCATTGCCGGGTCCACTAGTTTCATATATATCTTAAGAGTATTTTTGATCAGAGGCATCTCATTATTATTTTATAACATCCCAATCCTAATATATTACCACTAAAACAAGAATTTAATCATCGATTTAATCCAAATATATTACGCAAAAGGGGACCGGCCGTGGCATAGTGGTTAGAACACGCGACTACCATGCGGGAGATCACAGGTTCAACTCCTGGCTCCAGTCATCTTAAAAAGAAAGAAAAAAAAATTAAATTTTATTTTCATAGGGCTCCCTTCGAATGTTGTCGACAGCAACTTTGCAGTATTAATGTCGAGTTAATCGGCGTGTCAAGTAAGAGCTTCTCAAACAGTGACGTTTGCATTCGTCGATAAACAAGTAGATGCCGTTAGTTGTGTCATTCATGGGGTGTAAAGGGAAATTAAGTTTTTTTTTTATATTACGCAAAAGATCTCTTAAGATTGTAATATCATCTTGTATGGCATATATTTGGCAGTGCAGAAGTTATCTGTCATCGTCTATCGCCCAGAATTATTTTTGTTATTTCCACATACATCGCCGCAATATTTGCGGCCTAATTCATAAACAATTTCTAAAGTGGATATGAAGCGTCCCTCTAAAACTGGGCACAAGTTCGTAGATGGTGAAACCACTACTTACTATGGGACCAACTATCATTACTTTACAAACCCTAAGCAATGCATTTCATCATTTCGATTTTCGTATGAAATGTCCGCGCATAGGATCAATCGCCATCACATCGTTTACCGCGAACTAGTTAAATGGGTCCCCATGAAAAGGATACTTACATAGGTGCCCAGAAAAACGAAGTTTCCCTTTACACCTCATTCATGGATTTGTTTTCTAGATTCGCCTACCTGTTTACTTTTACTAGGCATGTGAATTTTGAACTGTACTGTGAAGTTGCTTTTGACAACTTCGAGGGAGCGATGGAGAACCAAACAATGGATCTCACGTATGAATGCAGCGTGTTCAAACCATCACACCACCGTTGACAGTACCCATGTAGGGAGTAGTGGGGTAGGTAGTTCAAGCATGGCCAATCGACATCTCCAGAACTGCAGGGATATTTAGCTATAGTATTATTTAGCTCTAAAAATTCGTTAATAAGAAATTGTATTCATAAACCTTTGTTATCAGTCCTTTAGCTTTATGTGTTCCGGTAGCAACATCGACCTTTTTGGTCAATAAAAATGAGTGATTTTGATTTCCTGGCATCCCGGTCGAATCCAAATTATTTTCACATATTCTGGATATCGAAAATATTTGTTTACTTTTAACAGACGCCAATCGTATAGAAACAAGGCTTTAAATCTATTACTATTATTTCTTGCTGCAACCCTTAAACTTTTTACGGCCATTTTGAATAATCGAATATTAATCCTTCAATTCGTTTGAGAGGAATTTTATACATTACTTTCCTAAGGGGAGTACGGATTAAAGAAACTACGTTGCACACAATTTTATCTACAACACCTGATATTAAAAGGTTTATATTGTAAAGACTTAATAGGATTGATTTTGGTACTTTTTATCTAGATGTATTAGAGATTCCCATAAAAGCATATTTGTCGTTATTGCTTTAATTGTAAATCCTTCAGCAGTGGCAAACTTTTAAACTATAAAGCACGAATCTTTAATTTTTCCTGAAAACATATAATTTTTACAAGTAGGTTATCATCTGTTTTCTCTAGCGATTTATGGTTTATATTTTTAAAATCGTATATGAACAAAGTTTTACAACAGCTTAAAGTTTTAGTACACAAGATTCAACGTACGGTATTAGGAAACATTTTCTTAAATTATGTCCATAGGTTGGAATTTTTCTCCATCAAAGAAAGCTCATAAATAATTATATTTGAAATCGAAATACGGAAAACGATAGTGATGGTCAAGAACATCGTCACCAATTGGTTATTATATGGTCAACATTTGGTACACTAAGTAATATAAGGTTTTAGTGGATTTAAATTTTTTAAAAATGTCTGACTCTTTCAATAAGTCAAATAAAATCCCGGGATATCCCGGTCGTATCCCCTGGATTTCAAGACAAAAAACTGGGGACAACAAGCTTTATAATCGGATACGAAACATTTATTTGCACTTATAATAACTATAGAATATTATTGTAGCACAATTTTAAAGACAACGATTAACATGATGGTAAGAAATAGTTTCAAGTACAAAACTACAGAATAAATTGTATTTTTTTCTCTCATATTGAAATAATAATCGGATACCGATTACATTTTATCCTTGTTTTGATTGTTTATACATCACGGTTATTATTTAATTATTTACAAATAATTTTTGAAGAATTTTGGAGGTATACATATTTTTTAAAATGGAATTGATGAATGAATATTTAGATTCTTTTCTATGTGCGTAATGATTACGAAGACAATTTCCTACGCAATGAATACATGCAACGAGGCTTTCTCATAGGATAAATACCGAAAAACTTAAAATGACTTCAACATACCGCAGCTTCCCCAAATTTCGTGTCATTTCGTGAATGGCGGTAATGTCAGCCCTGAACTTCTGGAAGACATGGACTTTATAAAGATTGCGGGGGTTGTCAATATTTGGGGGTTCCGTTCGTTTAATTTTCGTTGTGGTTTCTTAGCTAGTAACCTGAAGGCACAGGCCAACATGTAGAGGTTGTGAGACGGCTTGAGGTGCTAGTTCAACGTTGCATATCAACGGCAACCTTTTTATACCTTCACCCTTAGGGATGAGGATATATATCATTTGATACGAGAAAAAAGGAAAGGAGACCCCAAGTATCTTAAGACCACATTCGTTTCTGATCTTTTTAAGACAATTGAGCTATGGTCGTCTATCTGGCTGGCTGGTGAGCAGGATAACTTGAGAAAACCTTAACTGGTCGGTATGAAATTTTACCAGTATTAATATTTTTCAAAACATAGTAATGGGATTTTAAATGGGCAGTATAGCCCCACCCCTTCTTATACCTCCCATACCAAATAACCAAACAACCAACTGGAGGATATTTGAATTTGGCAGTTTAATTATCTTGTAATAAATAACAAACAGTAAGAAAGCTGAAACCTTTGCCACACCCCTTCTGGTACGTTCCATACAAATGACCTTATTTGCCTTCATAGTTTTACATACATATCTTTTTTGCAAGTAGACTGAATTCAGTAAACTGTTCAAGATATAAGCTTATTGAGATTTGACTCAGGATTGAATATGGACTATGTCAGCTGGCCCCTTCTGGTACCTCCCATACAAAATGACCTATTTTAGAAAAATTAAGATTTCTCCCATAACTTCCAAACGGGCACCTGGGGGATAATGAAATTGGGACAGTCAATTTATTTTGTAATAGGAGGCATAACCTCAGAAATCCTAACTTTTTGACACACCCCTTCTGGTACCTTTCATATAAATAACTGACCGATAGTTCTATTCAATAACCCAAGACTTCAACAATATCTTATATTGGGTGATGGTATTTATCAGTCAGTTTATCTGACTGAAATTTCTGTACTGGTTTAGTAGTCAGATTATATGTGGAAAAGAGTATCTTTAAATTTCACGGGAATATTAAATGAAAATATATATTTACAAACACACAAGTACAGTCAAAGACATCGGCTGCACAACCGGATCCTATGGATTGCATCTTAATGCTATATGCTTTAATCATGGAAGTATGACTTCCTTAATTTAACCATTTTAATCACGGTAATATGGTATATGCTAAATGTATCATTTTCTTACGTCATTCGTCCAGAATTGTGTAAGTTATATCTATGAAACTAATGTCACAAGCCCGAGTGGTTTCTAATTCGTAAGTTATTTACTATTTAAACGGTCTGGAAATAATAATCTGCCATCGTCACACTGATGAATGACTGACGTTAACTTCTATTAACAACGCATGAAATATAACCCAATCAAAAACTTAAAATCATTTACAGAAATAGTGATTGAACTTGTCAGATGATATTTTAACATGACGTTCCTAAGCATTTCACAATACTTTAGGAATTCATAAAAGTTTTTTTTATGATCTGTGAAATTCACAATGTATGTTAAAACTTAGGTTTCATAAAGCGTAAATATCCCAAACGTGTAAACCCTTGTGGTTCCATACTGATTAACCCACACCTGGTGTTTAGCGTTCTCTTGTCACAGATCTACTATTATTCAAATTTTCGTTGGAAAAGCCATTTGAAGAAAGGGTATTTTGTAAACAAATTTTAGTTTCTTCCCCAATTTCAAAATATTTAATTTCTAACAATAAATGAAAAAACTTCCTAAACAAATAAAGAATTCGATCCAAAAAATTAACTGAATAAAACTTTATTGGAATTTTGTTCTTGTAATAATCAATTTGACACCGAATACATATCAAGAAACAAAAAATATTCCCATCAAAAGAAAATCACGAGAACTAATATTCACAAAAACTTATTCATCCTTATTCATCGTAAGAAATCTTAATATGTATTCAAAATAAATCCTTTCACCAGCGACTTCATTCAATCGCCATGAAACCCACCACCAACTGTCGTGATGGTAAACGGATGAAGTGAGTGTACAAAACCTAAAATGTGTTTGCTTTTGTAATCAAATCGAATCGTAGTAAGAAAATTTATTCAAATTATTTGAATTTCTATTGAAAATTTATACTTACTTGAAATGCCGGAACTCGAATGCCGCTAGAAGACTAAGGCGCGTATCAAATCGTGATGCGTTTACAGAATGTATAAAATCACTCTGCCGTCGCAATTTACTTACTTACTCACTCTGCCGTCGCAATTTATTACTTACCCCTCTGTCATCAATTCCGCTATTGAAAGGCATTCAATTTACACACAGCATTAACCACAATGCCTTTAAACAACATATTTTTATAAATAAGTACCTTCATAACTGTGGACCAGCTGAAGGTGATGATACCGCGAACTTGTTATAAGGTTGTAAAGTTTTTTTGTTTTTCAAAAGTACCTCGACTACTACATTAAATATTCCGACATCTTCAAGAGATATAGTAAAAGCAACACACAAACCTTGAATGGTCTTTACTTCAGCTATTTAACGGCTTCTTACTACTTAGTCCGTATACAAAAGAAAAATTCAATTTTTAGGCAGCAACAACAGAAATTTATCTTTTAGCAGCCTCACATAAAAAAGTATTCCAAGCGCTTCGGTTTTTCGCCCATTTGTTTATCAAGTCCAAGCCAACGCAGTCGGTCTATTTGAACGCGATTGACTACGTCGAAGTCGTACAGCTCTTACAGCTACTGATTCATTCGACGACCCACATTGATGCATGTAGAACTAGTAAGGGTGCAAAGAACAAAAATTTCGTGTGCCCTTAAAAATATTGATTACACCTATTTTACAGAAAATTTTCCAATGATTTCAAATATCGTACTCTTATTACAATCAGATTTTTGGTTCAGATGATATAGCCCTTTAAAGTTGACTGATTTTCAGCGTTCAAAAACGGACCATTTTTAGGTAATTTGGTTCGCTTTCAGACACAGTATCTCAAAAACTAGTTTTATGAAGTAAAGAATAAAAAAAAATTGTACTGCTTGCTTTATGTTAGTCCAGGTATATCGATATTTACCAAAATCAATTTTTCAATATAAAACACTTTCAAAAACCATATTTGCCATATGTACAAAATAAGTTCTTTGATTATTCGTTTACGTAATGCAAAAAATTTTCAGCTGCCCTTTTTTGCCTACAGGTAAAATTTTGAAAAGAAAAACACATGGTTCCAGAAATGTTTTGCATAAATTTGTGAGCAATTTATGACTTATTACGGTGCAGATGCCGTCCTCATTGTTATTGTTTCGTTTTTGATAGTTAACAAAAAAAAATACAAAAAAAATTCTAAAAAAACAAATTTGAAAAATACAAAATTTTGAATCTTTTTAAAATAATTTTTAATCATAAAAGGTTTTAAAAGCATAAAA
The DNA here is from genome assembly GCA_964034835.1 of Muscina levida. NCBI lineage: Eukaryota > Metazoa > Arthropoda > Insecta > Diptera > Muscidae > Muscina > Muscina levida. The sequence continues at coordinate 91,381,843 of OZ035883.1, read as the reverse complement.
AATCACAAATTTTAAAAAATATTTCGTTTTACTCTCCACACATTTCAACCTTGTTATAAGTTGGCACCACAAAGGGTTTTCAGACCAAAGATGTTAAATAATGATTAGATAATGGTAATGATTGCTAATTAATCTTCTTTTGTGAAATTAGATAAATGAAATTTTTATTCCAATGGTAAAACTAATTGCAATTAGTAGCCATTAGCGAAAAAAATTGGTTTACCTTTACAATTAGAAATCTAATTGACTTCTGCCAATGCAATTAGCTTGAATTAGAATCAATTATTTTGATAAAAATAAATTTTTTCCAAAGAATTATTGAAGTGAACGAATAATGATGTAAGTCACAGTATGTGCGATTACTTTCCTTTGCGGGCATTATTAATAGTCCAAGGCGGGGTCGCTTGGCGGACTTTTCTTTTAAAAAGCTCGTATTACTGAAAGCGAATATACCCGGTCATTCTAGTTACTAAACAATTACGGCCATATTCATAAAAATTTCTAAAGTAGATATGAAGCGTTCTCTAGCTAAAGTACAATTTTGCTCTAAAAACCTTTAATAAGAAATTGTATTCATAAACGTTTGTTGTCAGTCCTTTAGCCTAATGTGTTCCGGTGGCAACGCCGACTGTTGTTGGTCGTTAATGATGTATAATAAAAGCTTTTTAATCGGATACAAAAACTTTATAATCGGATACCAAACATGTATTTGCACTTATAATAACTATGAACATTATTGTAGCTCAACTTTTTCATTGACTACGATTCTCATGACGTTAGGAAAGACGTTAAAGTAAAAATTGTATTAAAAAATTGTACGTTCTTTTTCTCATGTTGAAATAATAATCGGATACCGATTAAATTTTTTCCTTGTTTTGATTGTTTATACATCACGAATATTATTTCATTATTTACAAATTATTTTTGAAGAATTTTGGAGAAATATTTTTCAAAATGGTATTCATGAATGAAAAGTGTCTACTTAGATACTTTTCTATGTGCGCAATGACTAAGAAGAAAATTTCCTACACAATGAATACATGCAAAGGCTCTTTCTCACGATAAAAATGCCGAAAAACTCAAAATAAAGATCTCAAATTCATAAATATATAATAAATTGTACAAACGTCAAGTTATAGCACGCTTATAGTAGAGCCAACCCTACTTTAACTTATTAAAGATGTGAACCGTTTATGAATATTGATTTCTCGAAATTTGCCTAAAAATGGTTTATAAACCTCTTGTAAGTTTTTATGAATAAGGCGGTTAGTACTTACGTTAAATTGGTGTGCATGTATGTAATATATAATATGTAGTACATATTATCCCAATAAACAATATAAACTTATTTTAAACTAGTGGGCCCGGCAATGCTTCGCTATTGCATATTAACTTGTAATATGTTTCACATTTAGGTCTACAAAGTAATTTAAAACGGTACTTAAGCTCGACAATAATATGTTGAGTTTATTAACTTATGTAACTAATTTCAAGTAACTCCTTAACATGGAAGTTATTTCATATCATATCATATTTAGCAAATTCTAAATATGATAGGTTCTATGACTATAGTAAGAAGTTCATCATCAAAGTCATATCTATAGTTTCGACATGTAGATTAAGTTTTGTCTGTATGTAGGGAGAAAAAACACTTCTTTCACAAATCGGAAACAGAAATTCCTCTAAAGATCAAAATGCAATTTTTATTTTTATCTGTAGTAGCGGGAACCATCTGTATACTAACTATCTCTTTGAGCGTAAAAAACACTTTTCTCACGCCTTCTCCGCATATTGACCGCAAATGAAAATTTCGTTTGAAGCTTCATGCCTTTAGCCATAAAAATCTCTTTTGCCATGTCTTCTTCTCATACCGACCACGCATATACCCGAATACTTTCTATAAACTGAACTCGTATAACCATTTTTTGAGATAATTCAGTCACCCACGTTTGGCTTAACAAAGTGATGATCTCACGCGCTGCATGGCATATTACGCCGTCGTGTTGGAACCATTTCTCCTTCAAATAGTGTGCAATGACATGATAAATAAAAAAAATCAATTGATCGTACACTTGCTCTAGTTCTTCTACCAGTTGGATTCTATATGAATGTAGACCAAGATCTTTCCTCAGCATTTGCAGAGACCGAGTTACTGAGAACGGCGTCGGTTCGATAAATTCGAGTCCCCTGTCACACTTACGTCTACAGCGTCTATGGTTTCTATTAGCTGCTCAGATGGATGATTATATGCACCCTAAACTTCACAAAGGGCTCCATAAGTTTGGCGAACAGAACGCGCATTGTATCTATAGGATTTTTTACCGATTCACTCTCCTGAAAAGTAATTAAAAAATACATATCTGTAAAGTAAATTAAAAACAAATCATTGCTTTAGTCTGCGCAGCTACCATGTGTCCTAAATTGCCTGGTGTACCGACCATTATTTGATACAGTTAAAAAGTCAAATATTGAAGTGCGTGGGCAGAGCCTCATCGCTTTTGACTTATTAAGTTCCAAATAGCCTGTTCATTAGGGCGGATCATTTTTTTCGCGTCGAAAAAAACGTGGTAATAGTGTACCAATATCGGAATCTACAATGAACTCGTAGAAAATTTCACTAAAAAACAATATGTAAAAAATCAACTCCTAGTTCGCGCTGAGAAGCATGAAGATTACAGGTAGACATATGTTTTTAAACAATGAGCAACTATTGAAACCTTCAGACCAATGGGCCCCGGCTCTAATTTTTACCTACTATTCCGATGCTTGGAGACCAAGACGAAGAGAAAGGGTATATTTTGACATTGTTTTCTGTATGCCAACACTCAGAGGCCATAACTTTTAGATTTGCTTCTGTAATACTTCATTTAGTTTGTTGGGAAGTCAGTTTTACGCAGGAGTTTTCGGTTTGTGCTCATTTAAAAACAAAAAAATCTCTATCTGAAATCTTCCTGCTTCCCAGCGCGAGCAAGAAATTGATTTTAGACCTAAATTTTATTGATGAAATTTTCTAACAATTCATCGTAGATTCCGATTTTGGTTACGATTTTTGCGAATAAAAAAAATTGTCCCACCTTACTATTCATATCTCTGGGCGAACTGCAATATACTGTGGAATTTTGACAATTATAAGTACATATTTTAAAAGGAGTGTAGCACAGCCTACTTCCACCCTTACTGTAATTCATACTGCAGCAATAACATGTGACATCTTCATACCTCAGATAGTTCATGAGATATAGCCTTTTTTACTTTCAAGTTGTATGGGCGATGCCACGCTCCTTTATCCAATCACAAATAAGTACAGCCAGAGACTAACAACAGGTCATCAGTACCACTTTCTAAAATGACCTTATAAAGCAGCCTAATATAAAAGCCGTCAGATCAATTTTTGAAAGGGGGCGTGGCACCACTCACTTCCGCCCTGGCTGGAATAATTACTGCACCAACAACATATATACCAAATCTCATCTTCATACCTCTAATAGATCATGACATACAGTCATTTTGATTTTCAAGTTGTATGGGCGGCGCCACGACCCTTTATCCAATTACAAACAAATAAAGCCAGAGACTATCAACAGGTCAACAGTACCACATGGTAAAATTTTCGTATCAATCGGTCTATAAGAAAAGCCGTTAGAGCGATTTTTGAAAAGGGGGCGTGGCACCGCCTACTTCCACCTTGGCTGAAATTAATACTGCTTCAACAACATATATACCAAATCTCATCTTCATACCTCTGATAGTTCATGAGATACAGCCCTTTTTATTTTCAAGTTGTATGGGCGGTGCCACGCCCCTTTGTCCAATTGGACCGACTTGTAAATCTAAACCATCCGGGGCACCACCCAAACGCATACAAAAAAATTTATGCAAATCGGTCCAGCCGTTTAGGAGGAGTTCAGTCACAACACACGTACGGTAGAATTTTATATATAATGATTTACTAAAAGCTTACATTAGTAAACATGTTGTTTGGAAAATCTTTATCGCAGGCATTGTAACTTGTTAAGTTCTAATTATTGGATAAGCGAAATGGATCCCTTATTGTACAATTGTATTCATGTTTGGAAAATATTTGGGAATAAACTTGATATGCAATACATAATAAAAAAGTTGGAAAGCTTGTGGTAAATTTATATTTTTATCTATTTCCAATTTAGATATAAATACAATTCCAAAGCAAATACAAAAGTCTTGTCAATTTAATTCCAATTCGATTGATTTCTTTTGATAAACTCTATATTATCAGTTAGTTTTATTATTTCTGGTCTTCTTTTCCGCACCCTTTCTTTGATATTTATGAGGACTTTTTACTTCAACACGAAACACTTCAATCTTTCAGCAGCAGCAAATTATACTAAATGCCAAGGCGAAATGAAATATGTAAACAAAAATTATAACTGATGTTTTCTGTCTAGCCTGCGAGATTACAAAAGCATTGTGTTTTTATTTTTTTTACAAATGTGATACAAACTAATTTGGAAAAGGTTAACTAAAATCTTTGGAAAATATATATTTATTAGGCTGCTTACATCAATGTTAATTGGGCAATTGTTTGTTTCTTTTTTTACAAACCTGTTACAAAGTGTTTGTAAATAATCTACTGAAGGTTTGGAAAACGTAAACTTCGCAAACTAATTTGAAAAAATTAACTAAAATCTTTGGAAAACATTTACTTATTAAACGGCTTTCATCAATGTTTATTGGGATGTACATAAGTACATAATATGTATATATATGTGTGAAATTCATATTATGAATATTTTAGTTTTTTTGTTTTTGAAAATATCAAAATAATTGATTCTAATTCGAGCTAATTGAATATCTAATTGCAATAGCAGAATTCAATTAGATTCCTAATTGTAAAGGTAAACCAATTTTTGTTTGCTAATGGCAACTAATTGCAAATAGTTTTACCATTGGAATAAAAATTTCAATTATCTAATGGGAATTAGTTGAACTAATTCTAATTGTTTGATGAATTAGAGAATGTTAACCAATTGCATTAATTTCTAATTCTTATTGGAATTTAACATGTTTGTTTCAGACACTCATTTCATAGTTTAATTAAATTGATATGCCTTTTAAACTATTTGATTATCTCGTTTAGATCAAGAGTTATGATTTTTGCAACGAAAAACTCAAATGACGCCACTGTGCGACGGTGATGGGTCCAAATATTTTGCGAAATATTCTCGAAACTCCCAGAATAGATTAATCCGCCTGCGTTATTACCAGGATTCTGCGCTGTAGAGCAAGACAGGTTGGATCAGTGTCTGGTAGAGTAAGATCTTCGTTCCTCGAGAGAGGGCTTTATCAAAAAATCGCTTGCTCAGCGAATAGTAGCAGGCTGACATTATTACTTTGTTTATGCCGGAGCCGAGGTAGACAAAATCATCTATCACTTCAAAGTTATAGTTGTCAACGTTCACGCAGAGTCTCAAAACGAGTAGACTCTTTGTTGAAACAAATAACTAGGTTTTGTCCTCGTTTATGACCAGACCCACTTCTGTCGACTGCTTTTCAATATTCGAAAAAATCGCAGTAACATCGTGCAATCCTAGGCCAATGATATCTATATCATCGGCATATGCGAGCAGCATGTGACTTTTGTTAAAGATTGTATCATTCCTGTTTACTGCAGTCTTCCGCATGATCATCTCCATAATGATGTTAAAGAGATCGCATGACAGACTTTCGCCTTGTGTGAAGCTTCGCTTTGTAAAAAATGGCTCTGTGAGATTTGTGCCCATTTCCACTGAAGATTTCGTATCAGGATACCAAACTCAGCCATAGCATCAAATAGTTTCTGTCGTATCAGACTGTAGAATGCAGCTTTGTAGTCGGTAAACAGATGGTAGGTGTTGATCAACATTTCTTGGGAATGTCAAAGATTTGCCGTAGTGTTAAAAATAGAAAAATATTCATCGGCAATAAAACTTTGCCGAACTTTAATGTTTAACTATCGATACTATTTTTTTCCCAATACATTCGAAATTTTGAAAAAGCAAACCTTTGGACAAGCTGCATGCTCATTATCCCTAATAATACCCATTTTAAAAGAAATTTGAGAGCTAGCGGGTTTCGAGAGTTATTTAATATCCCTAGACATGTTCAGATTGCATGGGTTTGTTTAGAGAAGTTATTCGGTGTTACCTAAACTACAATTTCGCTGAATGGAGCATGCACAAAATCAGGATTTCTTACGACAGTAAAAAAGGTGAAAAAATTAGAATTTTTTTCTAATTTTTTGGCAAATACTGTTATAGTAATTTCTTAAGCGGACTATTAGCTACAACTTTGCTTAAGGATATAAAAGTTTATATTCAAACTGTACACTAGCTTTTTAAAAAAATGGTTAAGGACCCAAGGAAATTTTTGGCACTCAATCTAGCCGAATTAAGATAGGCTCCGCTACTCAACTTTATGTAATTTTAGAAAAAAATTTCATTTTAACTCTACTTCTACATTTATACTTTTGAAATTTACTACGCAAGGAAAAAGAAAAAAACCGATAAGTTTTACCATGATTAATATTTTCTCTATCAAAATTTAAAATTTTAAATCTTTCGTCAACTCTTCGTTTTTGGTCAATAACTCGGCCATAGGAGGAAAACAAATATTTCTGAAAACTCTACTTAATTGAAGAACGCTCCATAAAGAACACACAAATTGCAAAAAAAAATTTTTTGACTTTGTCCAATTAAAGTTATCTGCTTTGTTATTTTGGAACGCCGAATGTTAATAAACAAAATCCAAAAAAAAAAAGAGTATTTTTATTAAAGAGTTAAAGAGACACCATCATAAAACTTACTGGAGGGGCTCAACGACAATGTTGTCTTATATCGGAAAAAATTTTCTTACAAATAATTTTGTCTTCATTTAAATTTGAAAAAAAAAAACTGTTTAATTGCTTTATTTATTTTATTCCTTTAGTAAGCCATTACAACAAAAATTTCCATTTCCTCAATCCAGAACAAATTTTTAAAAAAAAAAAATTAGAAAATATTCTTGCGATCAAATAGAAATTTTTTTTAAAAAAAAGTACTTATTCTTTTCTGTGCACTTTAGGATTCATGTTAGCAAAATTTCATAAAATTCGGAGACACGACCCAAAATTTCTGTGATCGTTTCCATGGAATTACTTATGTGATCAATAAATAATACTTTTTCAATCATTCTTTTTATACTTTCACAAATCTGTCGTATATATGAAACACCCACAAAACTTGAATGGATTGCATTTTTTATAGGACCCCTTAGAGGCTTAGGACAGGACAAAAAACTACCAACGCAGTTTTTTGTGGATTTTTTCCTCATCACTGCCGCTTTTGACCCCGATGCGCAGCCATTTGGGTATATATAGTTAGTTATCTAATATATAAAATTCTCGTGTCACGGGGTGCGTGATTGAACTCCTCCGAAACCGCTCGACCGATCCTCATGAAACTTTGTGAGCATATCGAGTAGGTCTGAGAATCGGCCAACATCTATTTTTCATCCCCCTAAATGTAAAGGGTGGTCCACCACGTATGTAAACCCATCACTTGATAACGGTTGGAGCGATTTGGCTGATTTTTCCTTCATTAGATTCCATATTTTAAGGAGATGGTTTTTGAATAAAAAATCTACTCCAGATGGCGCTAGGGTGGAATTATATCGAAAATTTTATTGCATATACCAATTCGACTGAAATTTAGAATGGATATTTGTTTGATCATAAGAAAATATTTTATGTTCAAATGGACCCGGTAGGTGGCGCTGGGGTGGGTTTATAATCAAAATTTTAACGAATGGACCAATTAAACTGAAATTCATAATGTATGTGTGTATGATCATGAAAAAAAATGTACGTACAAATAGACCTGGTAGGTGGGCTGGGGTGAAATTATAATGGGGTGAAAATTTGAACGAATGATACAATGTTGTGAATTTGTTGAATGTTTTTATTAAATCGTTTCGATAATAAAGTTTTGATTATAATATATTTTAATATACAAGTATGAATCGCCGAAATGTGTGTACGCGCACAACTCCGAGCGCCTCCACCAAATTTTCAAAAATGATCACACCTACGAAAAAGTTTATTAAATCTCTTCAATGGAAAAAAAATGAGTTAGTGAGGCAAAAGAAAGAAGTCCTTCTCAAAAATGCCGGCGTGAAATGTATTTGTTTGAAAAGATTTCCCACTGCAGATAAAAATATGTTGGCCAAAATTTTATTTTTGAGGAGTTGGGCGAAATACGCGTTGCAAATGGTTTTTATCTACATAGCAATAAAATTCAATGTAAAAATAGTAATTGACACTACAGATGCGTGGATGCAGACTAAACTCTTGCATTCGATAAGTGGGCAGAAGGGCGTGGCATATGTAGTTTTAGCCTAAGAGCTATAAAATTTGAGGCAACAAAAGTACTTTGCACTAAAGATGTAAATATACAAACGATATGTTTATTTTCGATCAGTAGGGGAGGTGGCGTGCCGCAAATGTTTTCAAGTCGTGAAGAAATAGATTTGGTAGTATTTAGCACTACTGGATCTAAGGTCAAAAAGCGCATAGCAAAATTTTTGTTTTGTTTTCCCTATCTTTTTTAATAATTATATTGATTACGGTGTTTGTCACTAAGCTTATCCAAAACGGCTTGACCGAAGTAAATACAATTGTTTGTGATTAAAAAAAATTGATCTGATTAGATCTGAACAACTTTGTGTTGTCTGTTGCTAAAAATAAGAAGGAGTAGTGGTAATATAATATAACCTGCACTTGGATATATAAAACATTTTAAATTAAATTTTTGACAACGGGCTTCCCTATCACCCACTTAGTGTAATCCTATAAAAACGTTTAACGTTTGAGGTTCAGATAAAATATGGTGTGTGTATGAGACTTCAGCTCTTAGACCACTTTCCCTTAGGACATATTTTATTTGTGTTCATAGCGCTCGGTACAACTTTTACTTTAATAAATAACTTTGCAGGCAAGACGAAGTTTGCCGGGCCAGCTAGTATTCATATAAAATACATTTTACTAAATGTTGCGTTGTCTGGAGTTACTTTGTACACAGGTTGTACAGCAAATGTGGATAAAATATGAAATTATAGCATTCTTACAATATAAAATGCGATTGTTACTGACCGGTTCATAGCTGAAAATATATAATTATTCTTCGAACATGCTGCCAATGTAGGGTTGTTGCCACAATGTTTGCGTAATAGTTTGCGGATTATTAGTAGCTTCCTGTCGGACAAAAACGCTACGCACTTTGCCTGCTCAGCTGCCCGGCGTCAAAAGTCAGTTGTAATTATTGAGTTTTCATTCAAAGCGGTGTTCTAGCGGACAGAGGGTTATAGGCGTCAGCGTCACTGTGAACTTGATTAAACCAAGCGCCAGTATGTCCTCAAATTTGTTATTTACGGTGGAGGTATTCAAATACAAAAGACTCATTACTGGTTTGGTCTTGGTGTAACAAACGAAGGAAAAACACGTAAAAGACGCTAACAACATCACTACCCAACTCATCAAATATTCATACTTAATCTACAGCCTATTTTTCGCTTCACTCGTAAGAAACGTGGGACTTGCAACAGGATGAAATTGTCATTCCTTCACTTTTCCATTGGAAACAAACATACATCGATTTTCCAAGCAGCCAGTGTACAATGATCATAAGACATATTGTATGGTCGAGGGTTGCTCTCTAGAAAAAAGGGATAATTATAGACAATCTCACAAAATGACTTACGGACAACGATGGTTTGGTTACTGCAACCCTTTTTATGTAAACGATGCGGCAATTGAAAAAAAAAACAGATGTCGAAAGGTAGTTAGGAAACGATTTTAAATTGTGAAACAGATGTTTGACTATTTGAAACTGCTTTGGAAGTTGAAACAGCATTTGTAGATAGCAATGACATTGTACTGATGTACGTACTTTAAGGACGATAAAATACTAGATGCATTCTTTTCGTCCCTTATATACGAATATGATTACCTATAAATATAGTGGGGTTATATGCACACCGCCATAAGTATAACTGCCAGGCTAAAAGCGGAAGATGGAGAATTTTCTAATTTGAGTTTTTTTTTTTATCGCTATGCACTTCGGAATAATAAGAAACCCTCTGCGGAGTTTACCACGCAGCTCACACAGTCCAATAGATCACGTACTCCTTGGACAGTGCAATTGGACATCCATTCAGTGGTAGTAACTGTGAGAAAGTGCAATTTTGAGTAATTTACATGGCATATTAATACCGATGCTTTTCAGGGAATAGGTAACTGAAGTTACTGAAACTGGAGACAGTGGAATTTTAGAGGTGTTGGCAGTCCCAAGAAATATCCTTAAATAAAAAAATTATTATAAAACAAAGGAACCAAAAAGTATTTGAAAGTTTGTTTTGTTTTTAAATTTTGGCAAAAAAAATTTTATGTGTATTATTTTTGACAGATTGTTCGAAAATAAGTAAATATGTTTTAAGCCAAAAAAATATAAAAATGGTGTGAAAAATGTATAGTAATTCATCAATTGAGAACGGCTGGACCGATTTACCGATTTTTCAGATGTTCGTACTTGCAAGGAGAAGGTTTATGTGAAAGAAAAATCGAAAATTGCTTTTGTGTATGGAATTTTTTGTGCAATTGTTACGAATGGTTTTTCGAATGGAAAAATAGAAAATTTTTGTTGAAAAATTCCGGAAAAATTCGAAAAATTTTAATTTTTTCCGACGAAATTTTGCATTTCATCGTGTTTTGATAATTTTGGACGATGTAACTGTAAAAAATTTCGGATAATCGCTTCGGAATGACTCTCCGAATTTAAATATAGAAAAATTCCCGGTGGAAAACTCGGAAAAACTCGTAAATTTGGATTTTTTTTCCACAAAATTTTGCATTGTATAGCTTGATTTGATGATAATCGCAAATTTAATTTTTGTATAAAATTTTTGTGCAATTCTTTCGTAGTGGCTTTTCGAATGGAAAAATAGAAAATTTTTATTGGGAAATTAAGGAAAAAATGCCAAAAAATTTGAATGTTTTGACGAAATTTTGCATTTTATCGTATGTTTTGATAATTTTGGAAGTGACTTTTTCGAATGGCAAAATAGAAAAATTCCTGGTGGTACACTCGGAAAATTCTGAAAAAAAACTTGAAATTGTGTTCGAAATTGGAAGGAGATTTTTATGCAAGAAAATTTTGGGAAAATCCTTCGGAAATGTCGGAAAATTGGAAAAATCGCAAATTGCTTTTTCGCTTGGAAGGTTTTTTGAATGGAAAAATAACAATATTTTAGCGAAAAAATCGAAAAATTCCGGAAAAATGCAAAAGATATTTTTTTTGACGAAATTTTGCAGTTTCCGTTTAATTTGATGATGTGGAACGATGTTAAGGTGGAAAATTCGGGATAAATTTTGGTTAGAGAATTTAATGATATCCTATGCTAAATTTATCAATTTTATCATTTTCAGAAAATGAGTTTACGTGTGAAAAATGAGGTTATTCAATTGAATTGCGGGCATTCATACCGTAACGACTTTGTAGTTTTTTTAGGGAGTGTTATTTGCTTGACTAATTCCTCCTGTTAGACGATCAAACAAACCTTAGATGACGTAAACGTCGTGCAATAATTAGTCAGTCTATACACAGTTCATCTACGCCAAGGTGTATGCTTCTATCTTTATTATCCTTTAATACCTTGCGTACTGTGAATCGTGTGCTAGGCGCCGAATTTCGGAAGGCTTGCCAAAATTTAAATTTGCTCGCCGATGCGACCGGATGAATTTGAAATTGACCAGGAACAGTAGAGTCGCATTGCAGAACCTCCCATCGTCTGCTGAATTCTCGAGACAACTGTTGGCGCTTGGGAATGGCCAAATTCGTGTTGATGTTGCGACTGGATTGATGTCGTTCTCTTCAAATTTTAGCGAGTCCATGTCCTCAAAAGAACTACTGATCACTTAAGTGCGGGCCTGCATTGCACAAAATTAAAAAAATTTCGATGGGATTAATCAACGGGCAGTATTAGCAGTGAAAAATAAGGACATCGATAGCTTTCAAATCATTTCGAAAGTCAAATCACTGAAAAACTGCATTCGTACAAATCCGTTTACAGCGTTACCGATGAGGTTGAAGCGATCAACAGTCTGACCGAATTATTCAACTCGCTGGATGTGCCACATAATTTACAGGTAAAGTTAATCATAATCATATTGCGGAATTTAAATCAACCGAAAATTTGCAATGGTACGCGGTTCTCGGTCAAGAAACTGATAAACAATGTGATTTAACCGACGATCGTCAAGGGCAAATTCAAAGAAGAAGAAGTCCTTATCTCACTAATTCCGATTATTCCGACAGATCATCCATTCCAATCCCCCGTTCGGTTGGCTTTGGCAATAAAAATCAACAAATTGAAAGGCCAATCGTTGAAAGTATGTGGGATTAATCTGAAATTTCCCTGTTTTTCGTGCGGTCAGCTGTACTATGCCCATTAGCGTTTTGGAGAACCGCTGCGGAAAACTAATCGAAAAACATTGTTTATCATATCACTCTCTACTGAGTTTATTTGAAGGCAATAAATTCGGGACAGACAAAGTTCGCCGGGTCCGCTAGTTTACTATATATATGATATGATTTCAATTTTATCTTATTATCAATAATTCAAGCTCGAGGTCAGGGTTTTGTAAATTAATTTTATTCAATATTTCAACTCTCTTTGAGAGTCATCTTCAGGAATTAAAATGTTTATGAACAAAACAAACAATGAGTACCAGTTACTTGACTTCGTCGTCGTCATCTCTTCTAATACTACTCATGGTACTCATTGTTTGTTTTGTTCATAAACATTTTAATTCCTGAAGATGACTCTCAAAGAGAGTTGAAATATTGAATAAAATTAATTTAATTTACAAAACCCTGACCTTGAGCTTGAATTATTGATAATAAGATAAAATTAAAATTTGGATAAAGGTCGAAGTAAAAACAACATGTTATGATTTCATATTAAGACTGAGGCGCTAAGACTGTCCAAATTTTGTTGCAAAAAGTGACTAAAGTTCAAATATTGTTCAAAACGCAAAAAATTGATATTTATGGAACAGGTATGCTCTAAGCTTCCTCATAGACGTTGGAATGCATTCATAGAAATTTTTCTCACATTTCAACTCGACCACTAGGTTAAGTATCTCAATGCAGAAACTATTCATGTTTCGATCTGTCTACTTTAGTTCACTTTACACTGAACCCTAAACAATTAATGTAAGATTTAATGAGTTAGCAAATTTTAGAAATCACAAATAACGGTCATTAACTTTTATAGAGTCCTAAATCACGAAAATTTACCAATGTGGTCAATGGAAGTTCTGGTACATATTATAACGAGTCGAACAATTGTCGAAATTACAATGTATTTATTTAAAATTTGTCACTTGCAATTTCCTTGTCAGAACTTAATACGCCTACTATAACGTTTGCCACATTTCTGCCTGTCGCATCTATAGTTTCATCTATTGAGACCCATACAAATTGTTTTTTTTTTGTTTTGCTCGTACATTATCCTTGCAGTCGTTGTATGCATTTTTAAATGTTTAGTTTGCAGAACTCTTTCATATGTCACTTGGTAGGCCGTGTATTCCTCTAATGTGATGGTTTCTCATTTTGTACAGTGGGATGTCGGCAGCACAAAAGCTCGGCAGTTACGTTAACAAACAAAAAAAAAAACTAAAATCTAAATTATAGAATTAATCACAATTCTATCCCGCGTTTTGTATTGCTTCTCAAATCATATAGTTTCCCAACATCTATGCAAAATTATGATTAAAATCAACAAAAATAACCGCTAAGATTTTCTTGTTTAGAGAAGCGTCACCTCTACCACCTGCAAGTGGACTTGTACACTAGTGTGGGTCGGTCCCCATACAAAAAAATTAAGCCAAGGCAGATTAAAGATTAAGCAAAGACAATTACAGAACACAAAATTTTTTTTGATCAGAGCACCCTACACACGGACCGAATACGTTTTATTGATCTACCTTGTTATTTGATGTCATATCGAAACAAAACTCATATCGTTGTTCTTGGTATATAGAAGGCTCCGTTTTTTCCTTTAGTCACTTTTAACTCCGAAGTCAATTTTGACTTTGACTTCCTGTATTTCGTTTTCTATGTCCATATTATGCCCATTTCTTGTAACGTCCATGACACGTGCGTTAGTTGTGAATCTAAAAATAGATAGCGCGTTAATTCACAACAACGCGACAAGCTATCCCATAGCTCATTCATGGGGTGTAAAGAAAAATTAAGTTTTTTAAGTGATTTGTTTACACAAAATTCTTTTAATATTGATAATTATTTGTACTTTTATTACTATGTAAATATTTCAACTTATGTAATCCAAAAGTTTCCTGTGATGATCTTAGTTGTGTTGGAGATGTTTAAAGTTTTAACACCTCAAACACTTAAAACTTAACTTAAAACCCGTGAACCGACATAAAATCAAAGTTTACAAAGATGCGAGAAAATTATGATAACGAGTTTAAAAATGTTGTGGTGACGTTCAAAAACTTTGCAGGAATCTTCAGCAGTACAAGTACACTATCCAGAACACAGAAGTATTGGTCAAATATACCTTCATCTGACGCAGAGAAGTTTTACAGAGCAACCCTCTTCGTCCCATATTTGGACGGCATTTTAACTTAATAAAATACAGAATTGGGGCACGATCGTGTCGAGAATTTAGAAATCGATTAATATTATTATTAGAACTACCGCGATCGTGACCAAATTCTGTATTTAGTAAAGTTCAAGCAGGATAAAGTTTTGGAGAAAAAATCTGGAAGTCTAGACACGCCCATTCTGATACCTCCTACACAAATGTACCTTTCCTAAATGTACCTTTCCTTTCTAAATTCTCGGCACGATCGTGCCCCAATTCTGTATTTTATTAAGTTATAACAGGATAAAGTTTTGGAGAAAAAATTGGAAGTCTAGCAGCGCCCCATATGGGACCTCCCATACAAATGTACCTTTCCGCCCACTTCAGAGATGGAGTAATAATATCAATACATCCAACGCTATCGTGCCCAAACTCTGTATTTAGTAAAGCTATAACAAGATAAAGTTTTGGAGGATAAACCTAGAAGTCTAGACACGCCCCTTTTAGTACCTCCCATACAAATTTACCACTCCACCCACTTTAGAAATCGAGTAATAATATCAATATAAAAGCAATTTTTTTTTATTTTACTGAGGCTGATGGTATTTGTAAGTCGGGTCGCCCGACTGAAACTTTCTTACTGGTTTTATTAATTGAAACTTAAATTTGTATGTTATGTATTTAATGTCGTTGTAAGCTTTAAAAATACGTTACTAAAAAACTTACAACAACAGAGCTAAATTACGTGTAAGTATTGCTCATGTCAAATTAAATTAATTATTTCGATATATGTTTTGTTGATTATTTTGTTTTGTTTAAGTTTTTTTAACATACAAATATATATACATATTTACCTACATATTTGAAATTGTGAAAAATTTAATTATTTTTTGTTTCAATTGGTTTGGTTTTGGTTCACAACAATAATTTAAAGAGCGAACTAAATACTTCACACTGTAGAGATAATACGGTTTAAATGTTAAAAGGATTTTCATAGCATTGTTGGTATTGAAAACCTTCCGTTAAACAATTTCTTGTATTTTAGTGGGTCATATTTTTTACTTTGTGCAAAAATAATTATCACATTGATTGTGTCAGAAAATTGACAAATCAATTTGTTATGGCATTGTACTATACATATACAGCAGCTACTTGTAGTAGAAAGAATCAACCCTCCTCGAACCTTTTCACACTAAATTACCATTGTTATATTATTTTTTGGGAATGTTCTTTCATTCCTCCCTTCCTAATAAAAAAAGAGCACACTAACATGTTGCATGTTTTATATTGCAGCAACACCTAACGAACCCAAAAACTGCCAGTTGTAGACAGAAACCAATAAAAAGCGGTGGCAACTGTCGATATTGACTTTTAATTTGACAGCCGTGTTAAGTGTTTTTTAGGATTTGTTGCAACAACAAACAATGGAATTATATATCAATACAATATTAATTGTGTCAATATATAGAATGGGGATGAAAATTAAATATCTACATAATATAATTGACATAAAAAAGAATTGCATAAAATGTATATGTGATTGGTAAGGGTTGAATGGAATTTGAAAGTTTAAATACATAAAGGGCTGTTATTATTGCTGATTGTTGCAACAGTTCTACAGGTCTCCGCAGGGTGGGTTGTTTTCGCAAACAGGATGGCCATGCAACAGACCATTTATATAAGTGTGAAATGATGATTTATCTTAATTGGTGATAGGACAAATGCAATTAAATGTCGATGGTAGTAGCAATTTCTGCTCACCATAACAACCGCAATTTGGTAAAAGTTGACCTCAATGATTTGATTTTAGAAAATAGGAATTGGTTTTGTTACCGGCAATTGTAACAAAACCAATCGAACTTCTCTATAACGTATCCACTGGGGATCGCAAATTTCTAAATGTTAGAGATACAGTGGGCCCTCGGTTAACGCACACAATTCGTTCCAGAAGCGTGGTCGTTATCCGAAACGTTCGTTAAGCAAAACCATTATTACCATATATATCAGTGCAAAATAAAATAATACGTTCCAAGTCGGAAAAAGTACACACTAACATATTTCAACATCAATATTTATTGAAAGTAATATAACATATATTTTTCAACATTTTTAAGGAACTGAATATAAAACGAAATGAGAAAATCTGCAATGGAAAAAACGAAAAAATTACAAAAAAAAAATAATTTTGTATGATACCTGTACGCATATCTAGTTCTTCTTTAACAAAAAACTGTCTAGAGTCGTTTGTTTTTGGCGACGCTTCAAAATTTGTTGAAAATGCGACAAAGCATTTGTATGTTACGTTACACTTTCACAAAAAATAACAACACGTCTTCTTAATTGTATGAACACAAGTGATACTAAAGCTAAACACCGACAGAAGTTTTTCGCGCAATTCGGTATTTCCCATTTTGCGTTGGTCGTTATACGAAACTTTGTTCGTTAAGCGAAAAAATTTATTTTTTAAATGTGTTCGTTGTGCGAAATGTTCGTTAAGCGAGGCGTTCGTTAACCGAGGGTCGACTGTTAATCGTTATAGAGAAACTACTGATTATTTGGTCGTAGTTATATGTAAACATAAGCTATTTATTTCTTGTAGATGCAATTTTAATACATACACATTTATATAAACACTAGTGGGCCCGGCAATGCTTCGCTATTGCATATTAACTTGTAATATGTTTCACATTTAGGTCTACAAAGTAATTTAAAACGGTACTTAAGCTCGACAATAATATGTTGAGTTTATTAACTTATGTAACTAATTTCAAGTAACTCCTTAACATGGAAGTTATTTCATATCATATCATATTTAGCAAATTCTAAATATGATAGGTTCTATGACGATAGTAAGAAGTTCATCATCAAAGTCATATCTATAGTTTCGACATGTAGATTAAGTTTTGTCTGTATGTAGGGAGAAAAAACACTTCTTTCACAAATCGGAAACAGAAATTCCTCTAAAGATCAAAATGCAATTTTTATTTTTATCTGTAGTAGCGGGAACCATCTGTATACTAACTATCTCTTTGAGCGTAAAAAACACTTTTCTCACGCCTTCTCCGCATATTGACCGCAAATGAAAATTTCGTTTGAAGCTTCATGCCTTTAGCCATAAAAATCTCTTTTGCCATGTCTTCTTCTCATACCGACCACGCATATACCCGAATACTTTCTATAAACTGAACTCGTATAACCATTTTTTGAGATAATTCAGTCACCCACGTTTGGCTTAACAAAGTGATGATCTCACGCGCTGCATGGCATATTACGCCGTCGTGTTGGAACCATTTCTCCTTCAAATAGTGTGCAATGACATGATAAATAAAAAAAATCAATTGATCGTACACTTGCTCTAGTTCTTCTACCAGTTGGATTCTATATGAATGTAGACCAAGATCTTTCCTCAGCATTTGCAGAGACCGAGTTACTGAGAACGGCGTCGGTTCGATAAATTCGAGTCCCCTGTCACACTTACGTCTACAGCGTCTATGGTTTCTATTAGCTGCTCAGATGGATGATTATATGCACCCTAAACTTCACAAAGGGCTCCATAAGTTTGGCGAACAGAACGCGCATTGTATCTATAGGATTTTTTACCGATTCACTCTCCTGAAAAGTAATTAAAAAATACATATCTGTAAAGTAAATTAAAAACAAATCATTGCTTTAGTCTGCGCAGCTACCATGTGTCCTAAATTGCCTGGTGTACCGACCATTATTTGATACAGTTAAAAAGTCAAATATTGAAGTGCGTGGGCAGAGCCTCATCGCTTTTGACTTATTAAGTTCCAAATAGCCTGTTCATTAGGGCGGATCATTTTTTTCGCGTCGAAAAAAACGTGGTAATAGTGTACCAATATCGGAATCTACAATGAACTCGTAGAAAATTTCACTAAAAAACAATATGTAAAAAATCAACTCCTAGTTCGCGCTGAGAAGCATGAAGATTACAGGTAGACATATGTTTTTAAACAATGAGCAACTATTGAAACCTTCAGACCAATGGGCCCCGGCTCTAATTTTTACCTACTATTCCGATGCTTGGAGACCAAGACGAAGAGAAAGGGTATATTTTGACATTGTTTTCTGTATGCCAACACTCAGAGGCCATAACTTTTAGATTTGCTTCTGTAATACTTCATTTAGTTTGTTGGGAAGTCAGTTTTACGCAGGAGTTTTCGGTTTGTGCTCATTTAAAAACAAAAAAATCTCTATCTGAAATCTTCCTGCTTCCCAGCGCGAGCAAGAAATTGATTTTAGACCTAAATTTTATTGATGAAATTTTCTAACAATTCATCGTAGATTCCGATTTTGGTTACGATTTTTGCGAATAAAAAAAATTGTCCCACCTTACTATTCATATCTCTGGGCGAACTGCAATATACTGTGGAATTTTGACAATTATAAGTACATATTTTAAAAGGAGTGTAGCACAGCCTACTTCCACCCTTACTGTAATTCATACTGCAGCAATAACATGTGACATCTTCATACCTCAGATAGTTCATGAGATATAGCCTTTTTTACTTTCAAGTTGTATGGGCGATGCCACGCTCCTTTATCCAATCACAAATAAGTACAGCCAGAGACTAACAACAGGTCATCAGTACCACTTTCTAAAATGACCTTATAAAGCAGCCTAATATAAAAGCCGTCAGATCAATTTTTGAAAGGGGGCGTGGCACCACTCACTTCCGCCCTGGCTGGAATAATTACTGCACCAACAACATATATACCAAATCTCATCTTCATACCTCTAATAGTTCATGACATACAGTCATTTTGATTTTCAAGTTGTATGGGCGGCGCCACGACCCTTTATCCAATTACAAACAAATAAAGCCAGAGACTATCAACAGGTCAACAGTACCACTTGGTAAAATTTTCGTATGTATCGGTCTATTAGAAAAGCCGTTAGAGCGATTTTTGAAAAGGGGGCGTGGCACCGCCCACTTCCACCCTGGTTGAAATTAATACGTCTCCAACAACAAATATACCAAATCTCATCTTCATACCTCTGATAGTTCATGAAATATATCCCATTTTATTTTCAAGTTGTATGGGCGGTGCCACGCCCCTTTGTCCAATTGGACCGAATTGTAAATCTAAACCATCCGGGGCGCCACCCAAACGCATACAAAAAAATTAATGCAAATCGGTCCAGCCGTTTAGGAGGAGTTCAGTCACAACACACGTACGGTAGAATTTTATATATAAAGATGATTAAAACTTATTTAATATGAAAGAACGACGTCCTTCTCGGGTGCCTTAAACTGTTAAATTTCTCTTCATCTACAAAATATTCTCATCTATTGTGGAGAGACAAAAGTTCATCCGGGATATTAACTATTTCTTGATTTCATAAATGTTCTTTGTGTGTGCATAAATTCGTTGAAATTTTGCGACTTTTAAGCAAAATTTGCTATAGGGAAGTTTTTTGGTACATAAAACACCAGTTGTGTTGTTAAAAAGCTTTTCTATAGAGAAATTCGTTCCAGAGGGGTAAAAATGTGTCAAAAACATAAGCAAAAGGTAGTATTTTTGAAAAAATTCCTTATAGAGAAGTTTAAATGTATTATAAATATATATGACGTGCACGTGATTTGTATTTTTTATTTTTTTTGAATAAAGTACAATTTTAAGAGTTTTTTGAAGAAGTTAAGATTTTTTAATTTTCGTTCAATTTAATATCCGATAAAAACTGTACTAATATTTGATATAGTTTTACAAAGGGGAAAACATTCTTTGTAACATTCGTAAAAATAATTAAAGCTGGTGCAGGCCGATAAGGTCCCTGACGCTTTTCCAATTTTTATAAAAATTCTTTAAAGGCCGTTTAACCGTCTAATAAATTTAAGCGAAAAAATTTTTTCAGAGGAATGTTTTTAAGTTTTCTCTGTACTCAGTGGAGGTACTAACATGAATTATTCAACTTATGTTTTTTTAAGGTAATCAACTAATATTAGTCATTGCATTAAGTCAGGGCTCCCCAACCGCTTCGTCGTCACGGCTCCCCAAAGGCATATAGAAATTTCTGTGCCCCCTCCGATAAAAGTGAATAAATGTTTACAGAATGGAAAAAAATTAAAAAAACTTGGGAAGTGACCTAGTGCATGTTGTAGTTCTGGTAGATTACAACACGCATATTTATTTGCTCATAAAAATTGGTTAACCACTGATTCATATTGTTTAATGAATAAACAAGAACCATTGCTTTTGATGATGTTAACTGCTTTTATATCACATTTTAACATTTCTTCCTGTTATCTGGTAATGTCCTAGCAATGATGAAGTAAACAGTTCATAAAATATACAAGCGTTGGGAAAAACATAAATTGTCGAATTGTTTCTTTAATTGAACTTGTGTTGAGAATCTCCACGCCTACCCAGAAAGTTCTTTAAGCCCCCCAGAATATGACCGTTAGCCTGTATTTATTTATTTTATCTGTGCTGGAATTTTTTTGTGAGAGTTGAAGAAAATTTTGTTCTTGCTTTTCTAAATTAAAGCAGAAAACTTTGACATCTTAAATTTTATTTGCTTCCAATTATTCAAAATAAAAAAATTAACAATATTTTTTCCTAGTTCCATATGATGTCACTTATAAACTCAGATTAATATATAGTCGAACTCCCATAACTCGAACTTCTATAACTCGAATTTTCCCTAACTCGAACTAAATCGGTTGGAAGTAGCGTTAAGAGAGTAAATAACTCACAATTCGCCTTCTGTAACTCGAACTTCCATAACTCGAACGTTCGCTTTGCATTTAGCTAAAAAGCGGTTATTTTCTTGTTTGTTTTGTATGATTGTTTTAATTCGAGGAAACACCTCGTCATCATATGCCTCTTTTTGTTTGAATAAGTGGCAATTCTATGCATAAATGTCAGTCGCGCTTGATGGGTGATGTGAGTAAGATCGTATTTGTGTTAATCATGGCAACTAAATGTGTATTAAAATGTTTGTCGGTTGAAGAAAAATATAAACTTATCAAAGAAGTCGACGGTGGTTTAAAGAAAAAGGGTGCAGCTGAAAAAATGCTATCCCCGCTAGTACGGTCTTAACAATTTTAAAAAATAAGGAATCAATTATCAAGTCTTTTGTATCAGGATCATGTCTATTTAGTAAATGAATTAAAAACCCAAAATTTCACAATATCGACAAAGCAGTCCTCGATTGGTTTACAGCAGCTAGAAACCAAAACATGCCTATATGTGGAGCAATACTAAAGAAGAAGGCAATGGAGTTTGCAAAACGTTTTGGCGATGATATTTTTATCGCAAGCATAGGTTGGCTTGATAAATGGTATTAACAAAACGTTCAATACATGCATTTTTCAATACCTAAAACAAATTCTATAATTCGAAGTCTCCGTAAGTCGAACTTTTTTTTGGGATAATGGTGGTTCGAGTTATGGAAGTTCGACTGTAACTTAAATTTTTAATATTGGACGCTTAGTTTTAGAGACAAAGACAATGAAAGATTTTCATATAAATATCGACGGATTTCCCAACTATTGCATAGTTATCACAAGTTGAGCTCGATTTTGCTATTGGGTGCTTAGTTCAGGAGATAACGGCAACGGAATTGAAATAATTTCGGAAACTAATGCTTCTGGTAAAAGAACCATAAAGAAAACTTATTAATATGGTAGTGCGTTTTGTTTATGGTCAGAGAAGTTATGACCATGTCCCACAACATGTTATACAGTTGTCAGGTGTAAATTTTCAAACATTTATTGAATACAGTATCCTGTAATCCTTTTATAAGATTATTGTTTCTAACTCGCCTCCTTTAGTACGTAATAGGTTGTAGAGTACATTATTGTTACATTGTTATAACATCAACTTTTGTATATTTCAAACAAAGCAAGTTTTCTATTTTAAGTTTTACTTTTGAATTTGAACTATTAAATTTTCTTCATTGAATACACATACTTTGTATCTACAACACGTATTCTGAATTGTGAATAAAAACTTATAAAACAACTAAATTTGGCACCACATAGGTTTATTCTTATTCGATCTACAAGAAATCCGCAACTCATGTTTCCTAACGTGACTAACTCTTTATGATCAGGGCCATTCACAGTGCTTGTTTGTAGAGCATAGAATCGTTTGCTTCTTCATTTGCGGAACTTTTCTTAATCAATCCAAGTTTTCCGTGAAAATTACTATAGGGTGTATGGTAGGGTGTTCCTTATATGGGATTTTTGGGAATTTCGTTAACTAAGGCTGGGGCCACATTGCCGTTTGGTTGACGCTCGTTTTCTAGAGCTTTCGTAGAAGTTTTCACAATAGAATAGGGCAGGCCACACTAGTATTTTTTGGCGCGCAGTTTGAAATACAACGCGCGTCGTATAAAAATCCGGCGTTGAGTTTGTAGAAATAAATATTTGTGTTATCTTAATATATATAAATTACTTGTCACGTTGTTTGTCCGCGATGGACTCCCAAACTACTTAACCGATTTGAATCAAATTTGCACACCGTGTTCGGTTTGATCCAACTTGAAAGATAGGATAGCTTACATCTTAAAGTATAGTCGCCCAATTGGACAAAGGGGCGTGGCACCGCCCATACAACTTGAAAATCAAAAGGGCTGTATCTCATGAACTATCAGAGGTATGAAGATGAGATTTGGTATATAAGTTGATGAAGTGGGCGGTGCCACGCCCCCTTTTCAAAAATCGCTCTCATGGCTTTTCTAAAAGACCGATTGATTCGAAAATTTTACCAAGTGGTACTGTTGACCTGTTGATAGTCCCTGGCTATAATAGGTTGTGATTGGATAAAGGGGCGTGGCACCGGCCCTACAACTTGAAAATCAAAAGGGTTATATTTCATGAACTATCAAAGGTATGAAGTTGAGATTTGATAAATATGTTGTTGGAGCAGTATTAATTACAGCCAGGGTGGAAGTGGGCGGTGCCACGCCCCCTTTTCAAAAATCGCTCTAACGGCTTTTCTAAAAGACCGATTGATACGAAAACTTTACCAAGTGGTACTGTTGACCTGTTGATAGTCCCTGGCTATATTTGGTTGTGATTGGATAAAGGGGCGTGGCACCGCCCCTACAACTTGAAAATCAAAAGGGCTATATCTCATGAACTATCAGAGGTATGAAGATGAGATTTGGTATATATGTTGTTGAAGCAGTATTAATTACAGCCAGGGTGGAAGTGGGGGGTGCCACGCCCCCTTTTCAAAAATCGATCTGCAGGCTTTTTCAATAGACTGATTGATACGAAAATTGTACCCCTGTGACAGGGGACTCGAACCGACGCCGTTCTAAGCAACTAACTTACTTACTTAAGTGGCCCATTACAACTTACAAACATGGTTCATAAGTTTGAGGGCTGAAGTACTAAAGAAGCAACTTGGTCTCTGCAAATGCTGAGGAAAGATCTTGGCCTACATTCATATAAAATCCAACTGGTAGAAGAACTAGAGCCAGTGGACGATCAATTGATTTTTTTATTTATCATGTCATTGCACATTATTTAAAGGAGAAATGGTTCCAACACGACGGCGTAAAATGACTTACAGCGCGTGAGATCATCACTTTGTTAAACCAAACATTGGTGACCGAATTATCCCAAAAAATGGTAATACGAGTTCAATACAAAGATAGTATTCGGGAATATTCTTGATCCGTGTGAGAAGAAGACATGGCAAAAGAGTTTTTTACGCCCAAAGAGATAGTTAATATACAGACGGTTCCCGATACTACAGAAAAAATAAAAATTGAATTTTCAACTTTAACGGAATGTCTGTTTCCGATTTGTGAAAGATATGACTTTGATGATGAATTTTTTACTATCGTCATAGAGCCTATGATATTTAGAATTTAAAACAATAAAACTTAATTTGTTAACTTTCATGTTAATGAGTTACTTAAAATAAGGCACATAAGTTAATAAACTCAACATATTATTATTTAGCTTAAGTACCTTTTTCAAAGTACTTTGTAGACCTAAATGTTAAATATATTACAAGTTAATATGCAATAGCGAAGCATTGCCGGGCCCACTATGTTATATATATTTAAAATACGTAGTGTGTCTGGGGATAATAAATAATATAATTTTCGATTTCGAGGCAAAAACCAGACAAATGTGAAGTAAACTTAAAGATTAGTTAATTATTTCTGTTAAAGATAACAATGTATACAAATCAATTCAGTCGCTTATCAGCATTAATCAAACAAATTGTCTATTTGCTTAGGGAAATTTCAACAAAAGCCTTTTTTGAGACTTCCAAAGAATATCGTATAAGCATAACAACCTTATATAAGCCGATTGCACAGAACAATCCTGGCGATAGTTTGTGGAAATACTTTGCAGGTAAATCTACTTATATTCAAAATTAAATTTTAAGAAAACCGGGAATACGGTTTTGTAGAAAAATACAAGGTTGGGCGGTTTTGGTTTTGAACTGTCTAGTTACCATTAACAACGGAGCTTCTAATGAAAACAAAAATTTTCCATTTAGCTTGGGACAGATTTGCAAATTTGTAATGCTAGGAACAGGTTATTGTCAGGATGAATGTTAATATTGTAAATTCTATTTATTACCTTTACGAGAGGAAACATTCTGAAAATTATTAACATGTATAGTATTATTAGTTAAAATTTACCCATGTTGTTGGTATTATGCCACAATATACCAGAGGCTTTCTTTTCCCTCTAACATACATCTATATAGCCCATCACTACGACTATAAATTATAAAAAATAGTCACCATTAAAGAACATTAATGAACTAAAAGGCACGTAGAAGAAAAATATAAAAATTCAACACATCAATTGCTTAGAAAACTAAATTTTGTTGTTGTCGAAATTTAATACAGAAAAAACACAACCACCATTCCACGAACCGCACAGAAGAGAAGAGGTATGAACGTGAGGAACATATAGTCTGCGTGTCAGATATAATTGATGATAAATGTTAAATAATTAGAAAATGTCAAGTTTATCCAAAAAAAAATTCAAGAAAAATTTAAATAACGAAATTTTTGTTGTATAACACTGCAGTAGACACTAATCATTTATCCATCTTTTAATTTAAAATGATAATTAGATATTAGACAAAAATGACTAGGGAATTGGTTTCCGGCATACATAAATTTGACACGCAAAGTAAACTACATATGGGGGTAACCCATAGACCATGATACAGAAGTGAGGTAAACAGAAGACTGTACACTTTTTCAAAAAAATTTTAGAGGACATCGAATTCTTGTTGGTTAGGCATACTAAACACCATTTACGACAAAGAAAATAAAATGCATAAATAAATAAGCCAATTGTAATAATTACAAATAAATATTTTGAAAGTAGCCATTACATCGTAGAAACAAATTTCAATATGCTTTGTATTTAGGAGTTTGGAGCCCGGAGTACTTACAACATTACTTATTTTGTACCTTTTTATACCCTCACCCATGGGATAAGGTCATAAATCATTTGATACGAGAAAAGGCGTAACGCATTAAAGGAGACTAGTTGGGACCAAGGCCGTAGAAACACCCCCCCCCCCCCCCCCCCCTACCCACTATTTAAAATTTAAAAAATACAAAAACGTACTATTTTATTCTGAATAGTATAACCTTTCAGCAAGCATTTACGAAATTTTTGAATTTCCTCAATAAATTTTGTGTTGTAGACAGATGAACAAGTCATATGCCTTTAAGTGAAGACCTATAAAAGTATATGATTGGACTACCATATGGTATACAGGACACAGCACAATATTTATATTTTGTAAAAAAAGTTTATTATTAAAATTATTCACAACAATTAAAATATGAAATTATTTACAACTAGTTATTGAAAGAAAAAATATTAGAATGCAAATATTTTTGATTTAAACCAGACTTAAAATGAAACAACATATTTGATTGAATTACAAATTGTGTTCAAGGTGTAAACACAAGTGTATCACCACACTACCCCCCTTCTAGCGGAAGGCGATTCTTCGAATATATTGGTTGAATTTGATGATATTACGTTCAGATCAATGTTTCTGATATTCCCATTTTCAATAAAAGCCGGTTTAAGATGATCAATGGTTACTGTATCTTCCCTATTGTTTATAAGTATCTTGAAAGACTTTTCTTTTCGTTCAATTATCTTGAATGGACCATTATATTTGAACATAAGTGGCTTGCTCCTTGCATCATTCCGAACCCACACATAATCGGATTTTGATAAATCCTTATTAATAAATGGCTTTTGTAAGCTATGGTTTGATGAGGTCTGTGGTTTAGCATTTCGGACAATTTCCCTTAAACTTTCTAAAAAGGAATAGCAGTCTTGGCTTGCTGGAGATGCTTGGAAAAACTCGCCAGGAAGATGCAATGCTTCACCATATAGCACCTCGGCAGCTGAAGCTTTAATATCATCTTTATACGCTGCCGCATGCTTAGTAAAATAGATGGTAAAGTTTTAGTCCATTGTATTTCATTTTGACAAACTATTGCGTCTTTCAAAGTACGATGTAATCGTTCAACCATTCCGTTAGCTTGAGGATAAAATGATGTTGTGTGTTGACATTTCGCACCAGCGAAATTGCAGAAGTCGTGAAACTTCTTAGAAGTAAATTGACGCCCCCGATCGCATATTATCTTATAAGGACATCCGTACCTTGAAACCCAGTTGTCATAAAAACTTCGGCAGATAAATTCTGATGTAATGTCTTTCAATGGAATAACTTCAGGCCATTTTGAAAATCGGTCGATTATAGTAACCATATAGTTATATCCCTCTGAAGGTGGCAAAGAACCAACTATATCTATATGAACCTCAGAAAAACGATTCGATGACAGTTTGAATTGTCCATGTGGAGATATGGTCTGACGAGTTACTTTTGCTTTTTGGCATACTTGGCACAGTTTACACCAGTAATTGCAGTCTTTCTTCATATTCGGCCAGACAAAACGATCGGCCAATAATTTTCTTGATGTTCGTGCTCCAGGATGGGATAAGTTATGAAGAAGATCGAATACTGATTTTCTAAATGATTTTGGAAGAAAGGGTCTTGCTTTGCCTTGAGATATATCGCAATAAATCTTAATGTGTGAACCGGGAATCTGAACTTGTTGGATTTGCAAGCTAGAATCGGTCGAAATAAGTTTTTTTAGTTCCTCATCCGAATTTTGTTCCTCAACTAGTTTAAGGTAGTCAAGAGTATTAAATTCCTCAATTCTTGATAAAGCATCAGCAACTGTATTGTTAATACCAGATATGTGCACGATTTTGGATGTGAACTGTCCAATGAAATTCAAGTGACGGTATTGTCTCGGCGATGCTTTGTTTGTGTTTTGATTGAACGCATACGTCAAAGGTTTGTGATCGGTGTAGAGGGTAAAATCACGACCTTCCAACATATATCGAAAATGTTTAACGGCTAAATAAGCTGCAATAAGTTCACGATCGTAAGCACTGTATTTCTGTTCGGCTGGGCTTAGACGCCGACGGCGCCAACAGCATAATCAGATGCATCTACCTTAAGCGCAATCTCAGCATCTTCCACAGGATGAGATAACATTGTAGAATTAGCGATTATGTTCTTGCATTTTTCAAAAGCTTCTTCTGCTTCTGTCGTTCAATCAATTTTGCGTTTGTCTTTCTTCTTTGCTCCCTTCATATAGTCATTTAATGGAGCTTGGTATTGAGCTGCGTTCGGAATAAAACGGCGGTAAAAGTTAAGCATGCAAACAAATCTGCGTAAGTCCATTATTTTTGGAGGTTTTTCATAATCTAAAATTGCTTGAACTTTCGCTTCTGTGGGTGTACTGCCATGATCGCTTAGATGGAATCCCAGAAAATCTATTTCAGAAGAACCAAATTCACATTTTGCAGGATTAATTACAATGCCGTATTCTCGAAAACTTCGTGGACCTGGTGTCTTGGTACGGCTACGATTCCGAAATATTTTTTCCATATTGTTTTCTACAGCTTTAAGTCTTGTTGCAAATTTTGAAAAATGATGTGAATCCATACTTGCTATAGTTGACGGCTGTGTCATATTCATTATTTTAACAGCTTGGGCTGCTAATTTGTTAACGTCTTGCTGCTCGCTGATCGGAAGTATAGCCCGAACGTTTTCTGGTAATTTGTCAAGAAATAATGAACGGATTACTTTATCACCAACCTGTCCTTGGCCCAGATTTTGTATGGTGCGTAAAAATTGGGTAGGTTTTTGATCTCCAAGATCTTGACCACTTAAAAGGCGTTTTAGCTTACGCTCATCTGATTCAGAAAACAACGAGATGATTCTTGATTTTAATGTTTCATACCGATTTCCATTTTGGGTACTATCCAAGAGATCACTAACAATATCAAGTGTTCCTGGGTCGATATTTGCAACAAGCTAACGGAATTTGGTTTCATCCGATGAGATGCGTTGCAAACTGAAAATTGTTTCCACCTGGAAAAACCATACCTTTGGGTTCTTCTGCCAAAATGGAGGAAATTTGATTGAAGATGCAGCATCAATTTGAAAACATGGATTTTCTTCATCCATTAAATTAGGCGTTGGAACGTTTGCGTTAGGTGGTGGTGTTGGTGGAGGAATTTTAGGGATTATCTTTTCTTGATTTAATGAATCTCCGCATCCGCGCGATGGTGTGCGAAAAAGTGTCATTATGTTCAATTGTTGGGGTCACCAAATTATGGGATACAGGACACTGCACAATATTTATATTTTGTAAAAAAAGTTTATTATCAAAATTATTCACAACAATTAAAATATGAAATTATTTACAACTAGTTATTGAAAGAAAAAATATTAGAATGAAAATATTTTTGATTTAAACCAGACTTAAAATGAAACAACATATTTAATTGAATTACCTGGGTGGATAATTAAATTTGGTCAGTTAATTTTTAATGTGATAATGAGATAACCTCAGAAAAACGTACTATTTGTCGCACCCATTCCGCCACCTCTCAAGACTTAGACAATGTCTTATATTGGGTGATTATCAGTCAGGTTACCTGTTAACATGATTGAGCCACGTCCGTTGGCTGGTGGACATAATAACTCGAGCAAGCCTTCATTGATCCTTATGAAAATTACCCAGTACTAATATTTTTCAAAATGTAATTATGGGATTCGGATAGCTCCCAAAGAAATAACCGCATTCACCCATATGTATAATATTTACATACATAGGTAATTCCAAAACAAATCATCCTAAAACGCATGTGTTTGAAACTAGATCACTTCTTACTTACTTACTTA
The DNA here is from genome assembly GCA_964034835.1 of Muscina levida. Classification (NCBI taxonomy): domain Eukaryota; kingdom Metazoa; phylum Arthropoda; class Insecta; order Diptera; family Muscidae; genus Muscina; species Muscina levida. The sequence goes on along the minus strand of OZ035883.1, from coordinate 91,351,936 downwards.
GCTGGTACTTCTATGCAATCCCAGTGGATTATATACCGCACGTAGAAAAATATTATAAGCGCCTCGATCTTCTGCGCTTCTTCTCCAGTTAGTCACACCGAGTTCTGTAAGGTTCTCAGTAACCTGGTCTTTCCAACGGAGTTTTGGTCGCCCAAGATCACTTCTACTTCGATTAAATTTCAAGTCACATTGTTTTAAGAGTCATGAAGTCGCCCTACACCATCTAGTGTTTCATAAGTGATAGTATCGGAAATACTGTTATTAACGAATTTACATCGTCTACCCTTACCGAAGTTAGAAGGTATAAATATTTTGGCAATATATTCATTACTTGTCACATTTCCAGCCACTAAAAGTTAAGAATTGTGAACAAAAATGCTCAAAGAATTCTAGTTTGCATTCGCGAGGTTTGTTGTAGGGAAAAGTGGTCTTCGGAAAATAATCAGATTACACTAATTGCTACAAACCTCTAAGGTAGAAAAGACCAGTAAGGTCTTATTGACCGTCAAATATTAAAGATGTTATTTTGGCACTATTTTAATTTTGGTTGGGAAAATCGTATGCCTTAACCAATGGATGTGTCACTTTTATATAAACTCAAGGTAATACAGGGGATCTGGATTTCCACAACATGGAAAAAGAGAAGAAAACACTATTTAATTGTTGTTGATGAGAATAGGGATAACTTACATTGATTTATTTGGGGTTAAAGATGGGATAATGTAATGAGCTGTGTTTAGGCTTGCCAGATGGTCGGGAATAGGCGGGATTTTCCCGATTTCTCGCGAAAATCCCGAGTCCCGAGTATTGAAGTAATTCAGGGAAAAATCCCGACTTTTTGTATTTTCTACATATACTTAGAATAATCGAAGAAACAACATATTAAAGAAGGTGCAAAAAAATACTTTTCTCTTATGAACTAGTTGTTTTCTATTTACCAATATCAATGGGTATTAATCTCTTTCCCATCCCTAGCAATTGTCTATAATCTGATTTTACCACATAACATTACGACTTTCAAGAAATGTAAATTTTTGGACAAATTGCTGCATTTAATATAAAAGACTACTGCTACTGATTTGGGAGAAATTCCCAAAGTTCTACAAATATTAGATGCAGTGGACGATGACATGTCGTAAAGCGACTACTGCAGTCTTCGAGCTGTTTATGGAGAATTGCCCAAAGATTTACTAACGCTTATTGCGTAGTATTTTAAACAATTTATACACGAAAGATAGAAACCGAATGTCGTTTGATCTGAACTAATCATAAGATTGAATATTGATAAAAAGCTGTCAGGAATTCCAGTCATTTTTAACAACTAATAATATTTCCTAATAAAAAATGTTAAAACCTATATAATACGATCATTACATTTGTCCCGACAAATCCCGCTTTTTAGTCTCGGTTTTCCCGACTTTTCCAATTCGGTGCCTGGCAACCCTAGCTGTGTTCCGTGCGGCGGCTGGATCGAGAATGCCGGAAGCCGATCCCGAAGCCGTCCACTAAACATCCTTTGCCCTACAGAGTTGTCACATGGGCCATACTCTTGATATCTACATTAACAAAAAATTGACTTCTAACACCAAAAAGTTGGAGGTAGTATAACTTATAGAGTATAAAAGTCATACTTATGTATGATACATCTTTGAAAAGGTAATTTTATTGAAAACAAAACAGCGTAAATTTTTTATCAAAGTTATTTACAAAAAAAAAATATTTCAACCAAATTTTTGATCTATCCTAAAATATGAAGTATTTGGTTTTAAGGGGGAACTACAGTTTTGCCTCCACTTCCTTCCACTGAGATATTAGCACAGGTATATTGCTACATGTTTCACTTATTCGTCCTAAAAATTTTAGCTGCTAATACCTACTAACCTACAAAATATTTACAAAATACTTTAACAACTATGTATGTTATTATTACAGTTTTTAAAAAATTTGCTTCATCCTCGTCGGTCAAGCTGTAAACAGATTTGTACGAATGCAGTTCTCCAGCGATTTGACTTTCTAAAATGAAATGCAAGCTATCGATGTCTTTATTCGTCGCTAGTACATGCTCGTAAATTAATCCAATCGATATTTTTATAATTTTGTGCAATATGATGAGTTGCTCTTCCGACGTTGTGAACTCCCAAAAATTTGCAGAGAACGATATCAATGCAGTCGAGACATCAACACGAATTTGGCCATTGCCAAGCGCCAGCAGTTGTCTCGAGAATTCAGCAGACGATGGGAGGTTCTTCAATGCGACTCTTATGTTCTTGGTCAATTTTAAATAACTTTGAAATCGAATGCAGTTTGCATCGATCGGCGACAGCAGATTGCCGCACGATGAGAGCAAACAATGTACGAATTTGAATCGCTGACGTAGAAACGGTCGCATTGGTGAGTCCATTTTCGAGCATATTTAAATTTCGGCAAGCCTCCCGAAATGCGGAGCAAAGAACTCCATCCTCAGTACGCAGGGAATTGAAGCAAAGATATAAGCATACACCTTGGCGCTGATGAATTGTGTATAGTCTGACTAACTATTGCACGACATTTACGTCATCTAAGATTTGATCGTCTAATAGGTGGCGTTAGCCAAGCAAATAACACTCCCTAAAATACTACAGAGTCGTTTCGGGATGAATGCCCGCAATCCAATTGGATAACTTAATTTTTCACACGTAAACTCATCAAATTGATAAGTATTGCATAGGATATCAATACATATTTTCATCTAAATATTATTTATCTCGCTAAATACTCCAACCAACTTTTATGCGAAATTTTCTCGTTCAAAATCATCAAATAATGGGAAAGAATTTATTATTTTTCCATACGAAAAAATTCCATACAAAAAAGCTATTTTTCCAATTTCCCGACTGTTCCGAAGGATTTTCTCAAAATTTATTGCAATTACGAAAAAATTCAAATTTTTTGAGTTTTTTCGGAATTTGCAGAGTTTTCCACCTAGAATTTTCCTATTTTTCCATTCGGAATAATTATCCGAAATTGTTCACTGCTACATCGTCCAAAATTATCATTTCATACGACAAAATGCAAAATTTCGTCGAAAAAATAAATAAAATTTTTCCTGGAATTTTCCGACTTTTCCATCTAAAATTTTGTATTTTTCCAATCGAAAAGCCATTACGGAACAATTGCACACAAAATTTTATACAAAAATACAATTTGCGATGCAAAATGTTTCCGAAAAAATCAAAATTTTTCGAATTTTTTAAGAATTTTCCGAGTTTTCCACCGAGAATTTTTCTATTTTTCCACTCGGAAAGTAATTTCGGAATAATTATCTGAAATTTTTCACTTAACATCGTCCAAAATTATCAATTCATACGATAAAATGCAAAATTTCGTCGAAAAAAAAAAAATAAAATTTTTAAAATTTTTTCGGAATGTTGCGAATTTTACAAAAATTCTTTTCTATTTTTCCATTCGAAAAGCCATTCGTATCAATTGCACACAAAATTCTATACAAAAAGGAATTTTAGATTTTTCCAATTTTCCGACTTTTCCGGATAATTTTCCGGAAATTTTCATTCACATAAACCTTTTCTGGCAATTACGAACAACTGAAATTTTTTTTTAGCAAAATCGATGGATTACTATTAATTTTTTACACCATTTTTTATATATCGATACCTTCCCATAAAAATGTATTAAGCGACATTTCTAAAATTGTGTAGGGAAACGAAAAAAACGTCTCATTTAGTTATTTATTTGGGTATTTTATTGAGAAGAAAATATTTGGAAAGCGATTTTAGCAATACAAAACTTGACATCATTTCAAAACCAAAAGTTTGATCAGATAAAATTTCAAATTTCAGGGTGCAACATTATTCCAGTGAGAAAACTTGACGGTTGATACAATTTTATTTTCTCTCCAGTTTTCTTTGCATTCATGATAGGGCATCGAAACCCAGGCCAAAATGTGGCGCTTAACTTCTAGTATAGTTCCACATCAAAAAGTTATTTTCGAAAAAGTGTCGCTTAATACATTCTTATGGGAAGGTATCGATATATGTAGATATTTTACAACAATCCGAAATTTTTCAGCAACAAAACGAAATTTACACCTTAAGGTCGTCTGAAATCATCAAATCAAGCGATACAACGGAAGATTTCGTCGAAGGTCCAGCCGTTCTCAATTGATGAATTACTATAAATTTTTGCCACCATTTTTATATATATAGATTTTTGGTATTACTTTTCAAAATTGGGGTATAGCTGTAGTTGTAACAGATTGAACACTTCTAAGAATTGATCAAAATCTGAATGACAACAAAATAAATCAGAAAATACATGATAAACAAAATATTGCGGCATATAAGGTTGATATAACTTAATCACCGGAACATAATGAGGCAGCTGATATAAAATCTGAACCGATTCCCTCGAAAGTATATATACTTCATCTATGACCAACAAAATAAATGACTGTTGTTTGAAACATGTGCTTTGCGCCTATGCTCTTCACGAACAGACGACTTATATGAAAGGTGTTAGTGGGCGTGGTCCGATCGGTACAAATAATACAAAATTTGTTTTAATTATGCCTACGAACTGTGCAAAGTTACAACCCTGTATATATGTTTTTGGAGTTAATGTATAAAAAATCGATTTGGGAGCGGTGGGCAGTGGTATTCTCCGTCGTAAAAGATTAGGTCAAATTCAAGAGATATTCCATTTTTAAGTTAGTATTATTTCGCAAGCTTTTTCTACATATACTTTTATGGAAAAATACTTCAAAAAACTATTTTGAAATAAAATAAAATATTGTTTATTTGTCGGTACGTAACTTTAACAATGATAGCCGTCTATAATCAGATGATATTGCAGTATGATTTATCAAAATTGTATTAAATAGTACCACACATAAAAAAGTGAATTGTGCTAGCCGAAAGGTAGAAGCCCTTTAAGAAGACATTTACAGCCTAAGCCACGATGTTGAAAGAAACCCTAATCGAGCGAAAATCATGCACTCACTTTCGCTTTAAATCGGTAGCCACTAATTTGCGAGTTGTCGTTCGCATGGCCTTACGTGTTGTAAACAAAGCCATTTAACAATTGTCAAACAACAAAGTTGCCATATCAAAAATTCCAATTAAAAAACGCTTAATGCTACAATAATCGCTATAATCGTGAATAAACGCTAAAATTATTAAAAAATTACATACAAAATACAAGTCAGCTGGAAATAAATGACAACAAAACAAAAAAAACATCAGATATTTATTAAACAACGACATTCAACGACAATTCATAAGTATAAAAAATTTTATTTCCAGCATATTCAATTATAGTTGCTACTGATTCGGCAAATATGCACCTTTGCTAAAGAGATAATTATATTTGCCGCCCTGTCCATTAAAGAAATAATTAACTAAATCAAAAACTAGTACAAAAAAAGTGCAGCGGGGCACTGAAAACATCAAATGAGTTAAATAACTATAAGTTGTAACTACTAACTACTATCGAATAACAAATAAATCAGTTCAATTGTGCTTTTTTGGCTCTACACGAAAGCAGAAACACAAGTGAGTGTTTTTGACATTTGTGTTCGCACAGATGACATCAAATTAATTAGTGGCTACCGATTTTGTACTGAAATGCTTACGTTTCGTTCGCATAGATTTTCGTTCTAGTTGTCATTCTAATATGAGTTAGTGGCTTCGAAATCAGCTGTTTGTCGTGTAGAAGCCATGCGAACGTCAACATTTGAGATAGTGGCTTAGGCTGTTAATTATATATTTTCCTTAAAATACCAACAAATTCCATGAGAGACAATACAAATTTAAAAATGGAATATATCTTGATTTTAAATAATGTTTTAAAACGGAGTATAACACTGTCTTTTCGGTGTATTTATGTGTCATGTCGGAAGTTAAATTTTACTTACGCGTTATTATTATTATTTTTTTAATAAAAGGTGAAAATCAAAATTAAACAAATGTTACCTTTTGATAATCGGTTTACTTGTAATTTCGTCATTTTACTAAATTTACTAAAAAAAAACATTACTTAACGAAGTGATCGAGAAGAACTATAAGTATCACTGTACTCTATGAACTCCGGCCTAACACAATTTCTATATGAGAACTCCTGTATATTTTTTGTGTATCACAGTGTTATTAAACCTTTTAATAAAATGTAAATAAATTGCTAATTACGATTACTAATCATTACTTAACAGCTACGACATGACTATATCTTGAAAGTTAAAAGTATTCTGAGATATTTGATTCCAAAGAATAGACGACGAAAAAAACCCTTTAATGCGGTAATAAACAAACATCTAATTACATTAACCTTTGACCACTTTATGCTCTTAACGGACTCAATTGGCTAACGTAACTATATTGTATTTTTAAAACTCAAACCGACTAAACGTACAAAAATAGGACGGTTTTCCATCGTCAAATATTCTACAAATTCATATTTATATATATTTATTTTTTTTTATTTAAGGTAAGCTATGTTAACGATATGTTTATAAGACTTAGGCATATGCTGCTACACTGAACAGTACCAATACCTCAGTAGCAGACGGTAGTGAAGAAACTCGAAGAATCCTGCAAGATTTTGGTGATTTTTCTTCTTCACCCCTTTTTTAGACGGATCAACAATTTGTGTAAAATATTCACTAAAAACACAACTCATATAATAGAAGGTCGGAAAGTGTACAGGTTAGGTAAAAGGTAAAGAGAAATAAAAGAAACAAAACTAAATGTGAAACCCCACAAGAAACAATGTTTTTTTTTTCAATTGAAGTTAAAGTAATTTGAGACGACTTACTCTTCTGTTATCGTCATTATTATTTTTATTCTTTATAGCCAGACTCGAAAAATAAATATGACAAACAATTCAAGTGAAGTACGAGAAGTTGGAAGTGGCCATGGCCGTGCCATCCATAGCTTGCTAATTCGGCCAGCAAGGCCAAGGCAATCCTTTATTTCTACGAATACAATGTATTTATATGTTTGAGAGTATGTTTACCAGACCGTCTTGCGATTCGCCTGTACGTTCATGCGAGTGTGCACTTGTCGCTTAAACATCAATGACATTAACATTGGGAAAAGACGATATGAGGAAAAGAAGAGACAGACATTCCACCATAAAGCATAAGTTCGTTAAAGTTCCATGGACATTTTTTTTTGTTCAAGTTTATTCCTTAATACAAGGGCAATTTACATTCTATAAGTAATTAGGGTTCAATTTTTGCATCAGTGCATTCTTTGTAAAATAAGCACGAAATGAAAACGAATGAACACTACGATCCGAAAACTACGACGCTCAAACTAATTAAGTTTAAAATAACAAAGAACTTAGAAGAAACCCAAAGGAGAAAATAATATCTTTTTTTGAGAAAGAAATTGTAGATATGACAAAAGCTTGAATTACACCGTTGGAACAGCTCTGCTTGCAGCAGATTCAAAGAAACCAAAACGATTTTTGGGAACAATTTAAGAAAACAACGGTATCAAATTCCTATACGGGTTCATTTCAGCCAGTTACTAATACGTATAACTGCGCTAATGTGACCCGAAAAGGAGGGTTCCTAATATGTATGAAGCGGTTATGTTATGTACATTGTACACTATTTAAAAAACAGATAGAGAGAGGAAGATGGGACCTGCAGTGTTGGATTCATCATATCATGATTCATATGTTAGTTAGGTTGCATACATCTATAGAAACAAAATATAAAAATAAATGTTTAAACTTGGATGTAATATGAAATTGATTCTGATTCGATAGGGAGTAAAAATTTGATCAACGTATAGGTACCTAGCAACAAAAGTCCAAAATTACAAAATATATTTACTTTTATCGCCAGGTAAAACATATCATAAACAAGAGTAAAATTGTTTGTACAAATGGACCCGGTATGTGGCACTGAGGGTGGATTTATACTGAAAGTTTAAACGAATGGACCAATTTAACCGAAATTCTAAATGCATGTTTGTTTGATCATGCGAACAAAGTTTTTATATATATGGAACCGGTATGTGACGCTGCAGTAGACTTATCTCGAAAATACACATTGATGATCAGATTTTATTTAAATCTAGTATGTTAAACATCTTTGTGTTGAACATATGGACCAATTTAATTGCATTTTATTGATTATGTTATTTGTTTGATCATGAGAAAAAATTTTAAGTGTGGTGGATTTATACCGAAAAATTAACCGAATGGAACAATTTAAGTGATATTTAGAATGTAAGTTAGTTTGGTCATGAGAACAATTTATTTATAAATTGACCCGGTACGTGGCTCTGGATTGGACTTATTTCGAGAATAGAAGAAGGAACTCCTCTAAAAGGGTGCGGGTGCTGTAGGTATGAATATACTGTCCAAAGTTTTATGTTTAATTGCTGGGCGGAATTAGCGTGGCAAATGAATTTTTTGTCCACAGAGCATCAGAATTCTATGCACAGATGGTATCTGGCTCTACAGATATGAAGGTGCTGACCAAATTTTTATATTCTATAAGTAGCCGGGTCAAACACAGTTTTGGCCCTATGACGACAAAATGCACATGCACTTAAAGGTACTTCGCAGTACATATATGGATTTACAGCGAAATTGTTATTTTTGATCAGTAGAGGAGGTGGCGTTGCACAAATGTATTTAGCCGTGAAGAAATAAAATTTGATACACAGAGATTCAATCCCCACACACTACGCGTTCGTTATGTTTTATTTAACAACCAAAATATTTACTAGAAAAAATTTGTGTGCCACACAGTGGGGAAAAAAAGGCCGCAATTCTTACCGATTTTCAAAATTCTTTTTTTGTATTATTGGAAACAAAATTGTGAATAGAATGTACGTTTTTTTTATTCTGAATTCCATACCGTTATTTTTTTAAAATTTGTCAAAGTCCATGAAAAAATAATTTTTGACTTTAATGTCAAATATTTTTTGGATTACGTGTCGAACTGACCTCAATTAATGTGAACGAATGCTACAATTTAAACTCAGTGAAAAAATAAGACATACAATTTTTTCTGACTCAACTGCAAGAAGATATGTGGGGGCACTATTTTCACACTTGAACTCGGTGTCCTGCCGATAAATATTATCCGATTAGAACAAAACTTAATTTACAACCTGGAATAGTTTTAAGAAAGTCGTTTGTAAAAAATAAGCCAAATCGGTGAAAGCCGCCGTGCAATTTTTTTGCATATGTACCAAAATAATGCAGTTTTAAACTTCTGGCAAAAGAAAACTTTGTGTTTATAAGTAGGCTAAATAGTGTGTTTTTCATTTAATAAGACCAATACCTTAATATGTTACATCGTCTGTCAAAATAAGGAAACAAGTCAAACGCTTAAACACTTTTTAAATTTCAATACTAAAGTTAACTCAAAAATCGATATATATCCTGAGGAAATTGGAAAAATTTTAGTTACACTTTCTTATTTTCATTTATGTATCAAAATATCATATGGCATATATAACAAAGCCTACTAAGCCTCCACGAAAAGCCCCCCAATGAAATAACGCCCAGGAAATAACCCCCAATGAAATAAACGCCAAAAAATTGGAAATAACACCCAAAAACTGGAAATGAAATAACATCGAAAAATAAATGAAATAAACCCCAAAGCGAAAACACCCAATGATGAAAATGAAATAACCCCCAATGAAATAAACCCCATCAGCGACAAAAATGAAATTATGCCCAAAATACATAAAAGAGTCAGTTTCAACAAAGGATTTCATGAAGTCAATATGGACCAACAACAAAGTCGCAAAATTATTGAAATGAATCGTGTGGATCGTAGATCGTTGTAGCCCTGCTCTATTTTTGCGGCTCCACGAAAAGCCCCCCAATGAAATAACGCCCAGGAAATAACCCCCAATGAAATAAACCCCAAAAAATTGGAAATAACACCCAAAAACAGTGAATGAAATAACATCCAAAAATAAATGAAATAAACCCCAAAGAGAAAACGAAACAACCCCCAATATTTGGGAGTTATTTCATATGAAATAACACCCAATGATGAAAATGAAATAACCCCCAATGAAATAAACCCCATCAGCAACAAAAATGAAATTATGCCCAAAATTCATAAAAGTCAGTTTCACCAAGGATTTCATGCAGTCAGTAAGGACCATCAGCAAAGTCGCAAAATTATTGAAATGAATCGTGTGGAGAGTAGATCATTGTAGCCCTGCTCTATTTTTGCAGTTCGGAAGGCAATTTGCCTTTTACGTTTGACATTTACACAACCACCTCCAGTGTTTACAAGCAAATCAAACTCTCTGCTTTTATTGAACTAATCCTTTTGAAGAACTCTTACAAATTAAAAAAATAATTACATTCTTTGTGTGTACTAATCGAACTTTGCATTTTGTTGATTTTCTATCAGTCAGTATGAACATAAATGGAAATATCTGTAAACATTCAAAAGATATTGTCATATATTCACAGGCTAAAAGTTTTCTTG